>OU744722.1:8815659-9415659 GCA_916613615.1 Steromphala cineraria
GTCTTTAGAGTTCTTAACACATTAAATATATGTATACAGAAACATATTGTTGAATATTTGTCAGTTTTAGAAATAGAATAAAAATATGATATAAAATCCGTATAAGATTCACAACCATATGAAATTCTGTTTTCTCATTATCAACACTGTGCTTTCCAAAACAAATTTATAATGAACAGTATTTCGCACAGAACAAACACACTTTTCTACCAACTTGATCATGACATTGTAACATGTTATAGTACCGTTCGTGATAACTGTCCAAACTTGGAATCAATATAAAGTTAATGGATAACAAGAAGACATGGTCATCAACACCCCCCCCCCCCCCCACCCCCCCCCCCCCCCCCCCCTCAAATTAGTTCCACATGTTTTCTAAATGGGTAATGCCTCTATAATATCTCATTGCATAAATGTAAATAGAGTCCAAAAACAAGCAACAAGGGCAATAACTCCGAAAAAAATATTTGGGCGGTTCTGATTTTAGAAAATCTGTCTCCTTAAAGTCGGATGGACAGACACTGGGACACTCGGACGTACGGACGGAGCCCAAACATATATCCCCTCCCACTTCGTGGTGGGTCTTAATCAAGTATCAACAAAAATATCATTTCTACAACATTCCTCCAAAACAGCAGCATGTTAGCAGTTAAAGCTTGTATCAAACTCAAAATTATTAAAACCTAATATGAACTTTTTAACAACATACCATTCCTGGTAACACAATATATCAGAGGATATCAAGTATGCAAAATACATTAATGCATTTAATTATAAATTAATATTTTTATAATCAAGAATTTATTCGAATATTTGGAGAAATGGTCTTAAATCTACTGCTTAGCTTAGAGACAAAACTTTTTTCACTTTATTTAGCAGGACTGACTATTTCTATACGAAAACAATAAACAAACATAATTTTGATATGCAACAATATTCAATATAACCATATTGATCACCTAATATCCGCAGTCCAAACCACCTTCATGTACCACTTTTGCTTTCTTGAAATGTACAGGGAAAACCCATCTTTAATCAAACTTTTACATATGCGAGCAAAGAAATCATCTTCATACAGTTTCGAATGCAATTCCTTAAGCTATGCTTCAATAAATAGGCCATTTTATTCATAAGTAGATAATTCATGTTAACTGATTATCAAGAAGAAGAACAAGTTATATGGATAGTCAACTTCTTTATTGCATGAAATGCGACGTTTCGGTGTAGATACTAACACCGTTATCATGATTATATGTTATATCTACACCGAAACGTCGCATTTCATGCAATAAAGAAGTTGACTATTCATATAACTTGTTCTCCTCATCAACTTCTAAATGCCTCTCAAAGAAATAAATTGATCATCAAATAACAAAAACATGATGGAGGACTTAGGATGCAGACTTGTCTAACGCCATTTATAGAATCAAATTAATCTGAAACGTTGAAATTATATTACGTAATAACAGCCAATGACACTAATACTGATGTAACACATAGAACAATGGAAATTATTTGATCACAGAACAAGATCAGTATTTACTGGATCAAATTTATTACAGAACAACATATAAACAATAAAAAAAGAAAGCACGGAAACAAAAACTAAATATCAGTATTCTATGAAACATCATTGAGCACAAACAATAGCTGAACAACGTCCCTTATTTCCTGACATGTCGCCGGTTCCATTACGTTTTTGAAATTCAATAAAAGTAGTAGATCTATTATATTTATCATCCAAAATCATTTTTCATCAAATTTGCATGAATAATGTACATCTTTGAACACTACATTGCCCTAAAAACCCTAACCCAGTGATGTCATGCCATTGCGACGTCATGGTGTTAATGACATCATAGCATTGTGACGTCGTTGTGTTTATGGCGTCATAACATTGTGACGTCATTACTGATGCAGTAAAAAGTTTGTGATGTCATGTATTTTCTGATTACAGTGCACTGTTCAAAATCTACTGTCAAAGCGATAACGGCATATCTCCTAGGAGATATCACTTCATCTTCAACATATCTCCTGTGGAACACAGTTTTGGATGATAAACACATAAATTAGACTTTTAATCAAATAATCGTGACTGCATGGCCCCGTCCATGCCGGGTTTGTTGTCTTCATTTACGTATATACCATAACGTCTGGAGACAAACTCCTACAAACTAACGATTTATGTGTAAAATTATGATTTATGAAAAAGGCCAAAAGCAAGTACTAAGAAATAATCTGTACTTGAACTTTATGAAACGGTGAATCGATATTATTGTCAGATTCGCTTTGGTGTATGCGACTGAAATAAAATGCGGAATGTGATATGCAAAACAGTGTGATCCCGAATATAACATTGGTGCATTTTCAATACGAATCAAAACCTTATCTTACATATCTTAAATAGATCAACCACTGGTTAATATGTAAGACTCAAATGCGTGGTGGATTTTCAAATCCGTGGCGGATTTTCAATTGCATGGAAAAGTGTCATACCTATCAAAATCTGTGGCGGATTTTATATTGATGAGAGATTTTCAGCTGGGTAGAATTGTGTTAACAAAGTTCAATTAATGTGTTTTCCTAAACCTAAAACCCTAACCCTAAAACCCTAACCCTAAGAAATCACCTTATATATATGAATCCAAGGGCTAAAGTAGATATTTACTATGAATCCAAGGGTAAGCCTTACAGTGCCCGGCCTTTGACACTATGTGCTCACGCAGTGCCGCTAACGTTTGGAGTTAACTCGAGATTTTGGTCAACGTTGTACAAAAAATGTCGCTGAGGCGTTATCTATGTTCAGAAATTAATGAAATTTTAATTGAAGAAAGCTGAGTTGTTTACCATTCAATCAATGTAAATTTGGATCATAAATGACAACAATAAAAATGAATTTAACCTAATTATAAACGGCAGAGACGTTTTTCATGTAAATGTTCAGCCGAGGAACGTTAGCATACCCTGGTTTCATCGATTGTAATCAAATTTGCCGTTATCTACAAAGTAATACAATTGTTATTTATCAAGAAAGCGGATGTCAGTGATCACGTTGATGTGTTTACTTCCTACATGCGACCGATTGTTCACGAAATAATACAAGTTATCTTTTTGTTTTCATTTGTTGAACATTGTTCGCCGTGATGTCATTGACAAACAAAGTGCAGTAAACGTACTGTAGCCCAGCGGATAATGGAAGGATTTGTATGTAATTGTGCATTTACATGTTACAAGTGTTTGTTTCATAAAAATACAAAGAAATAAATTGCTTAATGTGTTAGAGATAGGGAGGCACTCAAATATTTATCTTATAATTTTTTTATTTAGCTCCAAACAAATACTGTGAAATATTGAGGCATTATTATTTGTTGTGTGGAAAGTATTAGAAATGGGGGTGAAAAGAGAGTGATCTCCCCTTTGTTATGACTTTTGATGTTATGTCATCAACCAAGGTCACAAAGATGTAAGTCATGTAATCAGTCATTTACATTGATTTATTTGGAAAATCATGGATACTTTGGGCATGGAAGTAGGTGGAATGTTCACTGATGTTCAGGACACATGAATGGTGAGTACATCTGTTTTATTGAAACTTTACAACTTCTAATGGGCTAGGGGTCATTTGAGCTTGCATCAGTAAAGATGTGACCAGTAATAAACATTTAGTGCATGTCAAAAGGAATAGCTAGTTGTCCATCATTGCTGCATTGATTCACTAGGTCTAAAACCAAATTATTTTCAATATATACTGTTCAGATTGATTTACATGTCTTAAAATATTGGCCTCACAGCTAATACTGAAATATATCTATATAGTACTTTCCTCCCACTACTAATGTATTTTGAAATATGATGGGGACTTCTATTGAATTTTTTTTCTTACCCCAATTTTGTTAGTTTTGATGCATCAAAGTGCAAATAATAATTAAAATTAAGCTTTGTTTTTCATGTTATGTATTGGCAATTTAAAAAACTCTGATAGAGGTATTTTAACATCAGTGATTCATACATGTTTATTCCTGAAAAGATTTATTATCTGTAGATTTAAGTTTAACTGCAGAAATATATTTTTTGATAATTATACACATACTGAAGATATTGTCTTCTTAAGATGAGTAATAAAAAAAACTGCTTAAAAAAAATCAAAATAAAAGAAAATATGGGTTTTTTTCATTGTAAGTTTAGAGGAATTTGTACCAATTTAATAATTTGAACATTTATATTTCTGACAGATAGAGATGCTGTGATGCACATTTCCAAAGGACAGAACTGCTGCTGAGGCTACCCTTCTCACCCAGTATTCACATTCATGTAAGATATATTTACATTTATGAAAGATTTATTATCTGTAGATATAAGTTTTACTGCAGAAATATATTTTTTAATAATACACATACTAAGAATATTGTCTTCTTAAGATGAGTAATAAAAAAAACTGCTATAAAAAAATCAAAATAGAAGAAAATATGGGTTTGTTTCATTGAAGTTTAGAGGAATTTTTACCAATTTAATAATTTGAATATTTATATTTCTGACAGATAGAGATGCTGTGATGCACATTTCCAAAGGACAGAACTGCTGCTGAGGCTACCCTTCTCACCCAGTATTCACATTCATGTAAGATATATTTACATTTATGAAAGATTTATTATCTGTAGACACAAGTTTTAATGCAGAAATCTAATTCTTAATAATGTACAAGCTAAAAGATTGTCCTCTATAGATGAGTAATAAAAATATCTAATAAGAAAAACAGAATAGAAGAAAATATGGCTTTTGTTTTTATTGTATGTTTTGAGGATTTTTTACCAATATTATGCGCAAAAAAAATATTTTTACAAACTCTTAAAAATGCTTCCTTGAACAGCAAATTAATTTTTGTCTGGCTTAATTATTATTATAGTAGACAAGGCTGTCTACTCTTAATATTTTGTAGTTTTTTTTAACAACAACAGTAACAAATAATCTCTAAAAGTTATTAGGTAATTAAATTATACGAGTTTATCTCATCATTTTCCCAGTGTATTGATTAGATTAATTATTTTTCAGACCCAAGATGATGACAAGCCAAACCACGGATGCCTCCAAGATGGATTGGACTTTATGTGCATTTTGTCAACAAATCATGAAGGACCCTGTAATTTGTCCCGCTAATGCTAAAAACCAAACTGGAAATGGCTATTTGACAATGGCTACAAACATACAAGCTTTTTCGGAACTTGGACAGCTTCCGATGGAAATAAGTTGGAGTTATTCTGGCGGCGTTGAGGGTATTTTTACCACCTTTGAGACTCACAGAGCATGCTGGCACAAGTCATGTAGTTTAAAGTTCAACAATAACATGCTTCAGAGAGCCAAGAAACGAAGATTACCAAATGAACTTGAAGCTTCAAACAGTGACTGCCTTTCTCAATCACAGCATCACCATCACAGTGAAAGTAAACTCATAAGATGTTCATCACAAGACAGAAACAAAACTTCGGATCAAGGTAACCTTTGCTTTATCTGTGAGCAGTCAGGGTTGCAGACAGAATTGAGATGTGTATCAACCTTTCAAGTTGACAGACGTGTTCGTGAGTGTGCTTTGAAGGTACAAGATAGTCAGCTTTTAGCTAAACTTAGCACTGGAGATTTGATGGCACAGGATGCCAAATATCACCCTGGATGTCTCAGCAATCTATACAGGAAAGCAAACCAAACTAAAGAACTTCTACAGCCTGAGCAGATGAGTAATTCACAAAGACTTAAAGAAGGTCTAGCTTTTGCACAACTCACAGAATATGTTGAGGAATGTAGACAAGAAAATATTCCTGTACTAAAACTGTCAACACTAACCAAAGTTTATTCTACTTACTTGAAATACCATGGCCTGAAACATGATGTACATAGCACAAGACTGAAGAATAGGTTGTTAGACGAGTTACCTGACCTTCAGGCTCACTCCAGTGGAAGGGAAACACTGTTGGCCTTCACAGAACATGTAGGGGACGTTCTGAGAACTGTCCATGATCAGGACTTTGATAATAATGGTCAGATTCTCTGCAAAGCAGCTCACCTTGTGAGAAAGGATATTTTGGCCATGACACAGAAACCTTTTTCAGGAGCATTTGATGATAACTGCCAGACACAGTCTATACCCCAATCTCTACTTTCTCTGATTGAAATGATACTGGAGGGAACAACCCCAAAATCACAGACAACAGCTAGGAAGCAAACTGCCATATCACTTTCTCAGCTACTTGTTTACAACTGTGGAAAACGCCCAAAGGATGGATCCTCATCTGTTCGACACAATAAGGACCGAGAGACGCCACTCCCTTTGTATATTGGATTGACTATTCATGCCAAGACAAGGAAAAGAGATTTGATTGACTTCTTGTATGACTTTGGAATGTCTGTATCATACGACAGAGTGTTAGAGATTTCCACAGAGGTTACAAATGCTGCATGTCAGAGGTACACAGAGGAAGGAGTTGTCTGTCCATCAAAACTAAAATTCAACCTATTCACATCATCTGCAATAGACAATATTGATCACAACCCAAGCTCAACGACTGCACAAGGATCATTTCACGGTACAGGTATATCCCTCTTTCAACATCCAAGTAAAGACAACGAAGGAGTGGACAGAGCTAAGCCACTAGGGGATTCAAACTTCAAGCCACAATCAAAATCTGTGAGAGAGCTGCCTGGATTTTATGAAGAAGTTCCACCAGTCATTATGAGGAAGGATGCCTCTTCCTGTCCAAAGACACCTGACTATCAAGCATCAACAATTTGGAAACTTGATGACTCCATGCAGCAACAAAATGGGTAAGTCAGTTTTAAGTCTTTAACTTGAAACTATTATGAGGCTTTAAATATGCTAATCAAGTCATTACTATATAACTACCCTGATGAGTAAAATGCATGTAGGAGAATTTATTGTCTGTAACGTGTTTAAAAGTTTACTATGAAGTCTGAAGAAGTTTATAAGATTTATCTTTCATCAATATGCATAATCATGAATATCTACACACTATATGTAAGATGATATACTAGTAATTGTAAAGAATACTCAAAGAATATTTCTATTGTTTACAGGTGGTTAACACATGTGGATACAGTCCTTAAAGAGAGGCAAGTTGATCACAGTGATGTTTCATGGGCAGTCTACAACTCCAAGATGCAAGATTCAGTTGGAATAATTCAGTCAATTTCAAGTCTCCTTCCACTTTTCACAGAAAATGCGGACTCAGCTGCAATGTTGAAACATGGCATGGATGTGATCTCACAGGCAACCTCATACCTAAATCCTGGACAGATTCCCGTCATAGCTGCAGATCAGCCTTTATATGCAACCATGAAACAGATACAGTGGCAGTATCCAGCAACCCATGGAGAGGACAAGATGGTGATAATGATGGGAGGATTGCACATAGAGATGGCATTTCTAAAACTTTTGGGAAACTTGCTCATGGACAGTGGATGGACAGACATGATAGTTGCTGCACAGATTGCTTCATCTGGTAAGGCGGATTCATTCCTCCGAGGAGCACATGTCAGACGAACCCGGCGTGCTCACGAAGTCACTGCCTGCGCTCTTTACCATCTTCTTCGGGAATCTTATGAAGACTCAACAACATCTTTTGAAGACTGGATTGATTCTAAATCAAAGAACTCTCCAACATTCAAGTTCTGGTTGATGGTTCTTAACCTGGAACTCTTAATCTTGTCTTTTGTTGGATCTTTAAGGAGTGGAAACTTCTGTGAGTATATCAGACACCTTGAAGCCATGACACCATGGATGTTCGCTCTTGATCACACAAACTATGCAAGATGGATGCCAGTTCATATTCGAGACATGAAAAATCTCAGTCATACCCATCCACATACAACTGAAGAATTCAAGAAAGGCCATTTTGTTGTTCACAAGACAGAGAGGGCGTTTTCTGCAATCTCATTGGACCATGCTCATGAACAAAATAATGCAAGCATTAAAGGTGATGGTGGTGCCATTGGTCTAACAGAGAATGCATCTGCCTTGAGAAGATGGACAGTTGGTGGCCCAGAAGTGAAGAGAATTCTTGAAGAATTTGATGCCTCCATCAATAATGAGGGAATATCTTCTACGTCTCACCACGAACAGAGTAAAGGAATGCAGGAATCCTTTTACATTGATGTCACTGCCTTAATCAATGTAATCAGAGAGTTTGGAAGCCCATTTCTTGAGCATGGACCTGATCTTCTTGTGATATCTACAAGAGACATTGCAGAAACATCTGTTGTGGAATCTTTGAACAAAATTGAAAGCCTTGGGAAAGATCAATACAACGATTTTGTCAAGGAAAGGTTCATAAATGGTATTGCACTTTCAAAACCAATCAAGAAGAACAAACTCTCACTTTTATCATCACCTCAAACAAAGTCACAGTCCTCCTCTAAGATGCAAGTCGTCAGCCTGAAGAATGACTGTAGTCTGTTTTCACGACTTTACATATCCTGTCAAACTAGAGAAGGAAACCTAGATGAGTTTTTCAAGCATGAAAATCAACCTTGTCCACCATCACTCTCACATCTTGGTATGCTTCGGTCATCTGTTAAATCACAGCTTCTTCAGTGTCTGGAAGATGTTTCTTGTCCCACAGTCAACAGACCGGAGATAGATGTAACAATTCTAGATGGAGCAGCAGTTGCAAATATGATGAAGCCTGGGGAACATAAAACATTTTCGGCTTTCAGTGATGAAGTGTTTGCTAGATATCTTGAAAACCAGCTGGAAAACACAACAAGACTTGATATTGTCTGGGACGTATACAAGACCGATAGTTTGAAGGCAAGTGCAAGAAGAAGAAGAGGCCGTGGACAGAGAAGGCGCGTTGAACCACATTCCTTCATTCCTCACAACTGGAAAGAGTTTCTTAGAAGTGATAGCAACAAAACAGAATTGTTTCAATTTCTTGGAAAGCAAGCTATGAAAACCAATACTGACAAACTCATCATCAGTACTATGAATGAAATCAACCATATGATGTTTCCGATCTGTCACCATGCAGCCATGAAGAAGCAGATACAAGGATGATACTGCACATGTCAGAAGCATATAAGAGAGGATTCCTGCGATTCATGATAAGAACAGTCGACACAGATGTTGTTGTATTATCCATTTCAGCAGCAGCAGCTCTTGATAGTTCAGAAGTATGGCTTGCCTTCGGTACAGGGAAACAGTTTCACTACATACCTGCACATGAAATAGCCGCAACATTGGGGCCGAGGAAATCAATGTGTCTCCCTCTCTTTCATAGTTTCACAGGGTGTGATACTGTATCTTCATTCAGTGGATGTGGTAAAAGGAAAGCTTGGCAAGTATGGTTTCATCTGGAGGAGGCAACAGATGCATTTGAATCTCTGTCAAAGCATCCTGATCAAGTGACAGATTCTCTTTTCGGAACACTTGAACGATTTGTTATATTGATGTATGATAGAACAAGTGACCATGTGAGTCTGAATGAAGCAAGAAAGTACATGTTCTCTTCCAAGGGTAGAGCAATTGAAAATATACCCCCAACGTCTGCGGCTTTCAAGGAACATGTTAAGAGAGCAGTTTATCAGGGAGGACACATATGGGGCCAATCAACCATCCGATGTCCTGATCTGCCAGATCCGTCACAATGGGGTTGGAAACTCAGTACATCCAATATGTGGGAGCCTCTATGGTCAACAATACCAGACGTTTCACTGACTTGCCGGGAACTGTTAAAGTGTGGGTGTAGCAAAGGATGTAGTGGCAGGTGCAAGTGTCTCAAAGCTGCCCTGAAATGTACTGCACTGTGCCTTTGTGGTGGAGACTGTGCCCAATGACATGTTCAAATATGCTTTGAGGAAGTAAGTGCAAAAAATACCCCAAAAATTAGATTAATCTGAGTTTGAATTAGGGTTACATTTACTTCTCTTAATATGAAAATTATGACTTATTAATGTCTCTATCATTATCAAGTGTCATAAGCTAGAACTCTGCCAAATTTCATACATTACAATTAAAGATTGTGGATTTTACATCTCTGACAGTGAAATTTAGATCAGAAATTGGCGGCCATCTTGAATTTTGAGTGCCTCCCTATCTGTATCTTATTTCTATAGTATAAGCTACATCTCTGCCAAATTTCATGCATATTGGACAAAAACTGTTGATTTTGTGTGGTAAATAAGTCTCTGACAGTGAAATTTAGGTCAGAAGTTGGCGGCCATCTTGAAAAATGTCGACCAACTTGAATTTTGAGTGCCTCCCTATCTGTATCTTATTTCTATAGTATAAGCTACATCTCTGCCAAATTTCATGCATATTGGACAAAAACTGTTGATTTTGTGTGGTAAATAAGTCTCTGACAGTGAAATTTAGGTCAGAAGTTGGCGGCCATCTTGAAAAATGGCGGCCATCTTGAATTTTGAGTGCCTCCCTATCTATATCTTATTTCTATATTATAAGCTACATCTCTGCCAAATGTCATGCATATTGGACAAAAACTGTTGATTTTGTGTGGTAAATAAGTCTCTGACAGTGAAATTTAGGTCAGAAATTGGCGGCCATCTTGAAAAATGTTGTCCATCTTGAATTTTGAGTGCCTCCCTATCTGTATCTTATTTCTATAGTATAAGCTACATCTCTGCCAAATTTCATGCATATTGGACAAAAACTGTTGATTTTGTGTGGTAAATAAGTCTCTGACAGTGAAATTTAGGTCAGAAATTGGCGGCCATCTTGAAAAATGGCGGCCATCTTGAATTTTGAGTGCCTCCCTATCTGTATCTTATTTCTATAGTATAAGCATCATTTCTGCCAAATTTCATGCTTGTAACATGAAAATGCATAATTATACCATTATCCGCTGGGCTACTGTGCACGCAAAGTCCTTGCAATTTTTCGACAACCGGTGCACATGACTGAATTTCCATTCACAGAAGGTTATGGATTCGATCTGGAAAATGATATAACTTTCGGAAACATTAGAGCTGAAATTATGTTGCTATCACAAGGTCGAACACAAAAGCAGTTTCAAGCAGTCAGAATCGTGATTTGAGTAGCATTTTTGCAAGCGCATAAACAACTCAATACATATTGTTGTACAATAAACTAAACGATAAAAAGGTTCATAATATCAAAATAGAATCCATAAGCAAACTATTGGAACAGTTTCCATGTATGTTCTAACAGAAAATTCAAAAAGATCGATCAGACAAAAGCGCGAAAAAATAGCTAGAAGACATCACGGCAGTTTTGGTATTGCATAATTGGCACAATTCCTTTTCCACATATATTTTACCATTAGCATGTATTTTCAATCACAATCACAGTTTAAATTGTGGTAAAGATAAATATAATATAACCTTCAATAAATCCGTAATATGTCAAGCAAATTTTGTCACTGCCAGACGTATATCAAACTATTCTCTCGAGTTAAAATACGAAAAAAGAAAACACCAGCTCGGTTAAAAAAATCATCAAAATCAAAATTAGATTTAAAAACAAATCTAACTTTAATTTACCCTGAGAAACACAAAAGAAGATTGCAAACTATATATACGATCAACTGGATATGATGTCTTTACTTGACATGGAAGAAAATAACTAACATATTTAGAAGATATTTATAAACAGGCCTGCTTCCCGAACACGGCCGACTTGATTGACATGTCGCCCACTCGCGGCGTTATGCACGATGGAATTCGCGCAATAAATATATGTCGGGGTGGTTGTCGTACTTCAGTGTTTATTCTTTAAATTTCTCGCGTGCCTAAAATTTATCAAGCAACACATTTATCTGTAATGCTTCATCTCTATCGAGATTTTCGAAAACCACCATTGATCGACGCTCTTCAGCGTCGTCAGTTACTGGCCACGCCCCTAGCTCAGCGAACAATCGGTTTCAACTTTGAGATCCTATTGGTGAATAGACCAGTAATTAACTTCTTCTTTTTTTATTAAACTTTAAAAAGCACACAATTTGTTTCACATTCTCTATCATATCTGATTTTATGTTGCATCCAGAGATTCATTCATAAATTCATAAATCAATGACAAATACGAAACTAATTTCTTATAATATATTTCAAGAAATTAATCAACTTAAAAATCATATTCAGTATCGATGCATAATTTCAAATTTAATTATCGTAAAAACTTTTTATTTATTGGATGAAATAATTCGAATGAAAAAAAATAGATTCTGAAAAAGGGATTGAATTATTAGAGAAAATAGAACAACACATAATAAAAATGGAGGATGAATACAGAATAATTTGTTTTATATTTATGTATATATTCTTTTCAATGAACATGCATGTTGATATTTGTTTTACAATAGGAAATGTGCGATGGCCCTTATAAATTGAAACATGCTCCCTGATCACTGTTTTTTTCTTCATTTAATAGATTCAAGGACTACTGTATAATCAATTTTCATCATTCTGATAAATTCCAGACATAATATCAAGAATGCCACTTCATTTTATGTTCAGTATTTTTGTAAGCTTATCATAATAATTAAGATATTATATAGGCCCTATGGCTTTGATAAATATAAGAAAACGTCAAATTATTAGGAAAGACAGTAAAACCAAAGCTCGACATGACAAGAGTCAGCCGTCATCATCTAGATTTGTATTGCCACAGTCACTGTCATTTTAGTCAAAGGATTTTCAAAATAATTTTGATTTTGGTAACAAGGGATTTCCCGTACTATTAATAGCGCTAATGATCGCGAGCAAAGTAGACCGGATATGACGGCAGAACATGCGAAGACGTCACGACTCGCGTGTCTCGTGCTGTTCACCAGACGACAGGTGATTGTTCCGCGCCAGAATGAACGTTCGATTTGAAGTTGAAACAAACTCTCGTAATCATGGTAATTCTTGGCTTGACTATTCCTCAAATAAATCGATTGAAATCACCCTCAAAGTTTGAAATAAAAAAATATGACTATTTTGTCATACTGATTGTTATTTTCATAAGAAAAAATTCATGGTTAAAATATGTTTATTCAGGGTTCGTTGAATTTTATTCTATATTTAGCACATATCGAGGCAAACAGATATCAAAATGGCAATGTTATTTACTATTTCATTGCACTAAAATAAACAGACGCCCGTACCACATAAGCTCATAGAAATAAAATCTCACGAAATATGGTAATGGTATCACCGCCATACTGTCAACAAAACGTTACTTATTTGTTCGATGTAAATGGGCTGTCAGTATTGGGAGGTCGCGAATCGGTTTGTCTGTACCGATCAGATTTGGCTGTGACCCGAAATGTTGGAATGTTTTTACTATGCGGTCCCGCAATTTTTAGCTCACCTTTACAAAGTAAATGTGAGCTTATGTCATGGCGCTTCGTCCGTCGTCCGTCTGTCTGTCTGTCCGTCTGTCCGTCCGTAAACTTTCACGAAAAAGACTACTCCTCCTAAACGAATTCAGATATCATTCTGAAATTGTAGTATGTTATACCCATGGTGATTCCCCACAGAAAGGTAGACGTTTCAGTTTTGAGAATCCAAGATGGCCGCCATGACAGCCATATTGAATTTTCAATTAGATTTCATGAAAAAGACTACTTCTTCTAAACGAATACAGATATCATTCTGAAATTGTAGTATGTTATACCCATGGCGATTCCTCACAGAAAGGTAGACGTTTCAATTTTGAGAATCCAAGATGGCCGCCATGACAGCCATATTGAATTTTCAATTAGATTTCATGTTTGTTCAAGCTCTAGTTGTTTCCAAAAGAAGACTAGTATTTTAAAAGATAAAAAAATCATGATGGCAGCCATAATCAATTATATAAAAGATGGTTACATGTATAATTAAACCATTTTACCACATCATTCATTTTAAGGTGAGCTTCTGTACCCTCGGTACTTTTATTAGAATTACGATAATTCACATGATACGCATGACCTGTAGGCCTACATCGTTTATCGACTGTAGAAAATGTATCAGTCATTTCATTACTCGAATCATCGTGGGTGCATCAAAATATCAAAATTAGAATTAGATGTACTCTGTCCGCTGCCAGTTTGACTGGCCATTTTGTTTATTTCCATTCAAGAGCTGGCAGTGACGTATGCTGGTTTGCCAAATACTTCTGGAAAGGTCTGCTGCATATTATTGCTAATTGATTACCATATTCGTGTATGATATCGATTTCAGTACTCATACAGTATGTTTTGTCAAGAATTTACATTTAGATAGGAACCTATGAGAAAGTTATGGATCATAGTAATTTTCCTCAGTCAAGGAATGATGACCATTTCTACCAAATTAAAAGTAATAATTAATTCAGTCGGTTCATTAATTATTAGAATGCATTTTCCATTGTCAATATGTGATTTCAAAACTAGAGATACTATAAGAATAATCAACGAGTTGCGAGGAATTACGGATTATCTGTCCCGAGTTAATTATTGTGATAAACTCCGAGCTTCAGCGAGGAGTTTGACACAATAATTCACGAGGTACAGATAATCCGTAATTCTGAGCATCGAGTTGGTTATTCTTTTTCTTACCCAAAATAATTTTTATGCGTAAAAACTGGGGAAAAAGAGAAACGTTAAAAAACTACGCTCGGCCGGTAAAGTACAAATTGTACTCATACGCCATTCATAATTTTTGCTCACTACTTCGGGATTGGCGGCTCTAAGTAGTTAGCGACTCACAATCTAATTTGAAATAGTTTATTATATTGAAATCACATTATATCAAAAACATTATTGTCTCATATCATAAAAAATCGTTGTTATTGACTACGCCACAACCGGAAAGAAAAAGTAAGACGTTGTTATCTTTCGTTACGTTTGACAAACCTAATGAGGAATGTATGACGTCACTGTTTGACGTCATAGAGCTATGACGTTACGACAGTTCGCCCGGCGACTCTCCCACCTAGTGCCGCCTTGAAGATTTAAACTTGTATTGACGGCAAAGAAAACATCAGAGGGTATTGATTTCCCATTAAAAATGTTGTAGTAATGTGTGACTTTAGCAATTTAAGTTGAAGATTTTATATCTATATCTCTCAACTGAAGTAGAACATCCAAGAGATTCATGAATGGGTACAAAAAAGTTCCGTCAACCAATCAAAATGCGAGTTATTTTTAGAAAAACTGTAATTCCCATGACCATTATGCAAATTTTAATACCCGGCATATATCCTTGCCCGCTTGGGTAAGAATGTAGATTTTTGTAATACTTTTGATTTTTCCTGTTTCATTAATTTTTGTCTGTTATGCTGGTGAATTATTTACACATTCCATGCATTTGAGAAATCGGCCATCGGCCATGCCCAAGGACCATATGTGTCCTATATAACGGTAGGTATTTTCATAAAACCAAATTTCTCTGTTAATATCAGGTTTTGTAGTATAAAAGGGTTATAGACAAAACGGCGACACGGCAAAACGGCGACATTTTGGACAGAACGGCGACACACCCCAAAAATAATTATGGACAGAACGGCTCAACATATTTTCAATGAATTATTAGACCAAAATCGCTGAACAGAACGGCAACACCCATTTTAAAAATATTTCCTTTTAACTTTAATTGATTCGTTTACCTTTCATGTCTGATATGCTTTTTACGATGTTTATAAGACGACAATCAAATATAACAAAACTATTATAAACTAATACAAAAATATATTTGTGTCGCCGTTCCATCTATTTTGTCGCCGTTTCAACTTAAATTGTGTCGCCGTTTTGCCGTGTCGCCGTTTTGTCCGTATCCCGTACAAAAGTGGTATCAAATTAAATCTAATTTGACAGTGATTCTGAAAATGTGGGTTTCAATTAGAATTGGTCGAGATATTTTTATCCATGCATTGAAGAGGATTAACCCCTATCGGCCATGGTCATGGACCATATGTGTCCTTATCATTGTATTTTGTTAAACACTTAATATATCTGTATCTGTAATATAATATTAGGCCAAATAGTGTAAAAGTGGTATCATATTGATGACTTTGTTATGGAGATTATATAAGAATAGGTGTGAACTTCAATTGATTGATATAATTTTCCATTTGCATTGTAGAAAATTACCCCCAATGGCCATGCCCAGGGACCATATGTGTCTCGATAGAATTATTTAGTGAAAAGCATGATATCTCTGTTAATATTTTGTTCTATGTTGCAAACGTGGTACCAAATTGAAGCTATGTTAATATAGATTCTAAAAAAATGACTGTCAACTTGAATTGGTGAAGGATTTTTTCAACTGCCATGGCTAGGGTTATGGCTAGGGACCATATATGGTCCTGCGGCATTATAGGGAGTTTGGGGGGAGAGTCACATATATGGTCCCGGGGCACTATAAGGGTTAAGAGGATAGTTGCAGTAAATTTATGACTAAAGAAGACAGTTGTAATGAATTCAACTGCTACAAAGGAGAGCTGATATTATTGATCATCAGGAAATAAGTAACATATTATTGCAATTGGTATTATGCTATAGTGACTGATAACAAGGTTTATTGTCATTGGTAGATCTCGGAAATAGCGGCTGAATTCTTTTCTTTCTGTTGGAAAATCTCTTGCCTTCTCAATGAACAGCGGTTTCGCCTGGCGACGCGGACAGTTAGCGATTATGACGTCATTCCTCAATGACGTCACTCGGAGAATGACATAAAAAAACAATCAATCAATCGAACTCGCCATGGATTTGGAAATCCGCCACGGATTTGAGACCCGCCACAGATTTGAGTCCTACAAGTATAATGTATTTTCAATTATTTTATTCTTGTGTTGTAAAAATATGAAAATTAAACAAAGCTTACTAAAGACAGGAACATTACATAACACAGACCGAAATCTTTGAGGATATTTGTGTTTCTTGACAAATACCATGTTTATCTCATCGACTGAGGAAAGAAGCTTATGTTTTCATAAGTGGCACAGCCACGAGTGAAAATATGTAACTTTTCTGCTTCACGAGATGAGATAAACATGGTATTTGTCAAGAAAACACTAATTTTCTATTTCTTTTATTATTTAATCGTTGTATTCCTCACAAAATTAAAGTGCATTTACGTTGAGTCGGCTCCAAAAAGAGCCCGTCGCCTAAAGCAACAATATGACGTCATTGCATCAGAGCATTGTTCAATGACGTCAGGTCATTGTTGTTATCAGTCACTAGTGACTGATAACACGTTCCTAGTGTTTCCCCCAGGTTGAAAAAAGGGCAGGGTAAATGCCTTTTGAAAAGGGCACAAGTTCATGTAAAAGGGCACATACATACAAGTTAAATTTTCAAATGAAAATGGTAAAGCATAAAACATAAATATCTGCAAATATAAACACTGAAATATACTTGTAATTTTATTATTGTTTTTTATTATATGGCGAGCAGTGAAATACTGGGATTTATCAGTGAAATAAACTTATATTTTCACTGCGAAGGGTGACTGATATAATTTGACGTCATAAAACAATGGTCTCACGCGGCGAATTGGCTTATGACGTCACAGTGTTACTGTGGTGACGGGCTGTTCCTAGCGGCCGCTCGGCGTGAAAATGACCCTTTTCGGACGTAATTACAATGGTAAAATCATATAATAAATTGAATATCCGTCAATTCTTGACAAATACCATGTTTATCTCATCTCGTGAGGTAGAAAAGTTATATATTTTCACTCGTGGCTACGCCACTCGTGAAAATATAACCTTTCTACCTCACTCGATGAGATAAACATGGTATTTGTCAAGAAAAGACAGATATCCTCTATGTATTTATGAATAAATGTGATGTTTGACCTAATATAGAAGGACAAAGGATTTCAAACATCTGTAATTAACTCATAATGCGATCATTAAGCCGTATCAACCACCAAACACTCTGTCAGTAATCCCCCTATTGTTTCTGTAACTAGCTAAACATGTGGACAGCGGATTGATCTTACTGTGTCTGGAAAAGGCAAATTGAAAGTTTTTAGCTAGCAAAAATGGCATGACATTTTAGAATAAGGGCAGGGCGGAACAGAAAAAGGGCAGGGCGCACTCTCAGAAGGGCAGGGCGCTGCGCCCTGCTAAATATGCCTAGGGGAAACACTAGTTCCATTGTTATTGTCACTAGCGACTGATAACAAGGTTTATTGTCATTGGTAGATCTCGGTATTTCACCGCCAATCATATAACAAGTGAAGAAGCGAGCAAAGTTCACATACCCCCGCTCCCCACTTTGTTCAAAGAATTTCAAATAGTAAAACTGATTAATATTGGTTAAAGTATGATAGTTGAGTATACAGTAAGTCATTGTGTAAGTCTTCTTTCAACTGAAACCCAAATACCGAATTCATTAATAGGTTTTACAATTAAAAGGGAACATCTAGAGATAATGGTTGATCTTTGTTTCAAATTTGAGGTAGTTATCATGAATATTCTACGAGATGCACTGAGGACAAAATTATTTTTGTTGAGTCACAGGACAAAGTAATTTATCATAGAATCACTGTTTTAGTCATGTTTCCAAAAATTAAGAAAATGTGATGGTCTAATCCTCAAATGGCACATCTAGGGATCATGTTTGATAAGTGTATGAAGTTTGGTGAAGCTAGCATGAATAGTTTGGGAGATATGCTCCAGACAAAAGACTTGGTCGAAGAGTCACTGTTTTAGTCATGTTTCCATAGAAACCGCAAAAAATAAAAATAATTTGTTGGTCTTACCCTTAAAAGGCACAACTAGGGATCATGATTGATAAGTGTATGAAGTTTGGTGAAGCTAGCATGAATAGTTTGGGAGATATGCTCCGGACAAAGAACTTGGTCATAGAGTCACTGTTTTAGTCATGTTTCCATGGAAACCGTTAAAAATTAAAAGAATGTGATGTTCTAACCCTCAAAAGGCACAACTAGGGATCATGGTTGACATGTGTATGAAGTTTGATGAAGCTAGCATGCATAGTTTTGGAGATCTGCTCCTCACAAAGTTTTGGGACAGACGGACGGACGGAAAGAATGAACACTATATACCCCCGCTTACGCTGTAAGGCGGGGGTATTATAAATAGAGGATACTGTCTTTTCTTGACTAATACCATGTTTATTTCATCGAGTGAGGTAGAAAGTTTATATTTTCACGAGTGGCGTAGCCATGAGTTAAAATATTTAATTTTCTACCTCTGATTTTCTGTGATATGGTGTCTATTTTGAGAAATTGTGTATGCTATAGTATAGTATTTCACTAGATATGACATGTTTAAAATTATAATTATCACCATAATATGATCCCTGCGAAGGAGGTACATGTATCTTTTGTACTATAGACCTGTGGCCTTTAAGTATTGAAATAAATTGATTGAAATATTATGAAATCCTTCTAATTACGTCAAAAAAGGCCAATTTCATGTTGAGTGGCCACTTGGAAGAACCCGTCACCACGGTAACAGTGTGACGTCATATGAGAATTCATGACGTCAGACCATTGTTACATGACGTCAAAGTCTTGAACCTGACGTCACTCGAGTGGAGTTAAATTTTCTGTGTCATCCATTTCAGGTCACCCAACTCTACGGAGATTGTCGAACATAGCCGTCGCAAGTCTGTAAAGATCGGAATATCGTGTGTGCGTTGGACCGTGACGAGACATAGCTTGTTAGTAGAAATAGTGATAGGCTGATTATAAGTTACTGGTCTCTGTATATAGGGTCTCTGGTATAGACTATCCACTGTGGCGTCTTTCTTTTCATAACAGAAAACAAACATCATAATAAATAGCATAACCGTTCACACTTTTTTCTTTCCTTTCAAATCATCATGGCAAAAATTATCCACTTCTTACATGTATGGTCTCTTTAGAATATCTTTATGTTGCAGTAAGTAAAATTTAACATTTTATAGGTATTCGATTGTAGAAAAAAATCTGTTTGTTCACGGAAAGTATAAACGGTTTGTTATTTGTCACCATCGGAAATGATAGTCAGTGTTTATTATGTAAGATTCAGCAAACAACAGACCATCAGATTATCACTTTAAACAGACATGTCTAGTCACAATGTGAACAAGGCAGTCTTGTCAAGATGACGCCTTGTTGTAATGTAAATGTAAATGTATTCAGGAAGCGTAGTCGATATGATGAAGTCGTTTAAAAGGCATCTTAAAATATAAAATGTCTCTTTTATCGGAGTGATTTGTACTTACCGCATTATTTATATTAGAACCCAACTATTCAGCTTTTAACAACTTCTCTTGCAATAGGAAACACATTTTTGGTATTCTTTATCGAGATCAGTATATTTTCTATTCTCAGTCTTTTAAGTACATCTAATTTCAGAAATAAATAATAACTTTTAAAGAGCCACTACGCAATTCTGATTTGTGAATCTTTAGTACGATCCAAATGCCTCAATTACTGATATGAATTGAGAGAGTGTCACAAATTCATCCTCATATGACATATATTCGGTAAAGTCGGAATCACATGTCTAATACATAAATAAATACACGTTATAAAATCTTTCAAACCTTATCAATTTGTAACTGTCATTTTGATTGCTTTAGTTAAGTTTCTAAAATAACGATTAACTGATTGACGAGCGTAACTGTCCAGTTTTTGTATTAGAACCCGACTATTCATATATTCATTATGCTTATGTCAATTGGAATTCTACCATAGAAGCGATGAATAATCGATCTGATAAGTTCACGAGAAAAATAGAGCCAGTGGCTCTGTAGCTCATCAGGCTTCATATCAATTTTGCTTTAGGGTGTGGCAAATGTGAAATTAGGTTAAAGGGTGTGGCCCCTGAGGCCCTTATTAGGGACCACAGGGCCATAAAAGCTATCAATTATAATCCTCACTAGTCAAAGAGTATATTCACAAGGTTTCAGCTTTCTGGGCCTTATGCTTCTAGAGAAGAAGATGAAAATAGGTTTTAAGGTCGTGGCCGTTGTGGCCCTTATTAGGGGCCACCAAAGCTACAATTTTTAATCCTCACTAGTCAAGGAGTCTGTACACCAAGTTTAGGCTTTCTAGGCCTTATGGTTCTGGAGAAGAAGTCAAAATTCCACAAAGTTTACGGACGGATGGACGGACGGACGGATGCCGGACACCATGCCTTACAGGCCAGATGAGCTAAAAATCAAACAATCAAATAGATTGAACGTCCTCAGACTAGATTGCGGTGTCATGAAATGTCATTGAAATGAAGGTCAAGGTCATGAACCTCAATGGGACCTTACTCTCGTGGTGATGAATCACATACAAAAAATAGAGCCATTGGCTCTGTAGCTCATCAGGCTTCATCATCAATTATGCTGTAGAGTGTGGCCAGAAGCGATAAATAATCGATCTGATAAGTAGGATGTGGCTAATGTGAAATTAAGTTAACAGGTGTGGCCCCTCAGGCCCTTATTAGGGGCCACAGGGCCATAAAAGCTATCAATTACAAGTAAAGAAGTGAGTAAAGCTCACATACCCCCGCTCCCCACTTTGTTAAAAATAATAGAGCCATTGGCTCTGTAGCTCATCAGGCTTCATCATCAATTATGCTGTAGAGTGTGGCCAATGTGATTCCCCCTTTGTAGAGGCCACAGGGGCACCAATCATAAAATTAAATATGTATAGGCGACAAGTTTCAGTTTTCTAGGCCTTATACTTCAGGAGAAGTAGATTAAAATAGATTTGAAGGACGTTCCTGTTGCCTTTATAAGGGGCAACAGGGTCACCAAAGCTACAATTCACAATCCTCACTAGTCAAGGAATCTGTACACAAAGTTTCAGCTTTCTAGGCCTTATGGTTCTGGAGAAGACTATAAAAGTAGGTTTTTAGGGCGTGGCCCCTGTGGCCCTTATTAGGGGTCACAGTGCCACCAAAGCTACAATTTATAATCTTCACCAGTCAAGGAGTCTGTACACAAAGTTTCAGCTTTCTAGGCATTATGGTTCTTCAGAAGAAGATGAAAATAGGTTTTAAGGGCATGGCCCCTGTGTCCCTTATTAGGGGTCACAGGGCTACCAAAGCTACAATTTATAATCTTCACTAGTCAAGGAGTCTGTACACAAAGTTTCAGCTTTCTAGGCCTCATGGTTCTGGAAAAGAAGATGAAAATAAGTTTTTAGGGCGTGGCATATTTGAACCTTATTAGGGGTCACAGGGCCACCAAAGCTACAATTTATAATCTTCACTAGTCAAGGAGTCTGTACACAAAGTTTCAGCTTTCTAGGCCTTATGGTTCTGGAGAAGAAGATGAAAATAGGTTTTTAGGGTGTGGCCCCTGTGGCCCTTATTAGGGGTCACAGGGCCACCAAAGCTACAATTAATAATCTTCACTCTTCAAAGAGGCTATACACAAAGTTTAAGCTTTCAAGGCCTCATGGTTCTGGAGAAGAAGATGAAAATATGTTTTTAGGGCGTGGCATATGTGGCCCTTATTAGGGGTCACAGGGCGCCCAAAGCTACAACATATAATCCTTACTAGCCAAAGGAGTCCATACACAAAGTTTCAGCTTTCAAGGCCTTATGGTTCTGGAGAAGAAGTCGAAATTCCACAAAGTTTACGGATGGATGGACTGTCGGACGCCGGACACCATGCCATGCCATTAGCCCATCGGGCCTTACAGGCCAGATGAGCTAAAAAGGAGATTTTCAGTAAGAATTATTAATTCTAACTTTAAAATTGCTTTTTATTGCAGTGATAACATCTTTCATAAATTATTATGCTTCATTTGCAGATATTTTCAGTAGAAGTAATCTTTTACCTTCAGTTATAATTGTGTTATCAAGGTTAGCTTTATATTGTTTGCTTATTGATAAAATATTTATATTTAATTGTAATTCATTTACTACTTGAGACAATATCTTGTATTTTATTGTCAATGAAGTTGTACTGTAAAATGTATCTTAATTAATTTTTTATTGTTCTGTAATTGTAAAATAAAGTAAGGAATCTTTTTTCTGGTTCTTTTGTAGTTTTTCAACGCCACCATTTAACAATAAATTGGTCACTTGGCTAAACAATTCAAACTTAAAACAAGGCAACATAATGGAAGCTGAATAAATTTTCAGGCCCTTTTATTGCCATGATGTCCCCTGTAAATAATGTTGCCAACCCTTATTGCCAGACTATCAGTGCATCATATTGTCACCTCTGAGAGAAAAACTGTCAATGGAAATAAAGTGTTCATAATATGGTTCAGATGAATAAACTATAAAACTTGTGTTAACATTTATCTGTTCTTGCTACAACAACCATGTATATTGCATAATTTCTTGAGATAAGGTTAGCTGTAAGATGAGCAATAAACAGAAAATTGCATTGTACAAGATAAAATACTGAGGACAAGACATAAGACACATTACTCATAACCATACACAAAAAAAACTGAAAAATATGCCCAAAACCTTTCTCACAACCATATTAACCACAGATCTCTTTTCTCATACATTTGGGTAAATATAAGGGACAATCTCTTGAAGGCATTGATAGTAGCTGCAATACATCTTGAATATAGTTAAATTTGTCTGTTTTAAATTCATAGAATTGAGATTTTTCATAAAGTAAAAATAAATAACTTATTTTAAAGTAGCAAAATTCAATTGTCTTATTGTGCAAAAACAGTCAGGTATTCTTGTCTCCGTCCTATGCATTTTAAGTCTGAAAGATAGACACATATCAATAATTCAAGAAAATATGGCTTAGTCTTTAGAATTTGATTTCCAAACAGACAGGTAGATGGAGCACTTTGTAGGTAGGTATGTAGCTAAGATATCGATGTCTGGCAAAGGCTTTATGAAATATACAATATTAAAAAAAAATGATGTTGTTATCAAAGATTTTCAAAAGTCTGTCCCTTACAAACATGTTGGTAATGTACAATGCACTACATAACCTCATACACAATGCCAAAAAATATTTCAAGAATTTTTAAGAAGGCAGAACAATTTCAATAAATTTGAAGTAGAGTCTAAAAGACATGAAATTATGCACAGTATGAACCTAAATCCAAATAAGGTCATGAATAGCTTCATGGGAGGTAAAACGAAAAGCTCTACGCGGCATTGTTTGATTCCTGTTAATTACTGACAAATTCTGTATGCAAATAAAACAAAAGAATTAGTGAGCAAGCTCACTTTTTATACCCCCGCTTCCCTAAGTGATTATAGAAACTATGATACAACTACACTTAGTAAGGATTTCTACAAAATTGCAAAACTGTTTTTATTTGTTTAAAAGTCAATGAAAATGCAGATATAGACTTCCTGATTGCATGTAAGCTATATAAGCTCTTATGAAACTAACAATGTCTTTTTCAGACATTTATGATTCTTATATAGTCATTATTGTATTAATAAAATCTTCAATGTCCTTTCAATGTGACTGTATCATAAGAAAGAAGTTAAACATACAAAAATATTGAGAGTACATTGAATGGCTCATCTGAATAAAAAATATCAGAGTTAAGAGCGGAACAAAAATGACTTCCTCAAAGAGTCACTTTTACAAGGAGGAAATCGAAATCTTAAAATAATAATGAGAGTGGTCTGACTGAAAAAGACAAAATGCATATCTAGGGAGTCCCTAGTTGTTTCATTGATGACCGGTTCGTGTTTTCATTACAATTATGACCGACACAAGCGGGGCATTTCATCGGCCTTTATTGATTGCTTAGTCAACTCAGACTGAACTCAGGCTTGTTTATCTGTTTGTTTAGCAATTCTTTGATTATCTTCAATCGGTCAAATGACTCCTTGAATGTCCGACAGGTCACTTTTTCAATCGGTCAAACTGGATTCCCAATCGGACATGTCCGGCAAATAGACCGATTTCTGCATCCCAGTGGGACCATAGCCATTACATAAATACAGTTTTATCACATTGGAAGAAATAGTATCAGAGTTATGAGCGGAACAAAAATTACTTCCTCAAAGAGTCACTTCTACAATAAAGAAGTTGAAAATCTAAAATAATGATCATGGAATCTGACCAAAATTAAGAAAAGGCACATCTAAGGACTGTAGGGAAAACATATATAAGGTTTCGCAACATTTGAACATATGTAGTACTCGAGTCAAGAGCGGAACAAAAATGACTTCCTCAAACAGTCACTTCTACAACAAAGAAGTCTAAAATCTAAAAAAATAATGAAGGCATCTGACCAAAATATACAAAAGGCACATCTAGGGACCATAGTGATTACAATTATGAAGTTTTGTGACATTTGAACAAATAATATCCGAGTTATGAGCGGAACAAAAATGACTTCCTCAAACAGTCACTTCTACAACAAAGAAGTCTAAAATCTAAAAATATAATGAGGGCATCTGACCGAAATATACAAAAGGCACATCTAGGGACCATAGTGATTACACATATGAAGTTTCGTGACATTTGAACAAATAGTATTTGAGTTATGAGCGGAAAAAAAAGTGTGACGGGACGGACGGACGGACAGACGGACAGATGGACGCGCTGACCGCTATATACCCCCGACTACTTCGTAGCGGGGGTATAATAAAATTCATCCATCAATAAAATGTGGAAGACTTCTACAGGTTATCTTGACTAATGCTCAGACATACACATGAGGGACGGGCAGAGCGTCATATACCCTCAATATTTTATAGATTAGAGTATAATAAAGTTCATCAATAAATATCAATACCAAAATGCACATCAGTTAAACAAGTGGTAGAATTCTTTTGTTTATATTGAAGAATGCTCGGACGGACAAGCCCGGACGGAAGGACAGACGGAGCGCTATATACCCCCCCTACTTCGTAGGCGAAGGAGGCAGGAGAGAACCCCAAAATCCGTCATAATAAGCTAATCATTGGCAGGAAAGTGTATCAGTGTAATCGGGTGACCAATGAAGTGGTATGTGTAACGAATTCTCAAGAAAACTTACTAGGATCAGCAACATCAAGTAGCCACGAAAACATCCAAAATGAAGCGCGTTCTTTGTTTGGACCCGGAAGCACAAGGGAGACAACTCTAAATCCACCTCGTAACAACAACAAATGAGAATGTGGCCGTGGGCTCACTCAGCTTAATTTCCTCACATGGAACATAGAAGGATTATACAAATATTCATCTTCAGTCAACATAAAGCAATTTCTCTCAAGGTATGACATTGTTGGGTTATGTGAACGTTTGTAAAGAAAAGTAAAGATTTTAGCGATTTTCTTTTGGGTTATCATACTCTTAATTGTGTACGACTGAGGGAGAAGTGGTGGTGTAACAGTTTTCGTTAAAAGTCTGCTTATCGATAATAACATAGTTGAACGAATTTTCGGCACATTTGAAAACTGCCTGTCATTATTAGTAAAACCTTCATTATTAGGATTGAGAAATGACACGATATTGGTATATGTTTACCTTTCCCCAGAGAACTCGCCAATTTATCAAGATAGTGACTTAGATGTGTATCCTTTGTGAATATACAGACCATGAATTAATTCTCACAGGAGATTTTAATGCCAGAATGAAAGATTATCTAGATTACATACCAAATGACTCATTGGATCACATCATGCATGATTCTGATAATTACCCATCTGATGACTGTAACTTGCCTAGATCAACTAAAGACAACAAAACCTATAACAAATTTGGGAAAAAACTAGCTGATTTGTGTTGCACCTTTGGCATCCATACACTCAAAGGAAGGTTATTTAATGATAAACAAGGAAATTTCACATGTTTTACTCTGGAACCAGTGATTTCATAGGAGGATCCGTTTCGTAGAAGCGGAGATTTCGTAGGAGGATCTGTATTGTAGAAGGTGATTTCGTAGGAGTGATATTTATTATATATATTCTTGAATATTGTTCTATATATATATATATAATATCTTTAGCCTACTTGGAAATATTATTAGGAAGATTGTTTTTTCACTCAATATAACCATGTTGTTGTTGTAATTTCAGTGGTCCGATCGAAAGATAACCTCGCTTCAAAAGTGGCTACTAAGTGATTATTATAGTTAACAATCTCTTGCCAATATGTGAATTAATATAGAGTTTTGACAAATATCAATAGTTTCACCAAAGTCATTATCAACCCTTGCTATTCTCACGAAATAGTCATTGAATAAATTATCATTCAAAGCTTTTTAAACAAATCCCATATTCAAAGTTTATTCAAAACAGTGGATGATCACACAATGAATTTGACACTGATCGATACTGTAACGAAGGGACATCGAGGTACACGAGGGGGCGGGACTCTATATTACTCTCTGTCATTTAAGAAGGATTTAAATGTACATGTAAGCCAAGATGAATTGTGTGACAATCCGATCAGTAATACTAGCACTACATGGTGGAAATTTGTGTGGTCAACCTCAGATAGCACTCAGGAGATATTTAATGATACATTTCATAAGAAATTCCTGGAAATGAGTGAGGAAATCTACAGACTTATTGATGAAAATATATCACTTGCTGTCAATACACTGACTGTTTTATATCAAACCTCAGCTCAACAATCAAAGAAGAAATATGGAAAACCAAATTCTAGAAATACATCAGAGCCTCAACAGCCTCCATGGTGGGATCATGAGCTTGAGGTTTTAAACAACAGGAAATATGGCGCACTCCGTGCACATAGATACTTTGGAGAAGATTTTGATAATTTTAGAAAATTACGCTCTCTATTCAAGAAAACATTTGCATTAAAAAAGTCAGCTGATCAGGACAAACAGAAAGAACTACTAATTCAAGCAAGAAATAACCCAAAACTTTTCTGGAGTACACTAAAGTCATCAAGGTCTTATCAAGCAATAACACCACAGATAACTGTACAAGAATGGGGTGATTATTTCAAGAAGTTACTTACTACTAATTCTAAAACCAATTATAATGCAATTATTAGTGAAATAGAGGAAGAGATAACTGAACTAGATGAACCTCAAATTATCAATCTTCCATTTACAAATGATGAAATCTCTCAATGCATACATCACTTAAAGAATAATAAATCTCCAGGACCCAATGGAATTGTAAATGAACTTGTCAAGTCAACTAGGAATTATATCACACCAGTACTCACTAAACTCTATTTTGTAATGGTTTAAAATAAGTATTTTTACAAGTTTAATTTTCATTTAAGAATTAATCTCTTTTCAGTTTATTTTTATTTAAAGGTTTATATTTTTCCACTCTGAAGTTTATCTTTTTAATGTAACCAATTAGCATAACCAAGGGAAGTAACTGCTAAGTCTTCTTCATCCTCATCAGTCTAAGCCATATGCATGTGCTTCAAGTTAGAGGTCATGAGGTGCATGGTCTCTATTTCAATATTTTAAGGTCAAAAACAATGGTGAGTGTTTTCATATTTACAGTGAGGTTTATTACCCCCCGCAACAACGAAGTTGCGGGGGGTATTAAAATGGGTACCGTCCATCCGTCCGTCCGTTTGAAAATATTTTTATAAAATTTTGGCAAAAAATGAGGACTCTGTTGGAAAACTGTTACAAGTCCTGTCCGGCTCATAACTTCTAAACTAATCATCACATATTGATCAAATTTGATATGAAGATATATAATCATCTGAAGGTGTGTCATGAAGAACAATTTTGAAAATATTTTTATAAAAATTAGCCTTTTTTTGGCAAAAAATGAGGACTCTGTTGGAAAACTGTTACAAGTCCTGTCCGGCTCATAACTTCTAAACTAATCATCACATATTGATCAAATTTGATATGAAGATATATAATCATCTGAAGGTGTGTCATGAAGAACAATTTTGAAAATATTTTTATAAAAATTAGCCTTTTTTGGCAAAAAATTAGGACTCTGTTAGAAAACTGTTACAGGTCCTGTCCGGCTCATAACTTCTAAACTAATCATCACATATTGATCAAATTTGATATGAAGATACATAATCATCTGAAGGTGTGTCATGGAGGACAATTTTGAATTTTTTTTATATAAAAATTAGCCTTTTTTGGCAAAAAATTAGGACTCTGTTAGAAAACTGTTACAAGTCCTGTCCGGCTCATAACTTCTAAACTAATCATCACATATTGATCAAATTTGATATGAAGATACATAATCTTCTGAAGGTGTGTCATGGAGAACAATTTTGAATTTTTTTTTATAATATTTTGCCTTTTTTGGCAAAAAATTAGGACTCAGTTAGAAATCTGTTACAAGTCCTGTCTATCTCACAACTAAACTAATCATCACATCTTTAAGGGGCAGTAGCACGTTTTTTGATCATTTTACATTTTAAATATTTCACTTATAATTGTAAGTAAATGCTAAATGTATCATATTGACAGTGTCAACAATCTCATTACACAAGCCAATCACCCACAGTCAGAGGACAAAGTATGAGGCTTCACATAAAATCCATTGGCGGCCATTTTTTTGTGAACACCTTTAATTCATTTTTGTAAGAAAAATTAATCTCATGGCTGAACTTTACGTTATATATTTGAATTATTACTGCTTCATTTAGTTTGAATACATTGTCTTTCAATTGGAACTATTTATTTTCATTTTCCTGACATCACCTTATATTCCCCCTAAAAACGTGCTACTGCCCCTTTAAAGTGACACAGAGTATCTTTTTTAAAATTTTATTTGGTTTTGATAAGCTACAAAATATCTTATATGCAGATTGAAGTTCATATCTCATCACTGGACTTGCAAATATATCCATTTATGCATAATATCTCTAAAATGCTTGATTTTATGGAAAAATCAAGAAAACATCTCAAATATGTTTAATATTCGAAATTATGCATCCAATTAATCTACCTATTAGTTACAATACCTAATAAACACTATCAAATCGAATATACCTTCCTGTCAGCTTATGACAAGGTTTCAAAATTACGTTTGGCAAATTTGCGCGCGCCACTCGAGCCACATTGTCCGGTTTTCGATCAAAATTCCGACTTTGAATGGCCGTATTTTCGCTCTAATGTACTGATTGACCTTTAACTTGTTATTTTCAGTAACAGTTAGTGGTTCCCGATGTAATAACCTCGATTTCAAAATTTGACATATGTGATCCTATCAACATACTCTGTGTCTCTTTAATCAAATTTGTTATGGAGATACAAAATCATATGTTGGTGTGTCATGAAGAACAGATTTGAAAATATGTTTGTTTAAATATGATCAAATTGATTTTGGAGATCCAAATACATAATACATAAATTTTGTCAGTTAACTCGAATTATGCCCAACAGTGAACATAAAGTTGGTATGATTTAGTTTTTTTATTAGAATAGTTTCTTTCATATCCTAGGAAAATTGTGTTATTTTGTGCGACAAAAATTAATCAGCAATATGATAAGGAAAACCTATACATATTATGCAATTTGCGGGGGATATAGCTCGACCATGTCAGCTGCTTGTTTTCATTATTGTCATTCAATATGATAAACATTTTCATTCAACTTTAGTATAAATTAGGATGCATGTGGCAGGTAAACATTGCCCTTGCTGTGTCCCTGAAGTAGGTCTATTTCGCTCTCACCTATCCTAGCTCACATTGTAATATTTTTCTAACATGTCATTATCATTTATAAATGTATTGTTTGTAACTTAATTGAGTAATTTCAATTTATACTTCATTTGTTTTGGAGATATCCTAAACTTAGACAGGGTTTTCTGTTATGTTTCAGTTTATCTGTAAGCCTAGTAAAACTGAAGAATATGAAGGAATGTAAGAAAAGAGTTAAGAAAGAAAGATAAGAAAGAACAAGAATAAAGATTTGAAACTACACAAAGACTTGGTCTTTATATATTTAATAATATTCTAATTTCAGGAGTGTTCCCCAAAGAATGGGGGAAAAGTATCATATGCCCTATTTACAAAACAGGAAACATAAACATTACTGATAATTACTCATTACTCTTGACTCATTTTGTAAAATTTTGACAAATCTACTGGATAAAAGACTACAATCTTGGTGTGACTACAATGGCATTATTCATGAATGTCAGGCTGGTTTCAGACCTGGGTACTCAACCAGTGTATGAAATAATTTTTCAAGATCACTAGCAAACCGGGCTAGAATGAATTCAAAGTTTCTAGCCCAAAGGAAAAATTACTAGCCAAATTAAGTAAAGATAAAAAATGTTTTATTACATTCATTGTTTTAAGATCAAACACATATCTGCTCAAGAGGTCTTTGCATGTGATGGGGGTGATGGGGAAACTGACACAAAATAGTAACTGAATTAATTGTAACAAAATTGAATGAAAAGAAATCAAAATACTTTTGATATACCAATCTCCACTAGCCAACCGGGCTATCTTTACGTTTCCTCTACTAGCCCAGGCAAATTTCAACTAGCATCGGGTTACCGGGCTAGTGGTTATTTCGGACACTGTACTCAACCATTGATCACATCTTCAGATTTTGAGATATAGGGACATTTAAATTTATGCCCTATTTACAAAACAGGAAACATAAACATTACTGATAAATACTCATTACTTTTGATTCATTTTGTAAAATTTTGACAAATCTACTGGATAAAAGACTACAATCTTGGTGTGACTACAATGGCATTATTCATGAATGTCAGGCTGGTTTCAGACTCTGTACTCAACCAGTGTATGAAATAATTTTTCAAGATCACAAGCAATACTTTTGATATACCAATTTTCACTATCATTACTTTAACTCTACTAGCCCAGGCAGTGGTTATTTCAGACCTGGGTACTCAACCATTGATCACATCTTCAGTTTGCAGGCAATAGCACACAAGTACCTTACTAAAACAAAAGGCAGATTTTACTGCATCTTTGTTGACTTTTCAAAAGCATTTGATAGAGTGGATCATGATGTTTTATCAAACAGTTTGAGGAAAGTGGGTCTCAAAGGAAATTTGATTAAACTTCTGGCATCAATGTATTCACACCTTTCAGCATGTGTGACATCATCAACCGGGCTATAGAATATTTTGAATGTAACATTGGAACCAGCCAGGGATGTGTATTAAGCCCAAAATTATTTATCATTTACTTACATGAACTCATATGCCGACTAGAGCAGAAAGGTGGAGAAGGAATATTTGTAACAACTTATTTTCCCAAAATATATGCTCTTTTGTATGCAGATGATGTGTCATCAATAGCTGATAGTGTTCTACAACTTCAGAAGAAAATAAATAAAGAAATGTGATAGAACAATTGTGTGACTCTACAGGAATGAAAGTTAATCTAAAGAAGACAAAAGTAATGGTGTTCAGAAGAGGGGGGACTTTCAAGAAAAGTGAAAAATGGACTTATAATGGAAATATATATACTTAAAGTTGTTAATTTCTATAGATATCTGGGAGTAGTATTTACTCATGGAGTAAAACATTCAGCTGTCTGACTGCACAAGCAAAGAAAGCCATCTTCAATATAATGTCCTTTCAACAGAAGTTTGGAAATCTATGTTATGAAGATAATTTTAAAGTTTTTGATAGTATGATTGTCCAAATATTGTGTTATGGAGCTGAAGTATGGGGAACTTCATATAACAAGCTGATTGAAAGTGTACAGGCATCATTTTGTAACAGATTTCTCAGACTTACAAAGAATACTCCAAACAACATGGCACTTGGGGAGTGTGGCAGGCTCCCCCTTCAATATATCTACATGACAAGAGCAGTTAAATATTGGACAAGATTTATTAATCTTGGAAATAACAGACTACCACATCAAGCATATAACATGCTCAAATCTCTTGATGAAGTAGAAAGATATACATGGGCCACTGCTGTAAAGAACATACTTTTTTCGCCTGGGGTTTGGAGTGGTAGGGATACAACAAGATATTGGGGACATAAATCTTTTTATTCAAAACTTTAAGATAAGACTCTCTGACAACCTCTACCAAGACTGGCATTCATCAATGGAATCTTCCTCTAAATATGAATACTGTCATCAGTATAAGTCTCTACTCAATGTTGAATCATACATAAGAAATGACATTCCACAGTATTTGAAATATATTATAGCAAAGTTTAGATGCAACAATTTTAGACTTAAAGTTGAAACTGGGAGACACAATAATATACCCCCTGAAGAAAGATACTGTGAGCACTGTTTAAAGACAAATATTAAAACTGTAGAAAATGAATATCACGTGCTCCTGACATGTGATAAATACTCTCACCTAAGAAGAAAATACCTGCCAGCTGGCTTTATTGACAATCCAACAACAAACAAATTCATGAAATTGATGGAGAATACAAACAAAGACATCAGTTATAAACTTGGACTCTATTTATTTAAAGTATTTGCTCTAAAATCATCTATAGAAACTTAATTGTAATGCATCCAAGAAAATAATTTGTAATTCCTGTGTATTATGGGCTTATGGCCTAGTTACGAAATAAACTTGTCTGTCAGAAATAGATACGCTGTACCATCTATTCTGGGACTGGGACTTTTTACGACCATTGTGGACAGAATTGGAAGACTGGCTTAGAGAAAAAGCTCAAGTTGATAATACATTTAGATAAAGAGAAGATACACCTTGGCTTCCCAGAAGAAACTATGACCCTTTAAATGCAATTATCCTCATCTTTAAGAAAAACTATTTTCGAAATTAAACCAAAAAAGCCGCTTACCGTTCCAACACTATTTTACAAACCCTATGATTATTACAATGTTACCAAATGTGCAGCTGAAATGTCAAATGAAGTTCAAATTCTGGACATCCTGTCATTTATTGTTTATGTAAACATATTGTGTGATTGATAATGTGATACCTATGTACTTCTAAAATAAAACTGTAAATACAAGAAAGTATCTGTGTGGAGTACAGTGATAAATATATTTGGTGAACATGCAGTTGTAGAGTTATCTTTGCTCATGGCTAAATCTTCTTTGAGTACAAAGGAGCAAATCCACGGAACAGACGAGTTAATTTCTGTTGCCGTAAGTTGCGACTTTTTACAAAGTGCAAGCCGCTAAGGAAAAGAGTTCATAATCAAAAGTCGTAAAAGTAGAATAGAGATAAACCTAGTGTGTATGAAAATCAGAGACACGCTATACTTGATTGATATCGGTAAACTCTCACCCTGGACGTTTGGTTTCATTATTGGTTTGGTTTAAACATATTTTTATTCATTAAAGAATCCGGTTCGGTAAACAAGCAAATCTTTATATTTATAAAGATAATATTATTATTATAAGATATACTTACATAGTTGGTTTTTATATGATGTTTTCATTTTACAATGTTTCATCAAATCGCTTACTCTTGCAGATAAAATGATGTAAATTTTTTTTTTTTTTTTTTTTATTGTTCCCATAGATTTCTTTTACAAGTTATTTTTTAAAATTTGTTTTTAAGGTTTTTATTTCCCATAAGATGTTTACATTTTACAAACAGACAATTGTTCATTGTCAATGACAATTTACATTATGTATTTGTATACAAAGCAGCAGAAAAACAATATTCACATTTCATTACTAGATATTGCAGGTAATATTCAGTATTCACTACAAGTGTTCTTAAAGATCATAAAGCTTCAGTACTATCACTGATAGATATTGCAGTTCAACAGTGTACATTTCAAGATTAGCATCATTTTCTATTTTCCAAAAATTAACATCATCCTTATAAAGATTAAGTACCATCAATCGTGATGCGCTGGAATAAAGTGTGAAAAGAGGACCAAAATGAGTAAAATTTCGGCTTATTGTTATTTGTAAAAGCAAAATATCTACATGCCTCATAGTATCTTAATATTTCTTTTTGGATAAAGCCAAAGTTTAGTTTTTTTCCTGTTCTACTAGAACTGTAAATATTTTGTTTTACCAACAAACAAATGGCATTTAATGGGTTGTTATTTTTGCCCTTAAAACCAAAAATAATATTTTCTGGTGTTAATTCAATACATACTTCAGCCAAGTCGTCTAGCCATTCCGTCAATTCTTTCCACACTTTTTTAACATGATCACAGTCACATAATAAATGAACAATGCTTTCAGGCACCTGTTTACAGAAGGAGCACAATGGTGAATCAATGTATCTAATCTTATACAATAAAGTGTTTGTTGCCAAAATATTTTGAGTTATCCTATATTGAAACCATTTCAAGTTAACACTTTATGTGCACCGATTTGGCATCATATTTATGTTTTCCCATTCATTCTTTTGAAAGTCCTTTACAAATAGTTCTTCCCATTTCAACTGGCCAGTAGTTTTATTAAAACTAAATTGACATAATATTTGATACAAATGTTTACTATTGGCAAGTTTGGAAATATTAAATGGAAGGATTGGATAGTATTGTATATTTATCTCTTGGCTAAAATTGAAATTTCTTTTTTTCAAGTATTGGAGAACTGCTCTCCTTATACCCTGGTATGTGAGAAAATCAACAGAAACATCATATTTGCTACCTAATTCTTCAAAGGACATAACATTACCAGTTTCATTCATAATATTTCTTAAATATGTTATACTCTCCTTTTCCATATTTTTATTGAAGATTGTTTTTCCACCAATTAGAATATTACTATTGTGCCAAAGAGACTGATTTAAAACAAGAGGGCAGTCCCAATCATCTTGGTGACATACCAGTAAGTAATCAGCCCATGCTTTTATAACATCCTGCCAAAATCTATTTGAAATAGTAGGTAGCATACTGTTGCTTATATAAATACCATCCGCAAACCATAATCTCTGGCTATTTGATATATATACTAAAGTATTTTACTCCATATAGAATTATTATGAAGCAGTCTTTTGATCCATATTATTTTCTGTGATTTTATTATATTTTCTATTATTGGAACATTGATACCTCCATTTTTGGCAACAGATGTAATAACACTCCTTTTAATCTTATCTTGTTTACCCTTCCATACAAACTCAAAACATCTTTTCTGAAAAGATTGAATTACATCATCTGGTGGGCTTGGTAATGATGAAAAGAGATGATTTAATTTTGCAAGCAATAGTGATTTTAATACAACATTTCTGCCCATGGGTGTCAGTGATCTTAATTCCCAGCTCTTCATCTCTCTCTCAATTTTTTTCAGCTTGTCTGAATAATTAATATCAACCATTAATTCTAGATCTACATCAAATTTGATACCTAACAAATTAAATTGTGACTGGATCCAATCTAGATTGAAATCCTTGCACATCTTATGTTTGGTTCTCTTCTTTGATCCTATCCATATCAATCTTGTTTTTTCAGTATTTACTTTAAGTCCTGAAAATCTTGCAAAAAATGTTAACACATGAAGTACTGCATAGAGGCATTTTTCTGTACCATCCAATTAATTCTTGTTGCCGCAAGTTGCGACTTTTTACAAAGTGCAAGCCGCTAAGGAAAAGAGTTCATAATCAAAAATCGTAAAAGTAGAATAGAGATAGACCTAGTGTGTATGAAAATCAGAGACACGTTATACTTGATTGATAGCGGTAAACTCTCACGCTGGACGTTTGGTTTCATTATTTATTTGGTTTAAACATATTTTTATTCATAAAAGAATCCGGTTCGGTAAACAAGCAAATCTTTATATTTATAAAGATAATATTATAAGATATACTTATAAAAATACCTCACCGGTACAAAACACGATAAACAAAATACACAAGAACTAGACATATATCAAAACCAGAAATTCAGAACATGTCATATCTATGTTTCAAAACTAGGTGACATATTGCCAGCAGTTGATTTTTATATGATGTTTTCATTTTACGATGTTTCATCAAATCGCTTACTCTTGCAGATAAAATGATGTAAAGTTTTTTTGTTTTTTTTTATTGTTCCCATAGATTTCTTTCACAAGATATGTGTTGCCTTCCAGTGCGCTAAGCTTATTTTCATTTTATTAATCCCATTCCGGTTTACCTGTAACCTTATTCTGGTATTGGTTGCACGTGCTTTTCGTGCAGTGTCGCTGTATGGAGCTGTTTCAAGCGGACAGGCATTTTTTCTGTATTGTGTTTTTCGCCGCCGGACATGTTTTGGGAACCACTCAATGTTTCGGGAAAGATACAGCCACCAAAGTGTATGTAAAACAATATTGTGTATTTCCGCAGTGTTTTGCAGTGTATAATTTATTTGTATCAAGCAAATTAGGTGTATTTTCATGTATTTTCTGTAATGCTCCAGCGTAACAGTATTTCGATTCATACTGTCAAATATAGTTTCTATTTTAGCATCTTTTTATGTTTTCCAGTAGTATTTCACTAAGTTCTATCTTTTTAGCAGTAAATAAGCAAATTTAGAGTAATTTATGTGCAGAATTTCTATCCCAGTAAAGCACCCTTGACAGTGGTGTGAAATTGAAGCATTCATAAAATATCTCATATCAGCACTAGGCTTGGAGTGACGGAGTTGCATCTCTTGATTTCAGTGATGTTTGTCAATATTTCAATTCACTTGGTAAACAACAAAAACTGTATTTCTTTTACATTTATTTATTCAGTAATATCTTGGGAACTTTATCAGTATTATTCAGTGTATTTTACACATGGTTATACATTGATTATTTAGGAATTTTTGATTGTCTTTAAATATTTTAGGACTTGTGACTTATGACTGTAATTTTATTTATTACAGCTTTTCACCCTACATAAATCCACAACACACCGTGGTTTGTCTACGATATAGAAGAAAATAAAAGCTGATCCGACGCTAACACGTCTTGTTCTTCCTTGCTGTCTTGGACAAGGGTTAGCTACCAGCATAAGATATATATATAAGAGCATGATATACAAGTATATGATATAAACCAGAGTTGAATTTGTTATTGAAATAAACAAACAATCTCACTTCTTATTCAGTCTTATCTTAGTTAAAGATTAGGAATAGAAGAGACAATTTTTTTCCAATCTAATGAAGTCATTATTTCTTTTAGATATGAAATTTTCAACTATAAAGGTATCTTTTAGAATGTGAACAAAGTCTTTGACTTTTGGAATCTTATTTTTCAAGTTGCAAACATAAATGTGTCTTTTAGCCAAAAGAAGAATATGATTAATTAATGGTTGGGTACCAAACCAAACGACAAATTTTGTCAAATTTAATTCCAATTTATTTTGGATCATCCAAATTTGAAGTTCATTCCAAAAATGTTTTTTTTCCCTCACATTCCCGATATACATGGCTTAAACTTTCATCTGTATCATTACAAAATATACAAACAGTATTTTCAACAAGTTTCATTTTTCTTAAGTTATTTTTTTGTTTAAATAGTTCCCTGTAAAAATCTGAATTGGAAATCAAGTATTTTCACATCCTTTTTAATATTCCTATAAAAATAGGGCCATGGGCTCTGTAGCTCATCTACTTGTAATGGAAATAGGTTTTGAAGGCTTTGACCCCTGTGACCTCAATTGGCGTCATGGGGTCACAAAATCTACAATTTAGAATCCCCATTGGCCAAGGAGTCTGCACATTTCAGCTCTCTAAAGTCATTGGTTCTGGAAAAGAAGTCGAAATAGAGAAAAGTTGGACGGACGCCGGACGCCATGCCATAAGCCCATCGGGTCTTTCAAAAGTAAAGATCAAATGCCAATCAAAATAAGTATCTTGAAATAAAATATCCCATCTCTGACAAATAGAAGGTAGAATGCTGTCAGACATCAGTTTATCATAGAATTTTCTAGAACCCTTCATGGAAGGCATTAATGTGGAATTGGTTTACCTGTATGTGACTGTGTTCTTTCAAAGTCTTTTTCCATGAATAAGGCAAAATATATAAAATATATACAAGATCTATATATATGTACCACTTATCCAAAATTTATTTTTCAAATCTTCAAAACGCACAAAACCTTCATCATTATACAAATCTTGAATTGTCAGAATTCCCTTATTAGCCCAGTGTCTAATAAAGTGGTGTGGGTTCCTGAAGTTGTGGTTGAGCCATATTGGTTGGGATAGGATTACATTTATATTTTCTTCAATTTGGCTGTTTTGACAGTAAGTTTCCATGCTTTCAATACATCTCTCCAAAAAGGATTATCTGTTTCAACAATATCTTGAACATTGGCCCCATATTTCAATATATCTTTAAGTGGGAATTTACCTGGGTTATTAACCTTAGGTTTGTTAATATAGCGTTTGAGAATAGACAGTTTCATGGAATTTATAAAAGTTTTAATGATTATCAAGGCAGAACCCCCTCTTTAAAATCTTTTTTCAAATTGGTGCGTTTAATAGACCTCTCTTAATATTACGTCATGAATATTCATGCGTTATCCAGAACGAGGCTAAGCCCGCATGATCAAGCAACAAGAACCCGGAAGTGGCTTACCCGATCACGACATGCCACTTAAAAAGTTTGTTTTATGTCATTTTGGAACATTTATTTCTAGATAAAGATTTAACATAATCTAAAGCAATATCTCTATTGTCTATATACCAAAAATATTTTTCATTTAGTATTTAGGATACGGTGAAACGACGACGGTTGCCAACCTAAAGTTTTAGTCTTTTTAAAAGCGTGACATCGGAGTCCGATTGTGTATCTTTGAAACTTCATTGCTGATTTCTTTTCAACATAAGCATCTACATTTTTTAAAAGATTTATCAAATGATGATTTGGACTAATAACTTTTGGATTTTCCCCTGATGTATCTTTGTTTACGGTTATTCAAACCGCATGCCTTCGGTAACAGTTGATTTTGATAGCCATGGACCTAGTGACCCCATTGCATAATTCTGAGACTGACTTATTTGAGTGAAAGTTGTTACTGAGGAGTTTTCCAAGGTGAAATATATGATATACATCAATATAATGTTAAAAAATTGTCTACTTAGCTAGTAAGAAAATCGAAGTCGGCCTACAAGATGAATAATATAGTGAAAGTTATATCGGTCACACCCAGATAATTCAATTTGGCAACTGAAATGTCATTTGAAGTTTTTTACAAATAAACAAATATATCAAACAAGGTAAGTAATTTCAAGAAATATTAAATAATATAATATATATAAATAAAATAATTGTTAGAGCAAAATTGTAAAGCTATCAAATTCAATTCCAAAGTACATGATTAGAATATAATAAAGCATGATATTCATTTGTCATTACTAAATAGAAGACATTTTCAAAATATATTTTTTTCCAGATAATGAGATAATAGTAATCATGTATGAAAGTACATGTTGTATCTACCAATGAGAACCAATTTCATGTCTACAGTAATATATTGAATCAATATTTGCTGTCACATGAATGATTTGTAATATGATTAATGTATAAATTCTTTAAATTATAGAATTAACCATGCTTTAAAATATTATGTATGTATTACAGATATGACAAACATAGGTCAAAACATTTTAGATAATTCATTGTGTAATTTTTTCTTGATACCATTTCATAATTATTCATGTTACTATGCAAGTATATCTTGTCAATAAATCAACCGTTTTGCATATCACTCTCAATCCACAATCAGAAGGTATAAATTGCATTTTACTGATGTTGATTTAGAATCATTGAGTGTGAAATTTTATTTTTAAAGTATGTTTATCATAAATTGAAAGTTTTCAAATCAAATCAAATCAAATAAACACAATTTTTCAAACTATTGAAAAGGTAAAGTTTATACCTTGGGTGGAAATCATAAAAGTATACACAATTCTTAATCAAAACATTAATTCCAGACTGACATTATTATGATATTGAGTTATATTCAGAATGCAAAAAATTCATTATAATTTTAATAATCATGTCTTGAACACTCTATAAGTATGATTAAATCTTTACATTTAATTTGACCAAAAGTAGAAACATATACCTCTAAAAATGATTAATGATTATGAAAAGAGGACCAGTGTTCAAAAAAAGACAACCACATAAAAATATTGTTGTTTTGTCAGATATCAATGCAATTGTGAAAAGCATAACTGATCGTACCCACATTGATAACATTAATTCATTAATAAAATAATTTTGATAATTCAAATTGGATTTCTTTTTACTATGGACATTTACCATAGTCCCTTACAAAACAAAAATAATTCATTGTAATTTTTATCCCCCGCAACAACGAAGTTGCGGGGGGTATTAAAATGGGTACCGTCCGTCCGTTACACTTTGTGTCCGGCTCATAACTTTCTAACTAATCAACCATTTCAATTCAAATTTGTTATGGACATGAAGAAACATGTAATGATGTGTCATGAGAAACAATTTTCTGAAAATCTACATAAAATATTAGGATTTTGGAGAAAAAGGGGTAAATTTTGTAAGAAATCTGTTACAAGTCCCGTCCGGCTCACAACTTCTAAACTTATCATCACATATTGATAAAATTTGATATGAAGATACATAATCAACTGAAGGTGTGTCATGAAGAACAATTATGAAAATATTTTAATAAAATTTTGCTTTTTTTGGCAAAAAATTAGGACTCTGTTGGAAAACTGTTACAAGTCCTGTCCGGCTCATAACTTCTAAACTAATCATCACATATTGATCAAATTTGATATGAAGATACATTATCATCTGAAGGTGTGTCATGAAGAACAACTTTGGAAATATTTTCATAAAATTTTGCCTTTTTGGCAAAAAATGAGGACTCTGTTGGAAAACTGTTACAAATCCTGTCCAGCTCATAACTTCTAAACTAATTATATAATCATCACATATTGATCAAATTTGAAATGGAGATACATAATCATATGAAGGTGTGTCATGAAGAACAATTTTGGAAATATTTTTATAAAATTTTGCCTTTTTTGGCCAAAAATGAGGACTCTGTTGGAAATCGGTTACAACTAAACTAATCATCACATTTTTGATCAAATTTGTTATTGAGATACAAAGTCATATGTTGGTGTGTCATGAAGAACAATTTTGAAAATACTATATAGAATAAAATACAAAGATTCACCTCTTTGCTCCTTGTGTAAAAAAGAGCTAGAAACTGTAGAGCACCTCTTTTGGAAATGTGAACATGTAGACCAATTTGGTCAGATATAGAACAATGGCTTAAATCTGTAGAAGTAATTATATATTTTTCTTGTGAAAACGTATTATTTGGATTTAAAGGTGTTAACAATAATCCTGTAAATGTAATCATCCTCCTGATAAAACAGTGCATATTCAAATGTGCTCACAGAAATTTTGTGCCTCATATTGATTTTATTAAACAAGAAATTATTAAATACTATCATATCACCAAATGTATCAACTTATCAAATTGTACTGAGCAAAATTTTGTTAAAATTTGGTCAAGGTTACACTTACTGTTAAGTTAGAAAGATATTATCTGTGAAGTTGTACACTATATTTGTTTAAATGAACTGTATCGAACTGTTTGCTGATATTGTATGCCTTTAACTCAATAAATGGAAAAAAATAAAAAATAAAAATTAAAAATAATTTTTTTTTTGAAAATATGTTTGTTTAATTATGATCACATTGATCTTCAAGATCCAAATACATAATACATAAATTCATTTGTTTGATTTTAATTTTGTCAGTTAAGTCCAATTATGCCCAACAGTAAACATAAAGTTGGTATGATTTAGTTTTTTAATTAGAACAGTTTCTTTCATATCCTGGAAAATGTTTGTTAATTTGTGCGACAAAAATTAATCGGCAGTATGATAAAGAAAACCTATACATATTGTGCAATTTGCGGGGGATATAGCTCGACCATGTCAGCTGCTTGTTATGTATTATTTTACACAGATTAAGCCTAATGATTTTGCAATGGGAGGGAATATAATTTTAGAGTGGGACATCATCTGTTCTTAAATCAGGAATAAGTTTGCATGAATAGAAACAACTTTCTGGTGTAATTAAAAATAGAGCCATTGGCTCTGTAGCTCATCAGGCTTCATTATCAATTATGCTTTATATATATTAGGGGTCACAGGACCACCAAAGCTACAATTCATAATCCTCACCAGTCAAGGAGTCTGTACACAAAGTTTCAGCTTTCTAGGCCTCATGGTTCTAGAGAAGAAGATGAAAATAGGTTTTTAGGGCGTGGCCCCTGTGACCCTTATTAGGGGTCACAGGACCACAAAAGCTATAATTTATAATCCTCACTAGTCAAGGAGTCTGTACACACAATTTCAGCTTTCTAGGCCTCATGGTTCTGGAGAAGAAGATGAACATAGGTTTTTAGGGAGTGGCCCCTGTGGCCCTTATTAGGGGTCACATGACCACCAAAGCTACAATTTATAATCCTTACTAGTCAAAGAGTCTGTACACACAATTTCAACTTTCTAGGCCTCATGGTTCTGGAGAAGAAGATGAAAATAGGTTTTTAGGGCGTGGCCCCTGTGGCCCTTATTAGGGGTCACAGGGCCACTAAAGCTACAATTTATAATCCTCACTAGTCAATGAGATTGTACACAAAGTTTCAGCTTTCTAGGCCTCATGGTTCTAGGGAAGAAGATCAAAATAGGTTTTTAGGGCGTGGCCCCTGTGGCCCTTATTAGGGGTCACAGGGCCACTAAAGCTACAATTTATAATCCTCACTAGTCAATGAGATTGTACACAAAGTTTCAGCTTTCAAGGCCTCATGGTTCTGGGGACGAAGATCAAAATAAGTTTTTAGGGAGTGGCCCCTGTGGCCCTTATTAGGGGTCACAGGGCCACCAAAGCTACAATTTATAATCCTTACTAGTCAAGGAGTCTGTACACAAAGTTTCAGCTTTCTAGGCCTCATGGTTCTAGGGAAGAAGATCAAAATAGGTTTTTAGGGCATGGCCCCTGTGGCCCTTATTAGGGGTCACAGGGCCACCAAAGCTACAATTTTTAATCCTCACTAGTCAAGGAGTCTGTACACAAAGTTTTAGATTTCTAGGCCTCATGGTTCTGGAGAAGAAGATGAAAATAGGTTTTTAGGGCGTGGCCCCTGTAGTCCTTATTGGGGGTCACAGGGCCACCAAAGCTACAATTTATAATCCTCACTAGTCAAGGGGTCTGTACACAAAGTTTTAGATTTCTAGGCCTCATGGTTCTGGAGAAGAAGATGAAAATAGGTTTTTAGGGCATGGCCCCTGTGGCCCTTATTAGGGGTCACAGGGCCACCAAAGCTACAATTTTTAATCCTCACTAGTCAAGGAGTCTGTACACAAAGTTTTAGGTTTCTAGGCCTCATAGTTCTTGAGAAGAAGATGAAAATAGGTTTTAAGGGCGTGGCCCCTGTGGCCCTTATTAGGGGTCACAGGGCCACCAAAGCTACAATTTTTAATCCTCACTAGTCAAGGAGTCTGTACACAAAGTTTTAGATTTCTAGGCCTTATGGTTCTGGAGAAGAAGTCGAAATTCAACAAAGTTTACGGACGGATGGACGGATGAACGGATGGACGGACGGACGGACGCCGGACACCATGCCATGCCATAAGCCCATCGGGCCTTACAGGCCAGATGAGCTAAAAATAAATTACAGATTAACATTAGTTATTTAAGTCGTAATTGAGTATGATAAAACATTTTTATAGAAAGTTTCATTATAAAATTAATTTCAACAAATCACATTTATGAAATGAAAAGCCCTTACTTTTATTTTTGGAGCATTGGTTACATTTGAAGTATGGGTTTGTTAATACATTGTTTATGATAATATGCCGATACAATCAATATATAATATAACCCTTGACCTTAATATCGAATGGGTTACTAGTGAATCTAATTTATTTTTTTCCATTTTTTAGAGTACATAACCATCATAGAATAGTAAGGGGGTACAATTGTCACAGTGTACTAAGACATTCCATGTGTACATGGGTAAATATCAGACCAAAATTATTATACATTTGGGTCATAGTTTTTCAAAAGCATATGGAGATCGAGAGCTCCAGAATTTGTGAAAGCTTGCAAAGTTACAATTCGAATATGCTATACATTTTGTTACTTGGTAGTATCTTATTATTTCTTGCTTTAGTGGCTTGATATTTGGTTTCATTTTCTTAATACTACATCTGTATAGCATTTGTTTTGTGATAAGAGTAATTATATTCAATGGGTTGTTTTTTTTACCTTTGAAACCAAATAGTATATTTTCTTCATTGAAATCATAATTTCCATCAATGTAGCCTGCAAGCCATTCTGATAGTTCTCTCCATATTGATTCAGCATACTGACAAGAGTATAATACATGGGAGATGGTTTCAGTTGGGTCATTGCATAAAGAACAAACTGGTGATTCTACGTATCCCATCTTAGAAAGCATTTGATTTGTATAAAGTATATTATGAATGATCTTAAGCTGAAACCATCTTAAATCACTACTTCGTGTACATCGTTGTGCCATGAGGTTAAAATTCATCCATTCTGTGTCTAAATAATCTTTTTGTAAATGATTTTCCCATTTATCAAATGTTTTGAGTTTTGTAAATTTTGAATTTAATAAAGTCATATAAAATGCTGAACAACCTTGTTGATTGATAATTTTTGATAAGTTAAAGGGAAGAACAGGTCCAAAATAGAATTTGTCATTAGAGTTGTGGTTTAGCAGAAAAGATGACACTGATCGTTTAATGCCTTCATATGTTAAAAAATCTGTTTTAATATTATATTTTTCTGTAAAGTCAACATAATCATAAACTTGACCATTGGTATCAATCATGTCACCTAGATAACATACACCTTTGTTATGCCATTGCTTGATGAAAATAGATTCACCCCCAATTCTGATGTCCTTATTATACCATAGATTTTGACAAAATGTGATCATTGCTCTTTACTTCATTTTCACAACAATTTAAATATGAGGACCAGTTTCCAGAATTTGTTGGTGATTCTAGGTACAACATTATGTTTAATATAATGAGAATCTGCATAGAACAATATGGGCTTTTCAAATATATATTCAGAAAACAATTTTGTCCAAACATCATTGTTGTAGATTATTCTCTTAATCCAATTCAATTTTTGAGCTGCAATAGTTTTTTCCACATCTGGAACACTTATACCTCCATATTTAGGTGGTTGTTGCATGATACTTCTTTTGATTTTGTCTGGTTTACCCTTCCAAATAAATTCATAGCATTTTTTTGTTGAAAATCTTCAAGAGTCTTTTTGGAGGGGCTAGGTATACTGCTAAACAAATGATTTAGCTTTGGAAGTAGTAATGATTTCAGGACAGTGTTTCTTCCCAGAGGTGTTAAAGTTCTTTTGGCCCATAATTTCATTTCCTTTTCAATTTTTTCAAATTAGTTATATAATTTGCATGAATCATATTATCTAGTTCAATATCAAAGTCAATACCAAGTAGTTTGAACTTATCTTGTGACCAGTCCATTTTCAATTCTTTGCAAAGCTTATATCTTGTTCTCTTTTTTGTCCCAATCCATATTAGTTTACTCTTTTCAGCATTTATCTTAAGGCCTGAAAATCTTGCAAAAAAGGATAAGGTGTTCATTGTTGTGAAGAGGTTTTTACTAGTGAATTTGATGTTCTTGGTATTAAGTTTACACCAGATCTTGAAGTTTTTTGGGTAATTAACACCAGGAAGAGACTGGAAGAATTTAATAGACTCTTAGCATCTTGGAGAAAAAGAAACTTAACTCTTATTGGTAATATAACAGTAATAAAAACATTAGTTAGTTCATATTTTCAATTCTTTGCCAAATCCATCAGCAGAATTTATCACTTCTTTGGATAAAATCTTTTTCAAATTTATTTGGAATGATAAAAATGATAAAATTAAAAGAAGTGTAATGAAAAACAAATTTGAAGAAGGTAGGATTGAGAATGTTTGATACAAATGGATTTATTAATGCCTTAAAATTATCTATCTTAAGATCTTACTTTTGGAAAAATGATAAGAACAACCCATGTGAAATACCTTTAGAATCTATATTCAGATTTGGAGCAAATTCTCAAATATTTTTGAAAATTAAAAACCCCTTTTGGCATGATGTTCTAAAAGCATGGAAACTTTTGCACCAACAGCATTATGTGGACCCAGACAACATCGATGAAATCTTGTCTCAACCTCTGTGGTTCAACCACAATTTCAAAAACCAAAAACACTTTATAAAGCATTGGGCAGAGAAAGGAATGATAAATAACAGAGACTTATGTGATGAAAATGGACTATTAAAAATATTAGCAATAGAATCCTTAAAAGAAAAATTCTGTATCAAAGGTACTTTCTTAGATCTGGAATATTTATTACATTTATTACCTGAATCATGGAAAAACACTATTAGACATTGCCATTCTATCCCTATCAGGAATTTAAATATCAATCTTTGTCAGATGAATCTATTGAAAAGATCAAAAGGATGCAGGATTTTTTATGACCAACTCATTTCAAATGCAAAACAGCCAAAAATGTATGATAAATGGCAAAATATATTCCCTGAAATTGACTTTGATTGGAAATATATATTTACAGTATACAAAAAGGGGTTAAAAGATATAAAACTAATAGACTTCCAATAATTTTTTTTACATGGTATTATCTATACAAAAAATGAGTTGCTTAAAATGAAAAAGGTTGATAATAGTTTGTGTTGTTTTTGTCATGATGAAAATGAAAACCTTTGTCATGTGTACTGGGAATGTCAGGTGACCCAAACTTTTTGGAATGATTTACAAATTTGGCTTAACAATAATTTATTATATTCCCACATTATATTATCCAAATATATGGTCTGGTTTGGTACCCTATATCAAAATAGACTACTGAATCATATCATTATCTCTGCAAAGAGACATATTCACTTATGCAGTATAAAAGATAAAATTCCCAAACTTAACTTATATTTGATAACTCTGAAACAAATATTTTTTGTTGAAAAATATTTCAAAGAAGAATAACGATTTAGAAAATTTTAATTGCAAATGGAACCCTCTCTTACCAGTACTTACATGACCAATTTGACTGATTGCTAAAGTAAAGTATTCCAATACATATACATAGATGTACCTATTTTTTATCACAACTGTCCATGCCTCTGTCTGTTATTCTTGTTGTAAAACCATGACAACTGTATATGTGTGTAATCAATGGAACCAATAAAACAAAATATATATATAAAATAATATATAACCCTTGATAAATTATCTATAGCATATTATGTTGACGGCCTGCAGAGAAAGATAAGGAGTCTCGGTTGATTCTACTATGAATCTACTGGCTCGTATATCCGGTCTGTCATTCTGCAAGGTTATCTCATGAAGATACTATACGAGGTAAATAGAGGTTATCATGCGAGTGTGTTTTGGGATTGTAAATATCCTGCATTAGGAATAAACATTGTATTTTGCGAGCCTTGGCGAGCTAAATACATAGTGTTTATTCCTAATGCAGGATATTTACGATCCCAAAACACACGAGCATGATAACTTCTTTATCATACAATGTCATTTTAATATTTTGATTCGAAAAAATGCCTGATGATACTTTTTTAATAGTTGACCTTGTTTTAAGATTCGCGCATTGATATATGCAAATGAATAAAGCAGTGACACTAACGGTGAATTGACAAAATATAAGTCCTCCTTATATATGCCTTTTATTGCCGTTTGAGTTATTTTGTCACGACTCCAAAGTTTTTAAATCTAAAAAATCTATAAAATACGAGGATTTTAAAAATAAGACGCATTTTAAATGGTCTTTGGCGGGATCGAACTGACGTTCTTTATCCGACGTCATCGAGAGGACGAGTCAAATCTCACCAAGGGGCAAGAGTTGCTTCCCTTCGCCTACGTGACAACGGCAGCTTGCGTTGAAACAGCGACTGAACGAACATTGATGGTCGCAGAGCTAAACTAGATGATAGTCTGTGGATTTCCGAATCCAAACTTAACAATATTAAAGCAAAGAACACCGAAGATGGGTAAATGAATTGTTTGAACATGAGATTTGAACTGCCTTTGGTAAAATTGTTCGGTCGGTTTCATTCAACCCGTGATGACAGTGTTTTGGCACTACTAAGTCGTGCATATGGCTAAATATCCATGCAGTGTTGTTGTTATTTCTTAGATCAATGTCTATGCAATATATGATTCATATTGTAATGTCTCGCTCCGTTACTAAATGCATTCAAAATGTTAACGCTTGTGACGTCATCGGAATTTTCGAAAGAAGTTCCGACCTTGACCTTTGAAATTAGCATCTCTATCCGTATATGACCCTTAGCCACGCCCAACGGATATCGAAAATATCCGTTGGCTTTATTATGCCGAGAACACTATCCATTGTATGATAAATACAATATATCCGATGAGTATCAATGTCTTGCACGATAAACGAAATCTGACTGACGAAAAAGTTTAAAATGAGACATGTCACAGACAGATTCCAACCCTCCCGGATGTTGATCGACTGTTCGAGATGACACACGAGCGGCAAGAAATAAAAGTATTAAAACTTACTGTTAATAGGATAACCATCGATTGTTTAAGGAGTTTTAAATTTACTTGGGAAAAAAAATGTGTTTGTCATCTATATTTTCCACGTAGAATTTGTAAAAACGGAAAATATTCGATGAATACCCCTCTCAGCAAATCCAATGTTCCGCGATGTTGTTGCTTTTGAGCGAGGAGTGTGATGAATGAAAACTTTAATAATCGTTTACAAGTTTAACCTCAAAACCTTGTAAAAACGGCACATGACCTATTTGCAAATGTATACATATTTTCATGATGTTACATTCACACTAGTCACGAAATACTGCAACGGACACCGACTTGAAAAACGGCAATGGCCGTCATCCATTCTAGAAGCTTGCGGGCTTAGCCTCGTTTTGATATCTAGGTCACCGCTATGCATAAATATTAAGAGACGGCTATTATATTTATCTTATCATTCCAAATAAATCTAAAAAATAGAGCCATTGGCTATGTAGCTCATCAGGCTTCATCATCAATTATGCTGTAGAGTGTGGCCAATGTGATTTGTAGAGGCCACAGGGGCACCAATCATAAAATTAAGTATATATAGGCGACAAGTTTCAGTTTTCTAGGCCTTATACTTCAGGAGAAGAAAATGAAAATAGATTTGAAGGACGTTCCTGTTGCATTAATAAGGGGCAACAGGGTCACAAAAGCTACAAATCATAATTCTCTCTAATCAAGGAGTCTGTACAAAAAGTTTCAGCTTTCTAGGCCTTATGGTTCTGGAGAAGACGATGAAAATAGGTTGTTAGGGCGTGGCCCCTGTTGCCTTTATTAGGGGTCACAGGGCCACCAAAGCTACAATTTATAATCCTCACCAGTCAAGGAGTCTGCAAACAAGGTTTCAGCTTTCTAGGCCTCATGGTTCTGGAGAAGAATATATAAATTGGCTTTTAGGGTGTGGCCCCTGTGGCCCTAATTAGGGGTCACAGGGCCACTAAAGCTACAATTTATAATCCTCACTAGCCAAGGAGTCTGTACACAAAGTTTCAGCTTTCTAGGCCTTATGGTTCTAGAGAAGAAGATGAAAATAGGCTTTTAGGGTGTGACCCCTGTGGCCCTAATTAGGGGTCACAGGGCCACAAAAGCTACAATTTATAATCCTCACTAGCCAAGGAGTCTGTACACAAAGTTTCAGCTTTCTAGGCCTTATGGTTCTTGAGAAGAAGATGAAAATAGGTTTTTAGGGCGTGGCCCATGCCTACAGCCTACAGCTGCGTTCATTGGGAAAGAAATCAGATAGATGTCCATTCTGAATGACACATGAGGTGGTTTCATAAGTCAATATATTAAATTTAATCCAGCGAATAATCTCAGGACCCAATTCAAATTTTGTCAAGACAGAATTAATGAAATCTTTAGAAACTGTCAAAAGCTTTTTCAAAATCAATTAAAATCAAAAGGCCTTTCAAATTTCTTTTCCTTGTTTCGAACATAATGTCATAAAGTAATCTTGAATGTTCACTTAGAGTTCTGCCTGGCATAAACCCTGTCTGATTATCATGTATTAAGGAATCTAAACTTCTTTTTAATCTGTTAGCTATACAGGCACTTAAAATTTTATAAAGAGCATTTAATAAAGTAATTGGCCTCCAATTCTTTAATTGAGTTCTATCTTTATTAGCTTTTGGGATACAGGTGATAACACCTGTCTTCATTAATATAGACATCATGTTTCTATCATAAACATCTTTAATAAATCTGAAAACCCATCTGAACAAATTGAATAATGTTATGTTTAGTTTCCTCTGGGAAAACAAGCCTGACAGAATTAAGCGGTCAGTAGTATGTAAACCATTTGCTGAAGGTGGGCTTGGAATGATAAATATATTTGCTTATGTTGATGCTCTAAAGATCACATGGATGAGAAAACTACTTTATGTTGATTATAACAGGAAGTGGAAGAACTTATTCACTAATGACTGTCCACAATATTTAAAGCTACTAACCTATGGTGGTGAATTTCCATTTATACTTGCAGAATCACTAAAAAACAGCTTTTGGAGAGATACTATGAATGCTTATGCTAAATACAGTTATAATACTAGACCAAGCACTTATGAAAACTTCCTTGGGGAACCACTTCTGTATAATAAAAATATACTTATTGGTGATCAACCTATAAAAAGTAAAACTTTTTTTTAACATGACATTATCAATATTTCCTGCCTGATAAATGATAATGGCGACTATATGTCTCTTGAACAATTTTGTCATGTCTATTTTAAGATAAATTTCCTTGAATTTCATGGAATTATAAAAGCAATTGAAAAATACCGAAAGTATTTCCAGATATCAATACATGCTTATGTGTCAGGAATCTCCTCGCATGGAAAAGAGGATAAAAAATTATTATTTTAAATCAACTGATAATGATGAAAAACTTAAGGTAATTGTGAAATGGGAAGAAGAGACTTTAATTAATATAAATCATCTTGATATCTTTATTTAACCTTTCAAAACAACATTAGATCCCAAATTGAGGTGGATGCAAATCAGACTGCTTCACAGAATCCTACCTGTAAATACCCACTTGATTAAGATGCATTTGGTTGAAAGTAATCTCTGTACATTCTGTGCTGCAGAACCTGAGACAATAATTCATCTTTTTTGGAATTGTAGAGCTACTAAAAACTTCTGGCAAGCTTTTTCACAATGGGTGGAGATGAATTGTATGCATACAGGAAATATAAATCTTCATTGTCAGCTGATTCTGTTTGGGTGTTCACCCACATTCCATACAGATGACACCTTTGATTTGATATTACTTTTAGCAAAATACCATATTTATAAGTGCAAGTTGAGGAAGATAGCTCCAAAATTATCACAATTTAAGCATGAACTTAAATATTATTATTCAATAGAAAAAATAAGATTTTGGAATAAGTCTAAGTTAAATGAATTTGAAAGTAAATGGGCAATGTATGCCAAACTTGTTTTTGATAATTATTAGTATGGAGAACATATTAATCATTTTTTTTAAATTACAAAGGTGTGAATGTGTGAGTGAATGATTGTCTGTCCTTTAATGTTTTTTTCTTGTATGTCTAAAAAAAAAATGACCATGTTTCAAGACTACGTGTGTATATGTACAATGATATCAGGAATAATAAAAAAAAAATAAAAAATAAAAAAATCCCGAAAACCCAAACTTTAAGTTCTTTCCAAAATCTATGGGAAAACCATCTATTACAGCATTTGCAACTTCATTTATGTCTATTTCCCTTTCCAATTTTTCTTTGAGTTCTCCACTTAAGACCGGAGTTATAATATTATCTAAGTTACAGTTAGCTTCGAAATTTCTATCTGAAGAATAAAGTTTGTTTGTAAAATTGCTTAACCCCATATAAAATTGAGTCACCATCTGTTATTTCCTCATTTTTGTTTGTGATAATTTTATTTATTGATTTGTTTACATAATTCCTATTTTCTAGATGACAGAAATATTTTGTAGGTTTTTTTCCTTCTTCATACCATAGAATTTTATTTCTCAACTGAATTCTTCTTATTTCTTCTTTAATCTGCTGCAATTCTAATTTTGATTTTGTTAGTTCTGCAAGTAAAGGTTCATCAATATTTTGAAAATCTCTTCTTATTGTATCCTCACAATCTTTTATCTTGATTTCTAATTCTTTAGATTTATCTCTTGTTTTCTTTTTAAAGTGACACAGAGTATCTTTCTTAAAATTTGATTCGGTTTTGATAAGCTACAAAATATCTAATATGCTGATTGAAGTTCATATCTCATCACTTGACTTACAATTATATCCAGTTATGCATAATATCTCTAAAATGCTTGATTTTATGCAAAACTCAAGAAAACATCTCAAATACGTTTAATATTCCAAATTATGCATCCAATTAATCTACCTATTAGTTACAATACCTAATAAACACTAGCGAATCGAATATATCTTCCTGTCAGCTTATGACAAGGTTTCAAAATTACGTTTGGCGAATTTGCGCGCGCCACTCGAGCCACATTGTCCGGTTTTAGATCAAAATCCCGGCTTTGAATGGCCGTATTTTCACACTAATGTACTGATTGACCTTTAACTTGTTTTTTCAGTAACAGTTAGTGGTACCCGATGTAGTAACATCGATTTCAAAATTTGACATATGTGATCCTATCAACATACTGTGTCTCTTTAAGAAAAGATAAATAGTAGATTGATTTACCTCTTACTTTCATCAAAAGAGTTTTAAAAAATAGACTGTCATTAATTTTGAGATTGACGTCAGCATCATCATTAATTTCTTCATTAGTGTCATTTGAATATTCTTCATTTGTTTCCATTAAAATCTTCCTGACCAGATCTGTATATTCAATATTTAATAGTAATTAAATTTCCAGTAACCCCGCCCTCTTTCTTGGTTTAATGAGTTCGAGAAAGTCAGACTAACAGCTGAATGATCAGTTTTATATCCAGGCAAAATATCAGCGTCAAGTGTAAGATTCAATAAATCCTGAGATATTAAAAAGAAATCTAATCCTGCTTGTTGTCTTGGTTTGTGTTTCCACCATGTGAATTTTCTTATATCTTGATTTAAGTCTCCAAACATCAACAAGGTCAAGCGATTCAATCTGCTCTAATACTGTATTTCTGGCTTTAGGATTATTATTGTTTTTATAGTTCTCCAAATCAACTGATGGGTTAATAACCAGATTCCAATCTCCAACAATAGCTATAGATTCATTTTCCAAATCACAAATATTTTCAAATAGGTTTACATAAAATTTAGGGTCATCATTGTTTGGTCCATAAATATTTGCGAGTGTAAATCTTTTTTCTTCAACGGTTATGTCAGCTCAATATAATTTCCATTCTCATCTTCCAATGTTCTATGTATAGTAACATCAATGTTATTATTAAAAGTATAGCCACTCCTCTGCAATTAGGTCTAAAAGGTGCAATTATACTCTGCAAACCCCATTCATTCTTCATTATGTCTACATGTTCCTTGACAATATGTACCGGTATATCTTGAAAACAGATTATGGAAAATGATTTTTTTTCTGTAATATTAATTACTTCCTTCTTTTATTCTTATCTGTTAATCCCCAATACAGTTTGCTGAAATCATTCTAATTAAGGATTCAGCCATAAGTGTAAGATAAATATATATACAATAGGAATCTGTCAAAACATTGATCGCAAACAGTCAATTTCGTTCAGAATTTATGAACAAAATCGATAGAAAAAAAGGTCGGAAAAAAAGAAAAATACTAAAAAGGCTCCTGAAGCTGAACGCATCAGCAGAACAGGACTGATCTATGCCATGAATAATGCATACTGCATTACTTGCCTCAAATACTCACAGCAGTCATTCACTGGCACTACAGACATGTACATGTAATATAGGTTTAATGTCTCCAATAGTGACAATGCAAGGTACCTTTTATAACAGTTAGTCGCTGACAAAAATACAGTGAAATGCAGAGAAGCGTCGTAAAATCTCTTCTAAAGGCCCATTGAGTTAGAGAATTGCTTGATTGATAATTTTCTAAAAATGTTCTAGGAACTTTATGCATTAACAAAAAGTCATGAAACTTTCAGGAATGACGCCTGACATGTTTATAGTTAGACATTACCAAGGTCTTTAAGATACAAGAATTAATTCGCTCGTGAACATTCATTTGTTGCCGTTGCGTTGTGTCAAATTACATAAGATAAGTAAAAAAACTCAAAATGCGTGTGTTAAATATCCACAACTACCTTACTGATTAAGCTATCTTACAATTTATTACACCTACACACGCGCTATTTCAAGTACAACATTTGCTATGCTACATTACATTATAAAAAGTCGATAGTTAAAGGCCTGAGAAGACTAACCTAGAGTAGAGTTCTAAAAATATTAACTTTTCACAGTTTTCAGCAAAGTTTAAAAAAAAAACGTTACTCCTTTACTATTAAAGTCATCTTAACATACTATACATCAATGGATGCGCTTGTTAAAGACACAAAAACTTTGTGTAGTACCTCATTATAAAAATATAAACACTAAACGAGTATTAAGCTAAATTATCTATTTCTTGAGATAAAGTTTGATATTTGCAACAGATGTTGCATCACTCACCATTTCTTTACTTTTTCCTGCTCATAAACAAAAATATACGCAAATAAAGACAATTCTCTCCTCTACACACTGGTGAAAGAAATATGCCGATATCTTTATTGGTTCAGGATATATCAATGCTGAAAGACAAGAACCGTCGGTCAACTTGAGATAAAACTTGATATTTGAGACAGATGTCGCATCGTTTACCGTTTCTTTACTTTTTCGTTCAAATGTACAAATGACGCATTGGATTGAAGCTGGTTCTTCGCCCTTTGCAATGGTATAAATCATTTGAAATTTCGCCACCCCGTTCAAGAGAAACGAGTGCGAAAGAAGGATGGGGGTTCACAACTTTGATAGTAAGAAATGTACATGGAGATCGGTTTTCACTACGCTATGGTAGTATCAACCCTTATAAGGTGTCTCCATATATGGCAGATTTTGTGTATCATTACGCGTCTCAAAGAGCACCCCTCCTATTTTTCAATAACTGTGCCTCCACGCCCTGTGATGTCCTGAATGTGCCAGGAATCAAAATGTCAGTGTATTTTACATGCAAAGATGATGTTTGCAGCTTCTGAATCTCGCTTATAATATTTGTTTACTTTTATAGTAAACCAAATTAAGAGGCTCAGTGCATCCCTTTTCTAATGTGCTTCAAACCAATAACCCAATGATTACATCTCACAAAGAATATTTCATTATTTTTCATGCACGTTTCTTCCAACATCTGAACCGCTCTTCAGCATGTCTATGCTGAGATTCTGCTATTTGAAAATATAAGGATTATATCTGTGCACCTCTCCCTAAAGTAGTCGTCAATGAGTTCATTCATGGATTGGAGAGACCGTAGGGTTGTACATTGCAAAGCGAGATGCATGCAAAACACGGTCATTTACACGCTCCGACTCACAATGCTAGGCTTTGCTTTGGTTTTGAAATTTAAAACAAGTATAAGATTTAAATTGGTTTGCTTTGATAAATTTGGTTCTGATTTTTTCAACAATACAACGGAAAACAGGGTTCAAAACCAGGATGAGTCAAGAAACTTTTGCAGATTGTATTTGTTACATTTTACTTTAGGTTTTACATCTTTTGCTAACATGAACATTTAATTGCATTAACTCATATTTTTGGCATTATGATTTTGGATTGGGATTTGAAATGTATTTTTAACAAAGCACATACACTAATTATTCAATATGACATTTACGTTTGGAATTGACAGAGTCTTTTTGGCCTTGGTAATACTGCCATCGTGACTCTTAAAATTCGTCTGAACGAACTATTGACTTCATACATACATGTATTGCATATATTTGTCATACATATCATCACCATACATTGCTGAATCCGTTTGACGTCGCTTGCGACTATATTTTTCATTATGTTACCTTTATCTATAACAATAAAGGTATAGTGTTTTAAGTAGATTCATATCTGAGGTAGAAAATATGGTAATAGGCAATATGCTGCAAGTATCATGGAAGTCTGTCTTGTGACTGCTATATGAGATAAAAGTATGTCATTTAAAAGATGAAATGGGAACATAATTTTGTCAAAAAAGAAAAGATAAAAGAAAGAAAAAAGAAAAGCAAAGAAAAGGATGGGATTGCGATATTGTGTCTTCCCAGGAGGATAGTTATGTAACATGAAATAACATTGTCCTTCATCATAAATAAACAAAGATAATAATTGTTGATGGCATCATATTGCTGATGTTCTAAATGAACGACATATTGTCACCGTCGCCTTATTCAATTATTTCTTATTGAGTCTTTGCAGTCCATAAAAATCATGGAAAGGTGTTAATAGAGTTCATATAAATAACTGAAAACTTACTTCATATATATACCTTACTTTGATCAACACGAAGTGAAAAACACATGTGTGCTAAGCACTGAAGCACAGGATTAGTAGTAAACATCCGGTTTCTAATTTACTTCCGGTTCAGCAGTGACCTATGGCTAAAAATAGAAAGCACGTGTGAGTTTGTAAACAAAGATCGTCGAGTAAAAGTCTATTCAACTCAGACGGGAATCAGTAGCAAAAATAACATTCACAGCGATAAACTCAGGAGTATGTAGTAGGTTATATAGAGAATCTCACCCAAGTGTCTTCTGATATCAAATATATCAACACAAGTTTTTTTGGTTTTTTTTTTGGTTTTTTCTTTATTCCATTTTAATTCATAGTATACAGATCATCAAAGATAGACATGGAACTACAGTAAGTTCACAGACATTTGAATTCAATATAATAATAGCATATATAGTAGATGATGACATCCACATATGAGTCCAGGTCCTTGACGTAGAGGGTGCGATGGTACAGAGGGGTATTTTATGACGCTTCATTTATTGAGTCAAAAGTGAGTCTGATAATTGTCTCCATTTCATATTAAAGGGAGCTAATATATTTTTTTTCTAGCAATGAAATGTTCTATTGAGCAGGTTTCCGTCAAAAGCTTAATAAATAACTCAAAAGAGAGTACATTTTGCTTAATATGTGAAATATGAATATACCTTTTGGCAAGGAGTATAATATGATTCAATAAATGATTACTTTAGCATACTCTAAATACAACAGTAAATTTTGATAGAATGATATTACAATGCAAATTGGTATTGAGAAATCATTCTACTTTGATCCAAAAGTTGTTTACCACTTCACAGTCTCAAGAAAACATGAGAAAGATCTTCTGGAGTATTTTTACAGAAAGTGCATAATATTATATCATCATCAACTAAATTCATATTCAAAAGCTCTTTCTTTGTATATACTATTCGGTAAATAAACTTATACTGGAAATCCAAAAGCTTGCAATTTTTTTGTACATTTCCTATAGATTAGGAATATATCTTTCCACGTAATATCATGTTGAAAAACATCATTCCAATATTCTAACACTTTTGGAGTAATATCATTTGGATTTCCGTATTCTGGTGATTTTGTATGTATGCTCTGTATATTCACAGGGATTCATCATTGTTTATAAAGGGAACAAGGTCTTCTTCGCAAACACTTACGAGATATCTAGAACAATTTGCAGGACAATATCCGTTAAAAATGTACGAGCTGACAACATCAACACCTTTCCCTCGCCATCTTGATCACATCTGTCTGTCTGTCTGTATTTATTTTCTCATGCTAACTTTCATCACGAACCGCATGCAGGTATGACAATAGGGCTTTAAAGTCAGACAGTAAGACATGTTTTCTAAAAGAAGCTCTAGTTTGTTGATTTGAGTGAAAGAAGGTCATATGGTGAAAGACATATAGAGTCAAAAGAAGGCATTTGGATCGACAGAATGCAACAGAAACTGAGAAAACTTAACCGATACGGAAAAACTGAGAAATCATTTAACAAATTGTCTTCTGTGATAGTTTATCAAAGTCCCATGCCACATCACAACATGCAATCATCAGTGTGCTGTGAACTTAGAACCAGGAACAAGGTCATCTAACTTCAAACCATAGCGGGAAAATGGTTTGGGAGAGGCTAAAGGTTAGCTCTGTAAGTAAAGGGTTGGCTTCAGGGTTAGGCTTTTTACGTTCTTTCGCAACGATGGGAAAACAAAGCATGTGTCTTTTGGCAAAGGATAATTGTCAAACCCTCGCACACCATGAAAGCATTTCGTCCAGCCTTCATTAATGTCAGTAAAGATTTTCACAAATCACATGTTGAATCACAGTATATAATGAAATAAGCGAATAACAGAATAACATAATTATGGAACAAAACAACTCTTGATCTCGGAACACGAATGAAGTCAGAATATAAACTCAGATGACAGCAAAGTGGCTGCTTGCTTGTTTTCATGATATAAACCCTTCAAAAACTATAGAGTTGCTTTTAATCTTATTTCAATGAGATTATTAAACGTTTTTTCATTTCTCAACTAGGATCCTGATTTTGTTTCATAGCCGCTTCAATGGACATCGTTCTATAAACCGGAAACTACCACTGTAGAGCCCACAAGATATTGGATCAAACAACCTCCAAATGGACAGATCTATGAATTAAAAACAGTCTGCTTAATGTCACAGTACATTTGTCAATAAGATGCATAACCTCTTAACCCAAAATTTCATTCATCTAGGTGTAATTGTGTCTGAGAATATTTGTACCAATTCGAGCATAAAACCTATGAATCGCTCCATGTCCATTTAGGCATTCCAGAACCATTGATATTTGGGAAATTGCTATCTAACTCAAAGATTGTCAACAGATGTACATATTGCTAAATTGTCACTTATCTATGTGTAATAGTTTCTGTGGAATCTTTTCCTTATTGTAACCATAATCAACAACACTTGACTTCCAGTAAATATATATTTGGTCGAAAAACTACAACTTTTGACAAGGTTATCACAGGTTTATGTGTGGAAAGTTTGGTTGATGCAGATTTAACAGTTTTAGTGATAATTGATCGAACGGAAGGATGGATTGGATGTTATAAATGTATACCCCTCATACACTATAGCTATATACCCCACTTATACCCAACTTACTTGGAATCGCCCTTCAATACAGCTATAAACCCGGTACCCAACCATCCTGTTTATACCCCTCATACACTATAGCTATACACCCTACTTATACCCAACTTACTTGGAATCGCCCTTCCACACAGCTATAAACCCGGTACCCATCCATCCTGTTTATACCCCTCATACACTATAGCTATATACCCCACTTATACCCAACTTACTTGGAATCGCCCTTCAATACAGCTATAAACCCGGTACCCATCCATCCTGTTTATACCCCTCATACACTATAGCTATACACCCCACTTATACCCAACTTACTTGGAATCGTCCTTCAATACAGCTATAAACCCGGTACCCATCCATCCTGTTTATACCCCTCATACACTATAGCTATACACCCCACTTATACCCAACTTACTTGGAATCGTCCTTCAATACAGCTATAAACCAGGTACCCATCCATCATGTTTATACCCCTCATACACTATAGCTATACACCCTACTTATACCCAACTTACTTGGAATCGCCCTTCAATACAGCTATAAACCAGGTACCCACCCATCCTGTTTATACCCCTCATACACTATAGCTATACACCCTACTTATACCCAACTTACTTGGAATCGCCCTTCAATACAGCTATAAACCAGGTACCCACCCATCCTGTTTATACCCCTCATACACTATAGCTATACACCCTACTTATACCCAACTTACTTGGAATCGTCCTTCAATACAGCTATAAACCAGGTACCCATCCATCATGTTTATACCCCTCATACACTATAGCTATACACCCTACTTATACCCAACTTACTTGGAATCGCCCTTCAATACAGCTATAAACCAGGTACCCATCCATCCTGTTTATACCCCTCATACACTATAGCTATACACCCTACTTATACCCAACTTACTTGGAATCGCCCTTCAATACAGCTATAAACCAGGTACCCACCCATCCTGTTTATACCCCTCATACACTATAGCTATACACCCCACTTATACCCAACTTATTTGGAATCGCCCTTCAATACAGCTATAAACCAGGTACCCATCCATCCTGTTTATACCCCTCATACACTATAGCTATACACCCCACTTATACCCAACTTACTTGGAATCGCCCTTCAATACAGCTATAAACCAGGTACCCATCCATCCTGTTTATACCCCTCATACACTATAGCTATACACCCCACTTATACCCAACTTACTTGGAATCGCCCTTCAATACAGCTATAAACCAGGTACCCATCCATCATGTTTATACCCCTCATACACTATAGCTATACACCCTACTTATACCCAACTTACTTGGAATCGCCCTTCAATACAGCTATAAACCAGGTACCCACCCATCCTGTTTATACCCCTCATACACTATAGCTATACACCCTACTTATACCCAACTTACTTGGAATCGTCCTTCAATACAGCTATAAACCAGGTACCCATCCATCATGTTTATACCCCTCATACACTATAGCTATACACCCTACTTATACCCAACTTACTTGGAATCGCCCTTCAATACAGCTATAAACCAGGTACCCATCCATCCTGTTTATACCCCTCATACACTATAGCTATACACCCTACTTATACCCAACTTACTTGGAATCGCCCTTCAATACAGCTATAAACCAGGTACCCACCCATCCTGTTTATACCCCTCATACACTATAGCTATACACCCCACTTATACCCAACTTACTTGGAATCGCCCTTCAATACAGCTATAAACCAGGTACCCATCCATCCTGTTTATACCCCTCATACACTATAGCTATACACCCCACTTATACCCAACTTACTTGGAATCGTCCTTCAATACAGCTATAAACCCGGTACCCACCCATCCTGTTTATACCCCTCATACACTATAGCTATACACCCCACTTATACCCAACTTACTTGGAATCGTCCTTCAATACAGCTATAAACCCGGTACCCATCCATCCTGTTTATACCCCTCATACACTATAGCTATACACCCTACTTATACCCAACTTACTTGGAATCGTCCTTCAATACAGCTATAAACCAGGTACCCATCCATCCTGTTTATACCCCTCATACACTATAGCTATATACCCTACTTATACCCAACTTACTTGGAATCGCCCTTCAATACAGCTATAAACCCGGTACCCATCCATCCTGTTTATACCCCTCATACACTATAGCTATACACCCTACTTATACCCAACTTACTTGGAATCGTCCTTCAATACAGCTATAAACCCGGTACCCATCCATCCTGTTTATTCCCCTCATACACTATAGCTATACACCCTACTTATACCCAACTTACTTGGAATCGCCCTTCAATACAGCTATAAACCCGGTACCCATCCATCCTGTTTATTCCCCTCATACACTATAGCTATACACCCCACTTATACCCAACTTACTTGGAATCGCCCTTCAATACAGCTATAAACCAGGTACCCATCCATCCTGTTTATACCCCTCATACACTATAGCTATATACCCTACTTATACCCAACTTACTTGGAATCGCCCTTCAATACAGCTATAAACCCGGTACCCATCCATCCTGTTTATACCCCTCATACACTATAGCTATACACCCTACTTATACCCAACTTACTTGGAATCGTCCTTCAATACAGCTATAAACCCGGTACCCATCCATCCTGTTTATTCCCCTCATACACTATAGCTATACACCCTACTTATACCCAACTTACTTGGAATCGCCCTTCAATACAGCTATAAACCCGGTACCCATCCATCCTGTTTATTCCCCTCATACACTATAGCTATACACCCCACTTATACCCAACTTACTTGGAATCGCCCTTCAATACAGCTATAAACCAGGTACCCATCCATCCTGTTTATACCCCTCATACACTATAGCTATACACCCCACTTATACCCAACTTACTTGGAATCGCCCTTCAATACAGCTATAAACCAGGTACCCATCCATCCTGTTTATACCCCTCATACACTATAGCTATATACCCTACTTATACCCAACTTACTTGGAATCGCCCTTCAATACAGCTATAAACCCGGTACCCATCCATCCTGTTTATACCCCTCATACACTATAGCTATACACCCTACTTATACCCAACTTACTTGGAATCGTCCTTCAATACAGCTATAAACCCGGGTACCCATCCATCCTGTTTATTCCCCTCATACACTATAGCTATACACCCTACTTATACCCAACTTACTTGGAATCGCCCTTCAATACAGCTATAAACCCGGTACCCATCCATCCTGTTTATTCCCCTCATACACTATAGCTATACACCCCACTTATACCCAACTTACTTGGAATCGCCCTTCAATACAGCTATAAACCAGGTACCCATCCATCCTGTTTATACCCCTCATACACTATAGCTATACACCCCACTTATACCCAACTTACTTGGAATCGCCCTTCAATACAGCTATAAACCCGGTACCCATCCATCCTGTTTATTCCCCTCATACACTATAGCTATACACCCCACTTATACCCAACTTACTTGGAATCGCCCTTCAATACAGCTATAAACCCGGTACCCATCCATCCTGTTTATTCCCCTCATACACTATAGCTATACACCCTACTTATACCCAACTTACTTGGAATCGCCCTTCAATACAGCTATAAACCCGGTACCCATCCATCCTGTTTATTCCCCTCATACACTATAGCTATACACCCTACTTATACCCAACTTACTTGGAATCGCCCTTCAATACAGCTATAAACCCGGTACCCATCCATCCTGTTTATTCCCCTCATACACTATAGCTATATACCCCACTTATACCCAACTTACTTGGAATCGTCCTTCAATACAGCTATAAACCCGGTACCCATCCATCCTGTTTATACCCCTCATACACTATAGCTATATACCCCACTTATACCCAACTTACTTGGAATCGTCCTTCAATACAGCTATAAACCCGGTACCCATCCATCCTGTTTATACCCCTCATACACTATAGCTATACACCCTACTTATACCCAACTTACTTGGAATCGCCCTTCAATACAGCTATAAACCCGGTACCCATCCATCCTGTTTATACCCCTCATACACTATAGCTATATACCCCACTTATACCCAACTTACTTGGAATCGCCCTTCAATACAGCTATAAACCAGGTACCCATCCATCCTGTTTATACCCCTCATACACTATAGCTATATACCCCACTTATACCCAACTTACTTGGAATCGTCCTTCAATACAGCTATAAACCCGGTACCCATCCATCCTGTTTATACCCCTCATACACTATAGCTATACACCCTACTTATACCCAACTTACTTGGAATCGCCCTTCAATACAGCTATAAACCCGGTACCCATCCATCCTGTTTATACCCCTCATACACTATAGCTATATACCCCACTTATACCCAACTTACTTGGAATCGCCCTTCAATACAGCTATAAACCAGGTACCCATCCATCCTGTTTATACCCCTCATACACTATAGCTATATACCCCACTTATACCCAACTTACTTGGAATCGTCCTTCAATACAGCTATAAACCCGGTACCCATCCATCCTGTTTATACCCCTCATACACTATAGCTATACACCCCACTTATACCCAACTTACTTGGAATCGCCCATCAATACAGCTATAAACCCGGTACCCATCCATCCTGTTTATTCCCCTCATACACTATAGCTATATACCCCACTTATACCCAACTTACTTGGAATCGTCCTTCAATACAGCTATAAACCCGGTACCCATCCATCCTGTTTATACCCCTCATACACTATAGCTATATACCCCACTTATACCCAACTTACTTGGAATCGTCCTTCAATACAGCTATAAACCCGGTACCCATCCATCCTGTTTATACCCCTCATACACTATAGCTATACACCCCACTTATACCCAACTTACTTGGAATCGTCCTTCAATACAGCTATAAACCCGGTACCCATCCATCCTGTTTATACCCCTCATACACTATAGCTATATACCCCACTTATACCCAACTTACTTGGAATCGTCCTTCAATACAGCTATAAACCAGGTACCCATCCATCATGTTTATACCCCTCATACACTATAGCTATATACCCTACTTATACCCAACTTACTTGGAATCGCCCTTCAATACAGCTATAAACCCGGTACCCATCCATCCTGTTTATACCCCTCATACACTATAGCTATACACCCCACTTATACCCAACTTACTTGGAATCGTCCTTCAATACAGCTATAAACCCGGTACCCATCCATCCTGTTTATACCCCTCATACACTATAGCTATACACCCTACTTATACCCAACTTATTTGGAATCGTCCTTCCATACAGCTATAAACCCGGTACCCATCCATCCTGTTTTTTCCCCTCATACACTATAGCTATACACCCTACTTATACCCAACTTACTTGGAATCGTCCTTCAATACAGCTATAAACCCGGTACCCATCCATCCTGTTTATTCCCCTCATACACTATAGCTATACACCCCACTTATACCCAACTTACTTGGAATCGCCCTTCAATACAGCTATAAACCCGGTACCCATCCATCCTGTTTATTCCCCTCATACACTATAGCTATATACCCCACTTATACCCAACTTACTTGGAATCGTCCTTCAATACAGCTATAAACCCGGTACCCATCCATCCTGTTTATACCCCTCATACACTATAGCTATATACCCCACTTATACCCAACTTACTTGGAATCGTCCTTCAATACAGCTATAAACCCGGTACCCATCCATCCTGTTTATACCCCTCATACACTATAGCTATACACCCTACTTATACCCAACTTACTTGGAATCGCCCTTCAATACAGCTATAAACCCGGTACCCATCCATCCTGTTTATACCCCTCATACACTATAGCTATATACCCCACTTATACCCAACTTACTTGGAATCGCCCTTCAATACAGCTATAAACCAGGTACCCATCCATCCTGTTTATACCCCTCATACACTATAGCTATATACCCCACTTATACCCAACTTACTTGGAATCGTCCTTCAATACAGCTATAAACCCGGTACCCATCCATCCTGTTTATACCCCTCATACACTATAGCTATACACCCTACTTATACCCAACTTACTTGGAATCGCCCTTCAATACAGCTATAAACCCGGTACCCATCCATCCTGTTTATACCCCTCATACACTATAGCTATACACCCTACTTATACCCAACTTACTTGGAATCGTCCTTCAATACAGCTATAAACCCGGTACCCACCCATCCTGTTTATACCCCTCATACACTATAGCTATATACCCCACTTATACCCAACTTACTTGGAATCGTCCTTCAATACAGCTATAAACCCGGTACCCATCCATCCTGTTTATACCCCTCATACACTATAGCTATACACCCCACTTATACCCAACTTACTTGGAATCGTCCTTCAATACAGCTATAAACCCGGTACCCATCCATCCTGTTTATACCCCTCATACACTATAGCTATATACCCCACTTATACCCAACTTACTTGGAATCGTCCTTCAATACAGCTATAAACCAGGTACCCATCCATCATGTTTATACCCCTCATACACTATAGCTATATACCCTACTTATACCCAACTTACTTGGAATCGCCCTTCAATACAGCTATAAACCCGGTACCCATCCATCCTGTTTATACCCCTCATACACTATAGCTATACACCCCACTTATACCCAACTTACTTGGAATCGTCCTTCAATACAGCTATAAACCCGGTACCCATCCATCCTGTTTATACCCCTCATACACTATAGCTATACACCCTACTTATACCCAACTTACTTGGAATCGTCCTTCCATACAGCTATAAACCCGGTACCCATCCATCCTGTTTATTCCCCTCATACACTATAGCTATACACCCTACTTATACCCAACTTACTTGGAATCGTCCTTCAATACAGCTATAAACCCGGTACCCATCCATCCTGTTTATTCCCCTCATACACTATAGCTATACACCCTACTTATACCCAACTTACTTGGAATCGCCCTTCAATACAGCTATAAACCCGGTACCCATCCATCCTGTTTATACCCCTCATACACTATAGCTATACACCCCACTTATACCCAACTTACTTGGAATCGCCCTTCAATACAGCTATAAACCCGGTACCCATCCATCCTGTTTATACCCCTCATACACTATAGCTATACACCCCACTTATACCCAACTTACTTGGAATCGTCCTTCAATACAGCTATAAACCAGGTACCCATCCATCCTGTTTATACCCCTCATACACTATAGCTATATACCCCACTTATACCCAACTTACTTGGAATCGCCCTTCAATACAGCTATAAACCCGGTACCCATCCATCCTGTTTATACCCCTCATACACTATAGCTATACACCCCACTTATACCCAACTTACTTGGAATCGTCCTTCAATACAGCTATAAACCAGGTACCCATCCATCCTGTTTATACCCCTCATACACTATAGCTATACACCCTACTTATACCCAACTTACTTGGAATCGCCCTTCAATACAGCTATAAACCCGGTACCCATCCACCCTGTTGATACCCCTCATACACTATAGCTATATACCCCACTTATACCCAACTTACTTGGAATCGTCCTTCAATACAGCTATAAACCCGGTACCCATCCACCCTGTTGATACCCCTCATACACTATAGCTATATACCCCACTTATACCCAACTTACTTGGAATCGCCCTTCAATACAGCTATAAACCCGGTACCCATCCACCCTGTTGATACCCCTCATACACTATAGCTATATACCCCACTTATACCCAACTTACTTGGAATCGCCCTTCAATACAACTATAAACCCGGTACCCACCCATCCTGTTTATACCCCTCATACACTATAGCTATACACCCCACTTATACCCAACTTACTTGGAATCGTCCTTCAATACAGCTATAAACCCGGTACCCATCCACCCTGTTGATACCCCTCATACACTATAGCTATATACCCCACTTATACCCAACTTACTTGGAATCGCCCTTCAATACAGCTATAAACCCGGTACCCATCCACCCTGTTGATACCCCTCAAACACTATAGCTATATACCCCACTTATACCCAACTTACTTGGAATCGCCCTTCAATACAACTATAAACCCGGTACCCACCCATCCTGTTTATACCCCTCATACACTATAGCTATACACCCCACTTATACCCAACTTACTTGGAATCGCCCTTCAATACAGCTATAAACCCGGTACCCATCCATCCTGTTTATACCCCTCATACACTATAGCTATACACCCCACTTATACCCAACTTACTTGGAATCGTCCTTCAATACAGCTATAAACCAGGTACCCATCCATCCTGTTTATACCCCTCATACACTATAGCTATACACCCTACTTATACCCAACTTACTTGGAATCGCCCTTCAATACAGCTATAAACCCGGTACCCATCCATCCTGTTTATACCCCTCATACACTATAGCTATACACCCCACTTATACCCAACTTACTTGGAATCGCCCTTCAATACAGCTATAAACCCGGTACCCATCCATCCTGTTTATACCCCTCATACACTATAGCTATACACCCTACTTATACCCAACTTACTTGGAATCGCCCTTCAATACAGCTATAAACCCGGTACCCATCCATCCTGTTTATACCCCTCATACACTATAGCTATACACCCCACTTATACCCAACTTACTTGGAATCGTCCTTCAATACAGCTATAAACCAGGTACCCATCCATCCTGTTTATACCCCTCATACACTATAGCTATATACCCCACTTATACCCAACTTACTTGGAATCGTCCTTCAATACAGCTATAAACCAGGTACCCATCCATCCTGTTTATACCCCTCATACACTATAGCTATACACCCTACTTATACCCAACTTACTTGGAATCGCCCTTCCACACAGCTATAAACCCGGTACCCATCCATCCTGTTTATACCCCTCATACACTATAGCTATACACCCCACTTATACCCAACTTACTTGGAATCGCCCTTCAATACAGCTATAAACCCGGTACCCATCCATCCTGTTTATACCCCTCATACACTATAGCTATATACCCCACTTATACCCAACTTACTTGGAATCGTCCTTCAATACAGCTATAAACCAGGTACCCATCCATCCTGTTTATACCCCTCATACACTATAGCTATACACCCTACTTATACCCAACTTACTTGGAATCGCCCTTCAATACAGCTATAAACCCGGTACCCATCCATCCTGTTTATACCCCTCATACACTATAGCTATATACCCTACTTATACCCAACTTACTTGGAATCGTCCTTCAATACAGCTATAAACCAGGTACCCATCCATCCTGTTTATACCCCTCATACACTATAGCTATACACCCCACTTATACCCAACTTACTTGGAATCGCCCTTCAATACAGCTATAAACCCGGTACCCATCCATCCTGTTTATACCCCTCATACACTATAGCTATACACCCCACTTATACCCAACTTACTTGGAATCGTCCTTCAATACAGCTATAAACCAGGTACCCATCCATCCTGTTTATACCCCTCATACACTATAGCTATACACCCTACTTATACCCAACTTACTTGGAATCGCCCTTCAATACAGCTATAAACCCGGTACCCATCCACCCTGTTGATACCCCTCATACACTATAGCTATATACCCCACTTATACCCAACTTACTTGGAATCGTCCTTCAATACAGCTATAAACCCGGTACCCATCCACCCTGTTGATACCCCTCATACACTATAGCTATATACCCCACTTATACCCAACTTACTTGGAATCGCCCTTCAATACAGCTATAAACCCGGTACCCATCCACCCTGTTGATACCCCTCATACACTATAGCTATATACCCCACTTATACCCAACTTACTTGGAATCGCCCTTCAATACAACTATAAACCCGGTACCCACCCATCCTGTTTATACCCCTCATACACTATAGCTATACACCCCACTTATACCCAACTTACTTGGAATCGTCCTTCAATACAGCTATAAACCCGGTACCCATCCACCCTGTTGATACCCCTCATACACTATAGCTATATACCCCACTTATACCCAACTTACTTGGAATCGCCCTTCAATACAGCTATAAACCCGGTACCCATCCACCCTGTTGATACCCCTCATACACTATAGCTATATACCCCACTTATACCCAACTTACTTGGAATCGCCCTTCAATACAACTATAAACCCGGTACCCACCCATCCTGTTTATACCCCTCATACACTATAGCTATACACCCCACTTATACCCAACTTACTTGGAATCGCCCTTCAATACAGCTATAAACCCGGTACCCATCCATCCTGTTTATACCCCTCATACACTATAGCTATACACCCCACTTATACCCAACTTACTTGGAATCGTCCTTCAATACAGCTATAAACCAGGTACCCATCCATCCTGTTTATACCCCTCATACACTATAGCTATACACCCTACTTATACCCAACTTACTTGGAATCGCCCTTCAATACAGCTATAAACCCGGTACCCATCCATCCTGTTTATACCCCTCATACACTATAGCTATACACCCCACTTATACCCAACTTACTTGGAATCGCCCTTCAATACAGCTATAAACCCGGTACCCATCCATCCTGTTTATACCCCTCATACACTATAGCTATACACCCTACTTATACCCAACTTACTTGGAATCGCCCTTCAATACAGCTATAAACCCGGTACCCATCCATCCTGTTTATACCCCTCATACACTATAGCTATACACCCCACTTATACCCAACTTACTTGGAATCGTCCTTCAATACAGCTATAAACCAGGTACCCATCCATCCTGTTTATACCCCTCATACACTATAGCTATATACCCCACTTATACCCAACTTACTTGGAATCGTCCTTCAATACAGCTATAAACCAGGTACCCATCCATCCTGTTTATACCCCTCATACACTATAGCTATACACCCTACTTATACCCAACTTACTTGGAATCGCCCTTCCACACAGCTATAAACCCGGTACCCATCCATCCTGTTTATACCCCTCATACACTATAGCTATACACCCCACTTATACCCAACTTACTTGGAATCGCCCTTCAATACAGCTATAAACCCGGTACCCATCCATCCTGTTTATACCCCTCATACACTATAGCTATATACCCCACTTATACCCAACTTACTTGGAATCGTCCTTCAATACAGCTATAAACCAGGTACCCATCCATCCTGTTTATACCCCTCATACACTATAGCTATACACCCTACTTATACCCAACTTACTTGGAATCGCCCTTCAATACAGCTATAAACCCGGTACCCATCCATCCTGTTTATACCCCTCATACACTATAGCTATATACCCTACTTATACCCAACTTACTTGGAATCGTCCTTCAATACAGCTATAAACCAGGTACCCATCCATCCTGTTTATACCCCTCATACACTATAGCTATACACCCCAGTTATACCCAACTTACTTGGAATCGCCCTTCAATACAGCTATAAACCCGGTACCCATCCATCCTGTTTATACCCCTCATACACTATAGCTATACACCCCACTTATACCCAACTTACTTGGAATCGCCCTTCAATACAGCTATAAACCAGGTACCCATCCATCCTGTTTATACCCCTCATACACTATAGCTATATACCCCACTTATACCCAACTTACTTGGAATCGTCCTTCAATACAGCTATAAACCCGGTACCCACCCATCCTGTTTATACCCCTCATACACTATAGCTATACACCCCACTTATACCCAACTTACTTGGAATCGCCCTTCAATACAGCTATAAACCCGGTACCCATCCATCCTGTTTATACCCCTCATACACTATAGCTATACACCCCACTTATACCCAACTTACTTTGAATCGTCCTTCAATACAGCTATAAACCAGGTACCCATCCATCCTGTTTATACCCCTCATACACTATAGCTATATACCCCACTTATACCCAACTTACTTGGAATCGCCCTTCAATACAGCTATAAACCCGGTACCCATCCATCCTGTTTATACCCCTCATACACTATAGCTATATACCCCACTTATACCCAACTTACTTGGAATCGCCCTTCAATACAGCTATAAACCCGGTACCCATCCATCCTGTTTATACCCCTCATACACTATAGCTATATACCCCACTAATACCCAACTTACTTGGAATCGCCCTTCAATACAGCTATAAACCCGGTACCCATCCATCCTGTTTATACCCCTCATACACTATAGCTATACACCCCACTTATACCCAACTTACTTGGAATCGCCCTTCAATACAGCTATAAACCCGGTACCCATCCATCCTGTTTATACCCCTCATACACTATAGCTATACACCCTACTTATACCCAACTTACTTGGAATCGCCCTTCAATACAGCTATAAACCCGGTACCCATCCACCCTGTTGATACCCCTCATACACTATAGCTATATACCCCACTTATACCCAACTTACTTGGAATCGCCCTTCAATACAACTATAAACCCGGTACCCACCCATCCTGTTTATACCCCTCATACACTATAGCTATACACCCCACTTATACCCAACTTACTTGGAATCGCCCTTCAATACAGCTATAAACCCGGTACCCATCCATCCTGTTTATACCCCTCATACACTATAGCTATACACCCCACTTATACCCAACTTACTTGGAATCGTCCTTCAATACAGCTATAAACCAGGTACCCATCCATCCTGTTTATACCCCTCATACACTATAGCTATACACCCTACTTATACCCAACTTACTTGGAATCGCCCTTCAATACAGCTATAAACCCGGTACCCATCCATCCTGTTTATACCCCTCATACACTATAGCTATACACCCCACTTATACCCAACTTACTTGGAATCGCCCTTCAATACAGCTATAAACCCGGTACCCATCCATCCTGTTTATACCCCTCATACACTATAGCTATACACCCTACTTATACCCAACTTACTTGGAATCGCCCTTCAATACAGCTATAAACCCGGTACCCATCCATCCTGTTTATACCCCTCATACACTATAGCTATACACCCCACTTATACCCAACTTACTTGGAATCGTCCTTCAATACAGCTATAAACCAGGTACCCATCCATCCTGTTTATACCCCTCATACACTATAGCTATATACCCCACTTATACCCAACTTACTTGGAATCGTCCTTCAATACAGCTATAAACCAGGTACCCATCCATCCTGTTTATACCCCTCATACACTATAGCTATACACCCTACTTATACCCAACTTACTTGGAATCGTCCTTCCACACAGCTATAAACCCGGTACCCATCCATCCTGTTTATACCCCTCATACACTATAGCTATACACCCCACTTATACCCAACTTACTTGGAATCGCCCTTCAATACAGCTATAAACCCGGTACCCATCCATCCTGTTTATACCCCTCATACACTATAGCTATATACCCCACTTATACCCAACTTACTTGGAATCGTCCTTCAATACAGCTATAAACCAGGTACCCATCCATCCTGTTTATACCCCTCATACACTATAGCTATACACCCTACTTATACCCAACTTACTTGGAATCGCCCTTCAATACAGCTATAAACCCGGTACCCATCCATCCTGTTTATACCCCTCATACACTATAGCTATATACCCTACTTATACCCAACTTACTTGGAATCGTCCTTCAATACAGCTATAAACCAGGTACCCATCCATCCTGTTTATACCCCTCATACACTATAGCTATACACCCCACTTATACCCAACTTACTTGGAATCGCCCTTCAATACAGCTATAAACCCGGTACCCATCCATCCTGTTTATACCCCTCATACACTATAGCTATACACCCCACTTATACCCAACTTACTTGGAATCGCCCTTCAATACAGCTATAAACCAGGTACCCATCCATCCTGTTTATACCCCTCATACACTATAGCTATATACCCCACTTATACCCAACTTACTTGGAATCGTCCTTCAATACAGCTATAAACCCGGTACCCACCCATCCTGTTTATACCCCTCATACACTATAGCTATACACCCCACTTATACCCAACTTACTTGGAATCGCCCTTCAATACAGCTATAAACCCGGTACCCATCCATCCTGTTTATACCCCTCATACACTATAGCTATACACCCCACTTATACCCAACTTACTTGGAATCGTCCTTCAATACAGCTATTAACCAGGTACCCATCCATCCTGTTTATACCCCTCATACACTATAGCTATATACCCCACTTATACCCAACTTACTTGGAATCGCCCTTCAATACAGCTATAAACCCGGTACCCATCCATCCTGTTTATACCCCTCATACACTATAGCTATATACCCCACTTATACCCAACTTACTTGGAATCGCCCTTCAATACAGCTATAAACCCGGTACCCATCCATCCTGTTTATACCCCTCATACACTATAGCTATATACCCCACTTATACCCAACTTACTTGGAATCGCCCTTCAATACAGCTATAAACCCGGTACCCATCCATCCTGTTTATACCCCTCATACACTATAGCTATACACCCCACTTATACCCAACTTACTTGGAATCGCCCTTCAATACAGCTATAAACCCGGTACCCATCCATCCTGTTTATACCCCTCATACACTATAGCTATACACCCTACTTATACCCAACTTACTTGGAATCGCCCTTCAATACAGCTATAAACCCGGTACCCATCCATCCTGTTTATACCCCTCATACACTATAGCTATATACCCCACTTATACCCAACTTACTTGGAATCGCCCTTCAATACAGCTATAAACCCGGTACCCATCCATCCTGTTTATACCCCTCATACACTATAGCTATATACCCCACTTATACCCAACTTACTTGGAATCGTCCTTCAATACAGCTATAAACCCGGTACCCATCCATCCTGTTTATACCCCTCATACACTATAGCTATATACCCCACTTATACCCAACTTACTTGGAATCGCCCTTCAATACAGCTATAAACCCGGTACCCATCCATCCTGTTTATACCCCTCATACACTATAGCTATACACCCCACTTATACCCAACTTACTTGGAATCGTCCTTCAATACAGGTATAAACCCGGTACCCATCCATCCTGTTTATTCCCCTCATACACTATAGCTATACACCCTACTTATACCCAACTTACTTGGAATCGTCCTTCAATACAGCTATAAACCCGGTACCCATCCATCCTGTTTATACCCCTCATACACTATAGCTATACACCCCACTTATACCCAACTTACTTGGAATCGTCCTTCAATACAGCTATAAACCCGGTACCCATCCATCCTGTTTATACCCCTCATACACTATAGCTATACACCCTACTTATACCCAACTTACTTGGAATCGTCCTTCAATACAGCTATAAACCCGGTACCCATCCATCCTGTTTATACCCCTCATACACTATAGCTATACACCCCACTTATACCCAACTTACTTGGAATCGCCCTTCCACACAGCTATAACCTCATCCTGTGAGTCGCTGCCGATGTTGCTGAACTGATAGCAGTCAACTGACACATGTGTAGGACCAACTGCCACAACTTTACAATGAAACAGTAGTAACAAGGAACTATCAACAAAACATCTAAATGATCATTAATCTGACTATTGTGGATGCGTTAATGCTGTTGATCAAAATAAAGCTGACAACATATCTTACCTAGTACAAGGGTCGACGTGTCCCCATGTTTCACCCTACACAGCACCAGGTCAGCAGCAGATCTGGCTATCATCCCGTCTGTCCAGGGTAGACTGCCATCTGCAAAATTGAAAGGTGGAAATATTGTACCAATAACGTTAGGATTTCCATAGATTCTCTAACAAGAGTTGTCTTGATTGCACATATAATATATGTAATGTAATATGTTTGGAATTATTTGGATTCCTGTGATATAAAATCGAATGGCACATTCTGACTATCTGTACATCTTCCCTATTGTTGTGTAAATTTTAGAACCTTTAATTACTGGAGAAGAGTTTAAAATCTTGTTTGCTTACCATTTGAGGTATGAATAGTCAAAATGTTCTATTTCATGTTAATGAAATTTCACAAATTTCAGGACTCTTTAATATACCGATACGTTTGACTGAATTCAAACTTCAAGAATATTGTTTGTGATAAATACTTCTAAAAAAAACCCATATACATCAAGATATCTTAGGTTTTTCATTTAAAACGTGACATTTTCTATGGATGTGAGACTTATTGCTTCTACTTTGTTAACAAAATTGTGTTTATCCTACATTGTATAACAACATGCGGATTATTACCTTGATCATTGAGGTAGTCCAGTGGTGTGTACCCGAGCTTGTTTTGTTTCTTCACGTTTGATTCAGGTAGCTGCTTCAGCTGTTGTACTTCATCATCACTGATTCCTCGCCTCCTACACAGGAAGTGGAGTGGAGTGTTCCCGTAACTGTCGGCCTTGTCTCCCTCTTTGATCAATGTTAGAACATCCTTCACCTGAAGTGATCCATTGCAGAGAACATGTAGCGGAGTTATTCCATTGTCATCTTGCTTGTTGAGGTCTCCCCTTGCTGTGTTAACAATTCGAAGGACTACATCAAATTGAACATTGTCATTTCCACTCAGGTAATGGAGTGGTGTAGTTCCATGTTCGTCACCTTTACTTAAGTCACCCTTACCTTCATTGATCACAAGATCTACAGTGTCCAGTTGAAGGGCTGAGAATGCACAGAGATAGTGCAGTGGGGTGCTCTTGTTATGTTCACATTGGTTCAGATCAACTTGAGCGTCAGTGATGATCCACTTCATCTCTTCCAAGGATAAGGTTTGACATTTGAAAAGATAGTGAAGAGCTGTCTGGCCAAACTGGTCGCGGATATTGACTTCTCCCTTTCCTTCAGTGATGATCACCCGTATAGTTTCCATGTGAACACGATGTTGCTTATCATCACTAGAAGCAGAAGCAGCAGCAGCACTATTCCTGAGCTGACAGAGATACTGCAGGAGTTTCCTCCCTCTCTCATCATCATCATCATCATCATCATAATCACCATCACCAGAAGTAGCAGCAGGACTATTCTCGAGCTGACAGAGATACTGCAGGGGTGTCCGCCCTCTCTTGTCCGGTATCTCCACATCAGCTCCAGCCTCCCTCACCAGAGTCTGCACAGCAACCATGTTTCCACTCTTCAGAGCTGTCCACAGCATGGTTTGTCTACCCTTTCCTGGTCGGTTGATGAACTGCTGTGAACAGAAATTTGATTATTTTAGTCTTACCTTAAGAAAAATGACAAAATCACATTTGTTTAAATATCTAAAAAGTGAACACCATGTCAATGTTTAAATGTTCACATATGAAATATTTTGTCAATTTATCATATATCATCATTTTTTTTACAAACACTAATAACACAGATTTAATTAAATAATTGAGTTAAATTATGATAGATTACACTTTTCTTATAAAAGAGGTATATTATAAAAACATCTAGATAATTGATGCATGGCCACATGAGATAGCATTCTCTCGACATATTCATTTTACCTGAGATATTTAAGAATAAGAATAAATTAGAAATCAGCACTGATAGGAAAATGAAGATTAATGCAGCTGTTTACTCTTTACCTTCTGTTCCTTAGTGTTCACACAAGCGGAGACAAGAGCTTCGCAGAACTCCCTACTCTTACATAGTCTGTGCTTGAATACAGAGTAGTTTCTCTTGAGTAGCTCTTCTCGGAACCTCTCAGCTAAAGCCTTCAGTACAGCAGGGATTGGCTTCACGATGATGTAACACGGAGCTCTGCTGCTGTCTTCTTCATCAGATGTTGAGATGATCATCTTCTGTCGTATAACAGAGAGAGTTGCATACTGAACACAGTATAGAGGGTCAATGTCATTGATGACATTCAGTACACTTTCATACACAGATGGATGAGCAAACTTACAGATTCCATTCTTCCACACAGTGATATAGCTGCCTTCTTGCTCCTTCTCTACTTGAAGAAGTTCCTGTCTCTTGTCTTCATCCGTTATGGTGTAAACATCAAACTCTCCATCATTCTTTACCATCAGCTGGAACAAGTCCTTACGGTTGTCCTTGTACAGAACCTTGGTGGTCATGTCCAGAAACTTCAGAGGAGATTCAAAGAACTCTTCAATGTCTACATCAAATTTATTTGATCTAAGCTTTGAATACATCTTGCAACAATGCGGGAAGCCATGAGCAATGTCTTTGTCGGCAATTTTCAACTTGAGTTCATGGTTTACAGTCACATTCTCATGGTGTAGATGGTATTCAAGGATATTCAGGCGTTCTTCTGTCACCTTCCTTTCACTCAGGTCAACAACACACTCTGGATCAAACATCTGATCAGTGAAATGTCCAAGATAAACCCTAGATTCATTCACAACGTTCTTCCTGCTTATAAAGATGACACTGCTTTTGATTTTATCATTCTCTTTGAAGCTTAAGAATTTTCTTATAACATCTAACCAGCTCTTTATCAGCTGTTCATCTGCAAGAAATGCACCGAACCTATCATCAAACATGATAACTCTTTCTTCTTGCATCTTTGCTATCTGATCATACTCTTCCGGTTTATCGACTGTGAAGACGTTGACATTCTTCTGCAGGAACTCCTTCAGCACCAGGTAACCTAGAACTGTCTTGCCGTCCCCAGCATTCCCTGTAATTGTGATCCATCGCTGACCTGCCTTCAGTTTCTCTAGAACAATGTCCACAGCAGACACTCGAATCATCTGAGCCGTGATGAACTCTATTTCATTCTTTGTTCTAGCTGGAATTTAAAAAGACATGCATATAATTTAAAAATACAAAAATGAAAGATCAATAAATCAAGTATGAACTTTCTTGTTTAGGTTATTATCTTATCATAAAAAATATATATATAAAAGGTAAGAAAACAGCTTGAAACTATATTTGAGTTGACATACTCTATTTTGAAACTGAATCAAAATTATGAATCAAACAAAACAACTGAAAGCCACAACAAATCTTACTATTCAGCTGCTGTATTTCGTCCGGAAGGTGCTGGGCAGCATTCTCTCGACCACGCGGAACTGAAATGTACCAATCACTGTTCGTATTGACTAAAAGTGCTCATATCTAAGGATGAAATTGTCTCAAAAACTTTCGAACGCCAAATTCACTCTACACAAATGTCAAACATGATCCTGAATGCTGTTAATTATGTTTCAACCAGGATCAAAGACTTTACAGGGAATTCAATAAGGGCAAGTGAAGACCATGTGACAGTCAGTAAATACTATGAAATGTTTCCAGCTACGCTTTCTGTAAACAGAACAACCCCTGTCATGTGATCTATCGTTCTCTACTCAACGGGTTAACTGTACGTATAATGGGGAATTCCGTCATTCAAGATAACAATATTAATCTTTTTGAAGATGAGTGAAATACTAAGTTATAACACATTGTGTTATTATATTTGAGATGACCAAATGATGTGACGTCAAATGGGCGATCGGAATGGTCATCTTTATGATTTCTTTGACATAATCATGAGTATAATAGGTAGAATACTAAACTAGGTCAAATTGGATATCCTTCCCATGAAGTTCATGAATGGAATCAGTATTTCATTCGTTGCAAATAGTGATATACACTCGAGTAAATAACTGAATTAACGAAAAATTAGAAAGGTTTCAATGTTTTTTTGTTTTACAATAGAAATTCATTCAAAAATACTGAACCACGTAAAAACTACTTGATGCCCGTTCTTAATGGCTGGAGAGGTTATCTTTTGTCCAATAGAGTGACTAAAACGATTGGCCTCTTCAACTTCATAAAACAGCAAAATTTAACCGTCTTAATATAACAATTTTTAACAATTTCATTTACAATAAATAACATATATTTTTTCCTAAAAGAATATGTTATTATATATTTTCTAGTTTTCTCCAAAAAGAATTTGATTACAAAGACTGAATCAAGTTAAAATGAAGTGACCGATGACTGATTGAAATTTTTTCATCTCATTGGATGCTGTTTTCTGATTTATTTTACAATTCATGATAAATTCACTAGGTACAAGTGTAAAACATGATCCTTTTATGCTGAGAATGATTTGTTCACCACGATCCAAAGACTTGACAGGAACCCATGAAAGGCAAGTGGAAATTGTGACTACCACATGTAAATATACAATCAATGTTTGCAGCTAAGTGTTATATACACAGAACAATTCTAGTCACGTGGTCTATTGTTGACCAGCTAAGTGTTATACAGAACTAAGCAGTGAGAACAAATCTAGTCACGTGATCTATTGTTCTATACAAATCTAGTCATGTGGTCTATTGTTCTATACTCGACTTAGCTTGAGGGAGCTAAACTGTTTGAGTTTGAAGTTGAGAAATGATATATTGAAACTTGACTTTCATTTGAAATAAGATATTTCTGGTCCAAAAGTTCACATGTATCAAAGGCAAATATCTGAACAAAGAAAATTCACTGTTATGGTTAGATTTATAGAAATATTGTCTACAAAAAGGTCAAGATTAAAATAACACATCTTACATAAACATTACACATTGATACTTATGTCAGGATGACGGATGCAATGTCCTTACATCGGTCTCAACTAACCAGTATCATTGCGAGACTATCGTTAATAAACTATGATAGCTAGGACTAGAGATGAGAACTGTTGATTTAAGTGTATCTACTACAACTCACCTCTCGAAGCATCTACTGTGACAGGCGGACCAGGAATCAGCTTCATATACACATCTCTGCCTGTGTCTGTAAATCATTTAGAAGTATCAGTACGTCCTAACATCAGGTTTCATTCATCATATATGTAGTTATGTACCCCTTCATTTCTTTGTAAAGTGGAGAGGAAAATAATGTTTTGGTATCTCAACATGGACACGTTTTTTAACACGTCAACCACTTGAAGAACGGACGAAATGACCGCAATATACCATCTCCTACTTCGCAGGGGGTATATCATGCACTCACTTGGATTTCTATATGCAAAAATACTCACATGTTCTTGTAAAATCTGACATTTTAATACAGAGTTATCAAGTAATGATTGTGTATACAAGAAACCTCACCAGGAGCTTCTGTTTGGTCAGCTTTATCAGTCATCAGCTGGACAGTCTCCGGGTCTGTGGAAATGTGAGATTTAGTGTTATGGTAATCTTGTTGAAGATGAGTCAAATACTCATTACATGAAAATGAATACCTGTTTTATCACTCGCCGGTTGACTTTAATGTCACTTAGAATACTAATTACTAAATACACTAACATAGTACAATCGGTCCAGTTTTAATAACATTTATATGCAGTCGTGAATGATAACATTTTAAAATTCTCTTTTGTTCGTTAAATACCAATACAGTGTGTATTGTCTGACCTATGGCGTGCTTATCAAATCTCATCTCGATCTAACTTGCTCGACTAGTTAGTTATTTGATTAAAATAGAGTGGAAGTATATTGAATACACCCCCATGTATATGAATCATTAACTAACCTCTCGGAGGATCTACTGTGTTTGACGGACCAGGAATTAGTTCTTTCAGCTCTGTCCTGTCTGTTTCTAAAAATCATAGAAATCATTTTAAAATCATCACTTGAAAAGTAACGATAAATAATTTTTATTTATCATTGAATTTTTTTTAGCAAAAGAGTCTATGGCACTCTTTCTGAATTGTGATTATTGCAATTCTAAGCGTTTGTAATTGCATTATCATATCATTGTAATTATAAGCGTTTGTAATAGCATTATCTTATTATTGTAATTATAAGCGTTTGCAAACTGCTCCCCATATCCGTACATCCCACACTGTTACCTTCTACTGACTACAACATGGTCCCCTAAACTGCTCCCCATATCCGTACATCCCACACTGCTACCTTCTACTGACTACAACATGGTCCCCTGAACTGCTCCCCATATCCGTACATCCCACTGTTACCTTCTACTGACTACAACATGGTCCCCTAAACTGCTCCCCATATCCGTACATCCCACACTGTTACCTTCTACTGACTACAACATGGTCCCCTGAACTGCTCCCCATATCCGTACATCCCACACTGTTACCTTCTACTGACTACAACATGGTCCCCTAAACTGCTCCCCATATCCGTACATCCCACACTGTTACCTTCTACTGGCTACAACATGGTCCCCTAAACTGCTCCCCATATCTGTACATCCACCACTGTTACCTTCTACTGACTACAACATGGTTCCCCAGAACTGCTCCCCATATCCGTACATCCCACATTGTTACCTTCTACTGACTACAACACGGTCCCCTGAACTGCTCCCCATATCCGTACATCCCACTGTTACCTTCTACTGACTACAACATGGTCCCCTAAACTGCTCCCCATATCCGTACATCCCACACTGTTACCTTCTACTGACTACAACATGGTCCCCTGAACTCCTCCCCATCTCCGTACATCCCACACTGTTACCTTCTACTGACTACAACATGGTCCCCTAAACTGCTCCCCATATCCGTACATCCCACACTGTTACCTTCTATTGGCTACAACATGGTCCCCTAAACTGCTCCCCATATCCGTACATCCCACTGTTACCTTCTACTGACTACAACATGGTCCCCTGAACTGCTCCCCATATCCGTACATCCCACATTGTTACCTTCTACTGACTACAACATGGTCCCCTGAACTGCTCCCCATATCCGTACATCACACATTGTTACCTTCTACTGACTACAACATGGTCCCCTAAACTGCTCCCCATATCCGTACATCCCACACTGTTACCTTCTACTGACTACAACATGGTCCCCTGAACTGCTCCCCATATCCGTACATCCCACACTGTTACCTTCTACTGACTACAACATGGTCCCCTGAACTGCTCCCCATATCCGTACATGCAACACTGAGACCTTCTACTGACTACAACATGGTCCCCTGAACTGCTCCCCATATCCGTACATGCAACACTGAGACCTTCTACTGACTACAACATGGTCTCCTAAACTGCTCCCCATATCCGTACATCCCACTGTTACCTTCTACTGACTACAACATGGTCCCCTAAACTGCTCCCCATATCCGTACATCTCACACTGTTACCTTCTACTGACTACAGCATGGTCCCCTGAACTGCTCCCCATATCCGTACATCCCACACTGTTACCTTCTACTGACTACAGCATGGTCCCCTGAACTGCTCCCCATATCCGTACATCCCACACTGTTACCTTCTACTGACTACAACATTGTCCCCTAAACTGCTCCCCATATCCGTACATCCCACATTGTTACCTTCTACTGACTACAACATGGTCCCCTGAACTGCTCCCCATATCCGTACATCCCACACTGTTACCTTCTACTGACTACAACATGGTCCCCTGAACTGCTCTCCATATCCGTACATCCCACACTGTTACCTTCTACTGACTACAACATGGTTTCCTAAACTGCTCCCCATATCCGCACATCCCACACTGTTACCTTCTACTGACTACAACATGGTCCCCTGAACTGCTCCCCATATCCGTACATCCCACACTGTTACCTTCTACTGACTACAACATGGTCCCCTGAACTGCTCCCCATATCCGTACATCCCACACTGTTACCTTCTACTGACTACAACATGGTTTCCTAAACTGCTCCTCATATCCGTACATCCCACATTGTTACCTTCTACTGACTACAACATGGTCCCCTGAACTGCTCCCCATATCCGTACATCCCACACTGTTACCTTCTACTGACTACAACATGGTCCCCTAAACTGCTCCCCATATCCGTACATCCCACATTGTTACCTTCTACTTACTACAACATGGTCCCCTGAACTGCTCCCCATATCCGTACATCCCACACTGTTACCTTCTACTGACTACAACATGGTCCCCTGAACTGCTCCCCATATCCGTACATCCCACACTGTTACCTTCTACTGACTACAACATGGTCCCCTGAACTGCTCCCCATATCCGTACATCCCACACTGTTACCTTCTACTGACTACAACACGGTCCCCTAAACTGCTCCCAATATCCGTACATCCCACACTGTTACCTTCTACTGACTACAACATGGTCCCCTAAACTGCTCCCCATATCTGACATCCCACATTGTTACCTTCTACTGACTACAACATGGTCCCCTGAACTGCTCCCCATATCTGACATCCCACATTGTTACCTTCTACTGGCTACAACATGGTCCCCTGAACTGCTCCCCATATCCGTACATCCCACTGTTACCTTCTACTGACTACAACATGGTCCCTTAAACTGCTCCCCATATCCGTACATCCCACATTGTTACCTTCTACTGACTACAACATGGTCCCCTGAACTGCTCCCCATATCCGTACATCCCACACTGTTACCTTCTACTGACTACAACATGGTCCCCTGAACTGCTCCCCATATCCGTACATCCCACTGTTACCTTCTACTGACTACAACATGGTCCCCTAAACTGCTCCCCATATCCGTACATCCCACACTGTTACCTTCTACTGACTACAACATGGTCCCCTGAACTGCTCCCCATCTCCGTACATCCCACACTGTTACCTTCTACTGACTACAACATGGTCCCCTAAACTGCTCCCCATATCCGTACATCCCACACTGTTACCTTCTACTGACTACAACATGGTCCCCTAAACTGCTCCCCATATCTGTACATCCACCACTGTTACCTTCTACTGACTACAACATGGTTCCCCAGAACTGCTCCCCATATCCGTACATCCCACATTGTTACCTTCTACTGACTACAACACGGTCCCCTGAACTGCTCCCCATATCCGTACATCCCACTGTTACCTTCTACTGACTACAACATGGTCCCCTAAACTGCTCCCCATATCCGTACATCCCACACTGTTACCTTCTACTGACTACAACATGGTCCCTTGAACTCCTCCCCATCTCCGTACATCCCACACTGTTACCTTCTACTGACTACAACATGGTCCCCTAAACTGCTCCCCATATCCGTACATCCCACACTGTTACCTTCTATTGGCTACAACATGGTCCCCTAAACTGCTCCCCATATCCGTACATCCCACTGTTACCTTCTACTGACTACAACATGGTCCCCTGAACTGCTCCCCATATCCGTACATCCCACATTGTTACCTTCTACTGACTACAACATGGTCCCCTGAACTGCTCCCCATATCCGTACATCACACATTGTTACCTTCTACTGACTACAACATGGTCCCCTAAACTGCTCCCCATATCCGTACATCCCACACTGTTACCTTCTACTGACTACAACATGGTCCCCTGAACTGCTCCCCATATCCGTACATCCCACACTGTTACCTTCTACTGACTACAACATGGTCCCCTGAACTGCTCCCCATATCCGTACATGCAACACTGAGACCTTCTACTGACTACAACATGGTCCACTGAACTGCTCCCCATATCCGTACATGCAACACTGAGACCTTCTACTGACTACAACATGGTCCCCTAAACTGCTCCCCATATCCGTACATCCCACTGTTACCTTCTACTGACTACAACATGGTCCCCTAAACTGCTCCCCATATCCGTACATCTCACACTGTTACCTTCTACTGGCTACAACATTGTCCCCTAAACTGCTCCCCATATCCGTACATCCCACATTGTTACCTTCTACTGACTACAACATGGTCCCCTGAACTGCTCCCCATATCCGTACATCCCACACTGTTACCTTCTACTGACTACAACATGGTCCCCTGAACTGCTCTCCATATCCGTACATCCCACACTGTTACCTTCTACTGACTACAACATGGTTTCCTAAACTGCTCCCCATATCCGCACATCCCACACTGTTACCTTCTACTGACTACAACATGGTCCCCTGAACTGCTCCCCATATCCGTACATCCCACACTGTTACCTTCTACTGACTACAACATGGTCCCCTGAACTGCTCCCCATATCCGTACATCCCACACTGTTACCTTCTACTGACTACAACATGGTTTCCTAAACTGCTCCTCATATCCGTACATCCCACATTGTTACCTTCTACTGACTACAACATGGTCCCCTGAACTGCTCCCCATATCCGTACATCCCACACTGTTACCTTCTACTGACTACAACATGGTCCCCTGAACTGCTCCCCATATCCGTACATCCCACATTGTTACCTTCTACTGACTACAACACGGTCCCCTGAACTGCTCCCCATATCCGTACATCCCACTGTTACCTTCTACTGACTACAACATGGTCCCCTGAACTGCTCCCCATATCCGTACATCCCACTGTTACCTTCTACTGACTACAACATGGTCCCCTGAACTGCTCCCCATATCCGTACATCCCACATTGTTACCTTCTACTGACTACAACACGGTCCCCTGAACTGCTCCCCATATCCGTACATCCCACTGTTACCTTCTACTGACTACAACATGGTCCCCTAAACTGCTCCCCATATCCGTACATCCCACACTGTTACCTTCTACTGACTACAACATGGTCCCCTGAACTCCTCCCCATCTCCGTACATCCCACACTGTTACCTTCTACTGACTACAACATGGTCCCCTAAACTGCTCCCCATATCCGTACATCCCACACTGTTACCTTCTATTGGCTACAACATGGTCCCCTAAACTGCTCCCCATATCCGTACATCCCACTGTTACCTTCTACTGACTACAACATGGTCCCCTGAACTGCTCCCCATATCCGTACATCCCACATTGTTACCTTCTACTGACTACAACATGGTCCCCTGAACTGCTCCCCATATCCGTACATCACACTGTTACCTTCTACTGACTACAACATGGTCCCCTAAACTGCTCCCCATATCCGTACATCCCACACATTTACCTTCTACTGACTACAACATGGTCCCCTGAACTGCTCCCCATATCCGTACATCCCACACTGTTACCTTCTACTGACTACAACATGGTCCCCTGAACTGCTCCCCATATCCGTACATGCAACACTGAGACCTTCTACTGACTACAACATGGTCCCCTGAACTGCTCCCCATATCCGTACATGCAACACTGAGACCTTCTACTGACTACAACATGGTCCCCTAAACTGCTCCCCATATCCGTACATCCCACACTGTTACCTTCTACTGACTACAACATGGTCCCCTGAACTGCTCCCCATATCCGTACATCCCACTGTTACCTTCTACTGACTACAACATGGTCCCCTTAACTGCTCCCCATATCCGTACATCACACTGTTACCTTCTACTGACTACAACATGGTCCCCTGAACTGCTCCCCATATCCGTACATCCCATACAGTTACCTTCTACTGACTACAACATGGTTCCCCTAAACTGCTCCCCATATCCGTACATCCCACTGTTACCTTCAACTGACTACAACATGGTCCCCTGAACTGCTCCCCATATCCGTACATCCCACATTGTTACCTTCTACTGACTACAACATGGTCCCCTGAACTGCTCCCCATATCCGTACATCCCACATTGTTACCTTCTACTGACTACAACATGGTCCCCTGAACTGCTCCCCATATCCGTACATCCCACTGTTACCTTCTACTGACTACAACATGGTCCCCTAAACTGCTCCCCATATCCGTACATCCCACACTGTTACCTTCTACTGACTACAACATGGTCCCCTGAACCCCTCCCCATCTCCGTACATCCCACACTGTTACCTTCTACTGACTACAACATGGTCCCCTAAACTGCTCCCCATATCCGTACATCCCACACTGTTACCTTCTATTGGCTACAACATGGTCCCCTAAACTGCTCCCCATATCCGTACATCCCACTGTTACCTTCTACTGACTACAACATGGTCCCCTGAACTGCTCCCCATATCCGTACATCCCACATTGTTACCTTCTACTGACTACAACATGGTCCCCTGAACTGCTCCCCATATCCGTACATCACACTGTTACCTTCTACTGACTACAACATGGTCCCCTAAACTGCTCCCCATATCCGTACATCCCACACAGTTACCTTCTACTGACTACAACATGGTCCCCTGAACTGCTCCCCATATCCGTACATCCCACACTGTTACCTTCTACTGACTACAACATGGTCCCCTGAACTGCTCCCCATATCCGTACATGCAACACTGAGACCTTCTACTGACTACAACATGGTCCCCTGAACTGCTCCCCATATCCGTACATGCAACACTGAGACCTTCTACTGACTACAACATGGTCCCCTAAACTGCTCCCCATATCCGTACATCCCACACTGTTACCTTCTACTGACTACAACATGGTCCCCTGAACTGCTCCCCATATCCGTACATCCCACTGTTACCTTCTACTGACTACAACATGGTCCCCTAAACTGCTCCCCATATCCGTACATCACACTGTTACCTTCTACTGACTACAACATGGTCCCCTGAACTGCTCCCCATATCCGTACATCCCATACAGTTACCTTCTACTGACTACAACATGGTTCCCCTAAACTGCTCCCCATATCCGTACATCCCACTGTTACCTTCAACTGACTACAACATGGTCCCCTGAACTGCTCCCCATATCCGTACATCCCACATTGTTACCTTCTACTGACTACAACATGGTCCCCTAAACTGCTCCCCATATCCGTGCATCCCACATTGTTACCTTCTACTGACTACAACACGGTCCCCTGAACTGCTCCCCATATCCGTACATCCCACTGTTACCTTCTACTGACTACAACATGGTCCCCTAAACTGCTCCCCATATCCGTACATCCCACACTGTTACCTTCTACTGACTACAACATGGTCCCCTGAACTCCTCCCCATCTCCGTACATCCCACACTGTTACCTTCTACTGACTACAACATGGTCCCCTAAACTGCTCCCCATATCCGTACATCCCACACTGTTACCTTCTATTGGCTACAACATGGTCCCCTAAACTGCTCCCCATATCCGTACATCCCACACTGTTACCTTCTACTGACTACAACATGGTCCCCTGAACTGCTCCCCATATCCGTACATCCCACTGTTACCTTCTACTGACTACAACATGGTCCCCTAAACTGCTCCCCATATCCGTACATCACACTGTTACCTTCTACTGACTACAACATGGTCCCCTGAACTGCTCCCCATATCCGTACATCCCATACAGTTACCTTCTACTGACTACAACATGGTTCCCCTAAACTGCTCCCCATATCCGTACATCCCACTGTTACCTTCAACTGACTACAACATGGTCCCCTGAACTGCTCCCCATATCCGTACATCCCACATTGTTACCTTCTACTGACTACAACATGGTCCCCTGAACTGCTCCCCATATCCGTACATCCCACATTGTTACCTTCTACTGACTACAACACGGTCCCCTGAACTGCTCCCCATATCCGTACATCCCACTGTTACCTTCTACTGACTACAACATGGTCCCCTAAACTGCTCCCCATATCCGTACATCCCACACTGTTACCTTCTACTGACTACAACATGGTCCCCTGAACCCCTCCCCATCTCCGTACATCCCACACTGTTACCTTCTACTGACTACAACATGGTCCCCTAAACTGCTCCCCATATCCGTACATCCCACACTGTTACCTTCTATTGGCTACAACATGGTCCCCTAAACTGCTCCCCATATCCGTACATCCCACTGTTACCTTCTACTGACTACAACATGGTCCCCTGAACTGCTCCCCATATCCGTACATCCCACATTGTTACCTTCTACTGACTACAACATGGTCCCCTGAACTGCTCCCCATATCCGTACATCACACTGTTACCTTCTACTGACTACAACATGGTCCCCTAAACTGCTCCCCATATCCGTACATCCCACACAGTTACCTTCTACTGACTACAACATGGTCCCCTGAACTGCTCCCCATATCCGTACATCCCACACTGTTACCTTCTACTGACTACAACATGGTCCCCTGAACTGCTCCCCATATCCGTACATGCAACACTGAGACCTTCTACTGACTACAACATGGTCCCCTGAACTGCTCCCCATATCCGTACATGCAACACTGAGACCTTCTACTGACTACAACATGGTCCCCTAAACTGCTCCCCATATCCGTACATCCCACACTGTTACCTTCTACTGACTACAACATGGTCCCCTGAACTGCTCCCCATATCCGTACATCCCACTGTTACCTTCTACTGACTACAACATGGTCCCCTAAACTGCTCCCCATATCCGTACATCACACTGTTACCTTCTACTGACTACAACATGGTCCCCTGAACTGCTCCCCATATCCGTACATCCCATACAGTTACCTTCTACTGACTACAACATGGTTCCCCTAAACTGCTCCCCATATCCGTACATCCCACTGTTACCTTCAACTGACTACAACATGGTCCCCTGAACTGCTCCCCATATCCGTACATCCCACATTGTTACCTTCTACTGACTACAACATGGTCCCCTGAACTGCTCCCCATATCCGTACATCCCACATTGTTACCTTCTACTGACTACAACACGGTCCCCTGAACTGCTCCCCATATCCGTACATCCCACTGTTACCTTCTACTGACTACAACATGGTCCCCTAAACTGCTCCCCATATCCGTACATCCCACACTGTTACCTTCTACTGACTACAACATGGTCCCCTGAACTCCTCCCCATCTCCGTACATCCCACACTGTTACCTTCTACTGACTACAACATGGTCCCCTAAACTGCTCCCCATATCCGTACATCCCACACTGTTACCTTCTATTGGCTACAACATGGTCCCCTAAACTGCTCCCCATATCCGTACATCCCACTGTTACCTTCTACTGACTACAACATGGTCCCCTGAACTGCTCCCCATATCCGTACATCCCACACTGTTACCTTCTACTGACTACAACATGGTCCCCTGAACTGCTCCCAATATCCGTACATGCAACACTGAGACCTTCTACTGACTACAACATAGTCCCCTGAACTGCTCCCCATATCCGTACATGCAACACTGAGACCTTCTACTGACTACAACATGGTCCCCTAAACTGCTCCCCATATCCGTACATCCCACACTGTTACCTTCTACTGACTACAACATGGTCCCCTGAACTGCTCCCCATATCCGTACATCCCACTGTTACCTTCTACTGACTACAACATGGTCCCCTAAACTGCTCCCCATATCCGTACATCACACTGTTACCTTCTACTGACTACAACATGGTCCCCTGAACTGCTCCCCATATCCGTACATCCCATACAGTTACCTTCTACTGACTACAACATGGTTCCCCTAAACTGCTCCCCATATCCGTACATCCCACTGTTACCTTCAACTGACTACAACATGGTCCCCTGAACTGCTCCCCATATCCGTACATCCCACATTGTTACCTTCTACTGACTACAACATGGTCCCCTGAACTGCTCCCCATATCCGTACATCCCATGCTGTTACCTTCTACAGACTACAACATGGTCCCCTGAACTGCTCCCCATCTCCGTACATCCCACTGTTACCTTCAACTGACTACAACATGGTCCCCTGAACTGCTCCCCATATCCGTACATCCCACACTGTTACCTTCTACTGACTACAACATGGTCCCCTGAACTGCTCCCCATATCCGTACATCCCACATTGTTACCTTCTACTGACTACAACATGGTCCCCTGAACTGCTCCCCATATCCGTACATCCCATGCTGTTACCTTCTACTGACTACAACATGGTCCCCTGAACTGCTCCCCATCTCCGTACATCCCACACTGTTACCTTCTACTGACTACAACATGGTTACCCGTAATCAATATCATACAGCAAACCATGAAACACATCAGTTAAAGATAAGGTTAAGATTTATAAACTCACCATCCTCAACATGTTCTGTCCTGAGTTTGGTGGATCTGGAATATGATGCAATAAATCTATCAGATAAACATGGTATCCAAATTGCAGTTAAGAGTTAGGCCTACTCCCCTGTTGTAGCGACGTTGGCAAGTGGTTCATACTCGTGTAATATGAAAACCAAATACTTTCCTGAACACTGGAAATCAGACATAAAATGTTAATAGATTGTAGGAGACGTGTCTATCACTATGAACGATTATTTCATGAATGAATATTTCTCGACTGTTCACAACTGTACATTTGCCGACAATATGACCTTCACCTTGGTGTATTTTGAAAGAAATTAATCCGAAATCTTCAAACAAATTTTTGGAAAGATTAATATTTTAATTTAAACTCTTTTATTTCAAAATAACATTACATGATAAAGAAATTATGAACCTCGCATCTTTCGGCATCGTTAATATAATATAATATAATAGGAAAAATATATGAATTATGCTTGCATTATACAAATTGCATTCCTATTATATGATATTAATGATACGGTAACAACACTCGGTAAAAAATCTCTATATCATCACATTTCTAACAGTAATAGGTCTAAAGGGTATCTACAAAAGCTTGTTGTGATGTTTTGACAGTAAGTAGAAAATGTTTAAGCTTGCATTCTATGTAAAGGTTACAAAACTTTGATTCTGGAATTTTTTTAAAATATATAAATTCTAAAAGAAAAGATTTAATAAAGTACAAGTGTCTTGTCGACATCATATAAAGTACAACTTTACTTGAATTTTCAAGCCATTCATAAACAAGAGAAGAAATCACATTTTGAGACCAACTGACATGTTGAATGTTCTGAGAGTAATCTCTACCTTCTGCATCGACGTCTCCTCCAGATGACAGCAGCAGTCACCATCACAGCAACAAGACTGCAACATTTATACATTCAAGTAATGTAAGAAACACATGTCACTGAACAGAGAACAGGAATATTTAAAACATGTAAGACAAGGTTATGTTCAAGTGAAATGTCCAAATGAGGCAACATGAGAGGTCTCACTTACTTCAAATCCAACACTTCCGGTCAAGTTAAATGTCATTCTTAAGTTAACTAAAAACTTAACTAATAAATATCTTATTTGGGGCCATTCTACTTAATCATAGTGTACACAGATCTTATCGCATGAATAAACATTCAACTCACCAGACTAGAATGATTGGAACAGCAATAGCCACAGCCTTGTTGGATCCTAAATCCAAGCAAAACATAAAAATATATTTTCAGAGAAAGAAGTGAAGGACGTCAACCAAGATACTTGCCTCAGGCAGGAAACAATATTGTAGTGACCAAAAGACATGATAATATTATTGTAGGCAAACTGATTTGTGCGTCCTACATATTATATATATATATATATACATACGGTAAAAAGTTAAGCACCCCTTAAATTCGAAAACAAAAAATTATGCTATGGCAGTTAGTGTACCGTGAATAAATGTATGACTCTTTTATATACAAATGTTGATTTTGTAATAATTTCTTCAAAGAAAGATCGTCCATGTAGACAATTTATGAAATTACGATTGAATTTGTAATGGTACTGAAATTTCACTCAAAATAAGTTTGGCTGTAGTGCCAAAACTGGGCAATAGACAATGGGTTTCAGGCATCAAAAATAACTTTGTGTTACCAGCTTGACTTCCACACATCAAATCATCTCTTATCTTACAAAGTAAGGAAGTTACTGGTCGTTGAAATGACATCCCTTTTTTCAACAGTTAGTGTCAATAATTGACGAAATGGCTTGAATCATACGATTTTGGAATAATCTTTGGATTCTTTTGAGTTCAATCTGTTAATCAAACACTTCTCATTGATTCCTAGGAGTCATTACAGTTGACATTGACCACCATTTTCCTTGAATTTTGTTTTTTGAATATTTTGCGACTTTGAAGGTTATAAGAGGTCTAAATAGTGACTTTTGACTAAAATTTGTACTGCAACAATTTTATGAATGCAAATATCCAAAAGATGCGAAACGTTATCCACTACTAAATTATGGTTTTATCATGCCATACGATTATTTCTACAATCACATCGCCTTCGTTTTGATCAGGCAACTTGTGTTGCTGAAAAAACGTGGGGGTGCTTAACTTTTTTCCGTATGTATATAAATATTTTAAATAAGGAGAGTTTATATATATATATAAAAATATATATCTTAAATAAGGAGAGTTGGTTTCTCACGTGAAGAAAGGTTGTATATCAGAAATAGTAAACATTAGATGGTTCAGACTGGATCAATATCTTCTTTAATACGATGAATTCATTTCGACCATTATGTGGGTCTTGTCAAGTATGATTACAAATGGAAGGTTACATATATTTATACAGGAACAAAACAATAAATTCATATAATCCACACATAGTTGTGTGCTCAGATTGACAGTTAAGAAATCAGTCATGTGTTGTCAATCACGTAATGATTGCCACAAGCACAAAGTACCGGATACAGTTTGAATACAATACGTGTTGTCTTATCGATCACTTGATGGTCAGAGAGGTGAAATTAAACAAGCATGCTAATACATCACAATGGCAATCACTTCCTTATGTGAGCTAACTGTTCAGGTCCCACTGTTAAGTGTTGGAGAATACTTTTTGATTTAAAACAATTATTTTGTATCAAGATTCATAGTTTTATTTTCTGATTTTGCATTAACCTTGTAGAAAGGGAAAATATTAAAGTCACCATTGCTACATTCTGCTATGTGTTTGCTTATCTTGAGATGGTGGAGATTAAGGTCATTAATTTGTTGTTTGTGTACCCTTACTCGCGCTTTTAAATTACTTGATATTTTACTTGATTTGATCAAAATATTCCAATCATGTGGATTGAAAATCACCATAGAAACAAATCTCACCTCAGTCAACTTCCTAGATGTTAACCTGAACCTAAAAACAGAACGCTACAAACCATACAGGAAACCAAATGATGAGACTGTGTACATTAATTCCACCTCAAACCACCCACCAGGCATAATACAAAAAATACTGCCTGTCACTGCCATAACCTATTATCTGTCACTTGTAAACTATTTATGTGTATAAAATGATGTACATGGGCCGATGGCCTAAAAAAACGAAAATAAACTATTATTAGAGAAATAACGTTCACCCCAGAGGTTTCTGCGGTCGTTTTGCGAATTAAATAGATACAAAAGTTATTTGAAGGGTGACATGTGTTGGAAAGAAGCCGAGTTTTTGGGGGAAATGTATAACTGAGAGGTTCTTGTGTATGTGCATGAGATGTCACCAATTTGAAGCGATAATTTTGACGTAACTCGGAAGCGAGTCGAGATCGGCAACATGGATGCGTTTATTCCTTTACTCAATTATATAGAGGGGATGGTCTTTCTTATCTACGTTTTACCTACATTTTATTTACGATATCGGGTTCCTGTGTTTATGCTTCTGGGGAAGAAGATGTAAATGCACAAAGTTTAGGGACGGACACCATGCCATGCCATAAACCCATCGGGCCTTTCAGGCCAGATGAGCTGAAAATGGTATGTTTATATCAACACTTAACTCATAAACATAAAGAAAGCTCAATTGCTATGAATGTAAAGTCAAACAAAATATAAAGAACCGAGTATCGAGTCTTTCATTTTGCGCTCCTTTAAATTGCTCATCGTTTCTTTAATGTTGCTGTTTCGTAAATTTTTGATGTGTATAGCTATTTTTCTATGCTAAATCGTGCATTTATTTGGACGTTTCGCTACTTTTCAAAGCGTTTCGATGTATTCTTAGGTAGGCCTGCTCATGATCCTACACAATCCAACACGAAAGGAATCTCCATAGTTGCATTCTGCTCATTTACACGTGCACATTTTGACCTCTCAAAAGGAAACTGGATTGCACCTTGTGTCTCCATGGAAATGACCTTTGTTTATATTAATGTTTATCAACCGGAAAAAGGAAATTATATTGATATCAATGTTTCTAAGTTAATTAATTTTTACATGTATTAGATGTATGTTTCTTTATATTACCTGAGCATTTGTCGAGCAGTTAAAACAACAACATGTGCTTATAAAAAATAATGAGAGTCCTAACCATGGTCAAAATTTTCCAAACTAAAGTCACTTAGCTGTCTTTTTAATCAAACTCTATACAAACACAAATTTGTGATATACCAATATTCATTATTTAGTTTCTTGTTTACATGAATACATTTTATGAAGTCGCGAGTCGCAAGTATTCGTTGAAATACATTACCAACTAGATAGGACGCAAAACAGCCTCAGACCTGAGTTAGGAATTCGCCTTCCGTTTTTCATTTCCTCCAAAATCACAGTGAAATTGACACTTCTTAAGGAATATACAACAAAAGAAAATGTAAGAAGTTGCGACTTTGAATTTCAACATTTCAAAAGAATTCCCACGGGTTCAATAAACAAATAATTAATATGAGATACCCAAAACTTATTTCTGATTTCAAATCTCACGTAAAGGGTAAATATAAATACCGTATTTCCTCTAATAAGCGCCGGGTCTCCAATAAGCGCCGGGCCTCTAATAAGCGCCGGGGGGTCATAGGTAGTTGAGAAAAAAAAGCGCCGGGCCTCTAATAAGCGCCGGGTCTCTAATAAGCGCCGGGTCCAAACCATTGAATTAATGTCCATTAGTAAACATTTCACTGATATTCATTGAAAATACTGTCTAACACAAACTTCAATTTTCTATGAAGGAAATAAGCGCCGGGCCTCCAATAAGCGCCGGGCCTCTAATAAGCGCCGGGGGGTAAAAGGGTGGTGAAAAAATAAGCGCCCGGGCGCTTATTAGAGGAAATACGGTAACTTTCAAGGTCAAACAAGCAATGATCGCTTTACCAAGGAAATTATAATTCTATAATGATGAAAGCTGCTCATAGTCAAGATACAGCTTCTTTTCCAAATCATTGGGAAGTGTAAGCGTTATTAAGATATTGAGCTGTTGGAGTGCCATTCTAGTCTAGAAGTTAGTAGTATAAGGAAGACAAGGGACATGCTATATAAACTTTTATATATGATAGTAAGATATTGAGCTGTTTGAGTGCCATTCTAGAAGTTGATGGTATAAAGAAGACAAGGGAAATTGTATGGAGTAGATTTGAGTTTTAACCTTACTGTAACCCTGACCGTATACATATTGGAACAAAAACCTTTCTAAGTTTGGGTAATTCTCCAGTATTGCTATATAACAAATATGAACCTGATAACGCAATGAATTCGACGTTTTCGTGTTAATATTCTATATAAGGGTTTGATATTGATTTCTTGACATTGATCCATGACTTTAAAAGTGAACACATAAAACAATCCAAGACAGTATAGTAAATAGTACAATCTGACTTTTCAAATAAATGTATTCATATTTCAAACTTGAGTTAAATGTTAAATATTAACCAGTACAAAGGTGATAGCAGTCCTGTTAACCCAGGCAAATAAAAATCACACACATTTAGAGAGGAATCAACAGATTGAAGTACTTATTATTGAGTCAGATTAGTAAAAGCGTCCAAAGTTCTGGCGCCTTTGGATCTCGGTCGACCTTTGTCATTCCTTGAGATTCGATTGTTTCAGGGTCTAGATTGGCTAAAGCGCTCATAAAATTATAAAGTCATGCCTGATTTCATGTAATAGGAATGAATTTCCGAATTGTTCCAACTTTTTTTCAGATTATATGTGACAAGCAAGGAAGTAGCGTGAAAAGGCAAGTTAACCAGAACTAACGAATGCAATACTCCGAAATCATTCTCGATCTATACCCGTCTATGACTTCATGAAACTGTATTATTGCATATTTATCAACATATTTCCTACAATTTACTTCATATAACAAGCAGACGGAATCGGTTGTATCCATGCCGTCTGCTCACGGTTTGATTTCATGTAATTGGAATGAATTTCTGAATTGTTCCAACTTTCTGCAGATTATACGTGACAAACAAGCAAGGAGCCTGAAGAGGCAAGTTAACTAGAACTAACGGATGCAATACTCCGAAATCATTCTCGATCTATACCCGTCTATGACTTCACATTTCACACGCATAGCTGAGAGTGAAGTAAGCTATAGCAGGTTTCGAAATGTATTGAAAATATGCACATTATTGGCAGTTTTACCTGAACAAAGGCACTTTAACGTATATTTTTGCAATGATTTAAAATCATATAATAAATAGAATATCTGTCAATTCTTGACAAATACCATGTTTATCTCATCTCGTGAGGTACAAAAGTTATATATTTTCACTCGTGGCTGCGCCACTCGTGAAAATATAACCTTTCTACCTCACTCGATGAGATAAACATGGTATTAGTCAAGAAAAGACAGATATCCTCTATATATTACTGCGCCACTCGTGAAAATATAACCTTTCTACCTCACTCGATGAGATAAACATGGTATTAGTCAAGAATTGACGGATATTCTATTCATTATATGATTTTACCATTTTACGTCCGAAAAGGGTCATTTTCACGCCGAGCGGCCGCTAGAAACAGCCCGTCACCACAGTAACACTGTGACGTCATAAGCCAATTCGCCGCGTGAGACCATTGTTTTATGACGTCAAATTATATCAGTCACCGTTCGCAGTGAAAATATAAGTTATTTTCACTGTAGCTTGATAGACAGTTTATTTCACTGATAAATCCCAGTATTTCACTGCTCGCCATATAATAAAAGAATATATTTAACTTCAGTTCTTGTTAAGACAAAGTGACATAATGAATTATCCTTTCTTTCAACAACAGGCGGTAGCTGTTTGTTTGGCGAATCAATCTTAGCTTGGTCAATAAAGTAATCATTAGGTATGTTTGCTTTTTCGTTAGCGTCTTCATAAATAACATCATTGTGATGAAAAGGATGAACGTTTTCTTTAGAATGTTTGCTCTTTTTTAGATAGTTGTTAATCAACTTCCACCACATTTTAGAATTGTTATTATTGTTTAGTAATACACAGATTTAGCTTTTCTAACTGCTGAAATAACTTTATTTCTAAGTTTTCTAAATTTAACCCAATCGTTTTCCTGATTTTTCTGTTTTGCTATTTTATGCTGTCTGTTTCTTTGTCTAATCAGTCTTCGGGTCAAATTATTCATCCATGGCGAGTCATTGGATCTAATGGTTACCATCTTGTTAGGAATATAGGTATCACACAAATGAAAAACTTTGTTCATTACTGTTTCAGTTGCAATATCAATATCATTTGAAAGATCCTTTGAACAATCAGTATTTTTGAAACTTAAATTCAGCCCGTACATGTCAGCTAAGCCGTAGTAATATATTTTTTTCAAACAATTTTGGATGGGTATGACATCACGAATAGTGACAAAAACGGGTGAGCGGTCACTACAAACAAGATCAAGTACATCTGAGTTCAATATAGAATCAGAGTTAGATACACAAATTCAAGTCAATCAGTGTACGTGACGTTTGCGTAATCCTAGTTGGTTCTGTGATAAACTGTTTCATATCAAAAACATATTCAATATATTTTACTTTCTCGTTAACCTTATTTCATATATCAATATTGAAATCACCGACAACAATAATGTCTATATCAAGGTCGATAGCGTTTCTAATTGATTGACAAACAAGATCCCTATATCCTTCACTTTTATCTGATCTATAAAAAGTACCTAACAAAAGTTTTTACATTTCAATTTTATCTCAATTCACAAAGCCTCAAGAGTGATCCAAACATGTCGCATAGAAATGTTTCTTTACATAGACTGCTACTCCACCAGCCCTAGTGGCCCGATCTTTTCTAAATGGTAATTGAAACCCGGAGAGTTCTAAGTTCGTTTGAATTACAGAGTCATTCAACCAACTTTCTGAAATACAAAAAACATCATAATCGCTTAGTTCACTTTCAACAGAATCAATCTTTTCTCTTAAACTACACACATTCATATGAACAATTTTCACATCTCTATAGATTGGTCCCGAATTTTAGTGAATATCGCCGCAGCACGAAAGAAAAAGTAAGATAACAAATGTATAAGACGAACAGTACAAACAAAAAGATGAGTATAATTTTGTCACGAGTATAATTTTGTCACGTAATATGATTTTATCAAAGCGTTTGCCTGTAATTTCGAATAGAAAACTCCAACTGCCCATCTGAAACTTACATGGTCAACTGGCATCGAACATTAACGGAGAAGGAAGAAATGTTATGCAGAGGGCAGTTAACTTGTAATTTGGTAATGTCAATAACTCTTGATCATTTGTGGAAATTAAAGGGACCGTGCAGTGGCACGAGTGCAAACATCTTTTTTATGATATGAATGAAAATCAAAACAAAAAAGAAGAAGTAAAAAAGTCTGTCAGTTGACATGGAAATAAAACAACATACAGGTGGTTTGTGGTGACAAAGGTGATGTCAACTTGAAAAGGAAATAACTTTCAGAATAACGTTCTTGAAAATAGACCCAATACAAGATACTTTAACTGAAGGGGTGGGAGAACAAAATGGAAAAAAAATACATGTATATATCATGCAAGTTGCATTTTTTATTTAAAATGATGTGAAGATAACTTTTGTCATTATCAATCCATTTCTTATGATATCGAACCAGTACCTGAACTAAAACACGTCAAACCTGACTATCTGGGGAAAAAACACGCGTGCGCAACATGCTTTATTGTAGACAAGCATACCAGTGTACTGTGATATGTGAAGATCATTCTCGATCTATACCCGTCTATGACTTCACATTTCACACGCATTGCTGAGAGTGAAGTAAGCTATAGCAGGTTTCGAAATGTATTGAAAATATGCACATTATTGGCAGTTTTACCTGAACAAAGGCACTTTAACGTATATTTTTGCAATGATTTAAAATCATATAATAAATAGAATATCTGTCAATTCTTGACAAATACCATGTTTATCTCATCTCGTGAGGTACAAAAGTTATATATTTTCACTCGTGGCTGCGCCACTCGTGAAAATATAACCTTTCTACCTCACTCGATGAGATAAACATGGTATTAGTCAAGAAAAGACAGATATCCTCTATATATTACTGCGCCACTCGTGAAAATATAACCTTTCTACCTCACTCGATGAGATAAACATGGTATTAGTCAAGAATTGACGGATATTCTATTCATTATATGATTTTACCATTTTACGTCCGAAAAGGGTCATTTTCACGCCGAGCGGCCGCTAGAAACAGCCCGTCACCACAGTAACACTGTGACGTCATAAGCCAATTCGCCGCGTGAGACCATTGTTTTATGACGTCAAATTATATCAGTCACCGTTCGCAGTGAAAATATAAGTTATTTTCACTGTAGCTTGATAGACAGTTTATTTCACTGATAAATCCCAGTATTTCACTGCTCGCCATATAATAAAAGAATATATTTAACTTCAGTTCTTGTTAAGACAAAGTGACATAATGAATTATCCTTTCTTTCAACAACAGGCGGTAGCTGTTTGTTTGGCGAATCAATCTTAGCTTGGTCAATAAAGTAATCATTAGGTATGTTTGCTTTTTCGTTAGCGTCTTCATAAATAACATCATTGTGATGAAAAGGATGAACGTTTTCTTTAGAATGTTTGCTCTTTTTTAGATAGTTGTTAATCAACTTCCACCACATTTTAGAATTGTTATTATTGTTTAGTAATACACAGATTTAGCTTTTCTAACTGCTGAAATAACTTTATTTCTAAGTTTTCTAAATTTAACCCAATCGTTTTCCTGATTTTTCCGTTTTGCTATTTTATGCTGTCTGTTTCTTTGTCTAATCAGTCTTCGGGTCAAATTATTCATCCATGGCGAGTCATTGGATCTAATGGTTACCATCTTGTTAGGAATATAGGTATCACACAAATGAAAAACTTTGTTCATTACTGTTTCAGTTGCAATATCAATATCATTTGAAAGATCCTTTGAACAATCAGTATTTTTGAAACTTAAATTCAGCCCGTACATGTCAGCTAAGCCGTAGTAATATATTTTTTTCAAACAATTTTGGATGGGTATGACATCACGAATAGTGACAAAAACGGGTGAGCGGTCACTACAAACAAGATCAAGTACATCTGAGTTCAATATAGAATCAGAGTTAGATACACAAATTCAAGTCAATCAGTGTACGTGACGTTTGCGTAATCCTAGTTGGTTCTGTGATAAACTGTTTCATATCAAAAACATATTCAATATATTTTACTTTCTCGTTAACCTTATTTCATATATCAATATTGAAATCACCGACAACAATAATGTCTATATCAAGGTCGATAGCGTTTCTAATTGATTGACAAACAAGATCCCTATATCCTTCACTTTTATCTGATCTATAAAAAGTACCTAACAAAAGTTTTTACATTTCAATTTTATCTCAATTCACAAAGCCTCAAGAGTGATCCAAACATGTCGCATAGAAATGTTTCTTTACATAGACTGCTACTCCACCAGCCCTAGTGGCCCGATCTTTTCTAAATGGTAATTGAAACCCGGAGAGTTCTAAGTTCGTTTGAATTACAGAGTCATTCAACCAACTTTCTGAAATACAAAAAACATCATAATCGCTTAGTTCACTTTCAACAGAATCAATCTTTTCTCTTAAACTACACACATTCATATGAACAATTTTCACATCTCTATAGATTGGTCCCGAATTTTAGTGAATATCGCCGCAGCACGAAAGAAAAAGTAAGATAACAAATGTATAAGACGAACAGTACAAACAAAAAGATGAGTATAATTTTGTCACGAGTATAATTTTGTCACGTAATATGATTTTATCAAAGCGTTTGCCTGTAATTTCGAATAGAAAACTCCAACTGCCCATCTGAAACTTACATGGTCAACTGGCATCGAACATTAACGGAGAAGGAAGAAATGTTATGCAGAGGGCAGTTAACTTGTAATTTGGTAATGTCAATAACTCTTGATCATTTGTGGAAATTAAAGGGACCGTGCAGTGGCACGAGTGCAAACATCTTTTTTATGATATGAATGAAAATCAAAACAAAAAAGAAGAAGTAAAAAAGTCTGTCAGTTGACATGGAAATAAAACAACATACAGGTGGTTTGTGGTGACAAAGGTGATGTCAACTTGAAAAGGAAATAACTTTCAGAATAACGTTCTTGAAAATAGACCCAATACAAGATACTTTAACTGAAAGGGGGTGGGAGAACAAAATGGAAAAAAAATACATGTATATATCATGCAAGTTGCATTTTTTATTTAAAATGATGTGAAGATAACTTTTGTCATTATCAATCCATTTCTTATGATATCGAACCAGTACCTGAACTAAAACACGTCAAACCTGACTATCTGGGGAAAAAACACGCGTGCGCAACATGCTTTATTGTAGACAAGCATACCAGTGTACTGTGATATGTGAAGATCTCAAACCATGAGTGATAGATTAAACTTATAGCGTGTGCTAATATATGCATATATAGGAGAACATAAAAGAACAATAGAAGCGGATGTTTCGAGATGTGCACTTTGGAAGATAAAATTTCAAATTGGATTTAATGTGACAGTAAAAACAATGGAACAGTGAAAAGCAAAATGTTTACCATGAACAGCTTGTAAAAGGAACTGGTTTTGGAAATTTTAAAGAAAATATATCAGGTGGGTAATTTTAAATTTGTTAACATACGTTAATATCAAATTTATATGACCCTATCACTTGAACACATCACTGATAACTGTTCTTGAATTGTACATGAGCAAATTGATTGATTTGTTATCAGTTATCTTTTCACTTAGTCCACATCACTTATGCACAACGTTAACGTAAAGTTTGTTACATCGTTGAATGTCAGGATTATAGAGGTTTAGAATAAGGAAAGATCACGCTTATTCCTGGCATGGACGCGCGTCAGTAGTGTCAGTAGTCGCTATCTTCAGCGTCAGTATATTCCCTGATGTCACGCGGACCCTGTGATACCTTACTCTGCATCCTGAGTCTTAAAGACTGTTAGCTTGGTGAATTGATCCCGAGTTTTTATAAGTTGAACTGAACGATCCAATTTCTTAACGTATACAATCCCGTCTTTGGCCCAAGTTCCTGCAAGTTTCTTGCTGGACACAAGCTGGCGAGCCTCGGTGGAGAGACGTGCTCTCTCTTTGGTCAGGTCATCATTGATGAACACCTTGGGAGTATGATTTTTCAGTTTTGACACGTTGGACATAACAATCTTTGTATATCATTTTTGTTAGAAGCTCCTTTGTTGGAAAAAAATCTATGCACTATATTATGTTGGAGCCATAAATGCTTAACACTATTGTAGGATTTAAATATTAATCTTTCTATGGTTTCCCATGTATTTTCGTTAATAAATTCGCTTAAATCGTTTTGCCATTCATCTGGAAATTTAGCTTTCTCTCCTCACAGAGGCAGCTCATACCCGAGTAAGCTCCCACTGAGCTGCGCCTGTGGGGAGAGAATAGGGTATTCAAAAGTGCTGTTTCTGTTATATTTGGTAAAAGAAAGGTAAACTTGGAAGTGGTATTTTCTTTTCAATTTGAACATTATTGACTTACAGTAATATTTTATAGCTTCTATTATCCCTTGGTAATCAAGGAAATTTGTCTTGCAACCAAATTTATTCCTTAATTGTTGAATGGTCAAGAAACTACCATGGCTATCCAGGATGTCGTTTAAGTAAGGGATCCCTTACAGGAGTAATGACTGTCTATAATGGATAGCCATTGGTCATCTACTTATCTTTATACTTTTGTTTTACCAAATGTTGTGATAAGATATCGTCGACGTTTATAGCATTTTGACTTTTTTAATAAATTTTCCCCACGATGTTAATGTTTCTCCAAAAGTGATTTGTTTCACATGTTTGTATCAAACTGTCTATATATGTATTACCTGTATTTGCCTGTTCGTAGCAATGTCTTTATTTTTAGTCAACATAAGTATTGATAATCAAGGAGCGAAAGCGACTTAAATACCAATACTATTCACGAGTTTCATAAGTATGTTATTAAACTGGACGGAGTTTAGTATTTTATTTATTACACTGTTTAAATTGATAAAAATAAACTGAAAATTATGTTTGCTTTCAACTCTCGTAGCCGTGTGCAGAAATACAATTCTTACAATGGACGCATAGCGTCACTAGATTTTGAACAATGAACAAATAGGTCATGAGTAAGTCCGGTAATAACAGCTTTAAATTTGAACATTACAAATGGAAAACTCTCATTAAATTATCTTTGTGTTATAGTTTCTACAAACACACATTAGATAAAGGTGTTTCAACATTATCTAAATTAACTTCATCAAGATCATTGTTTATAGAATAAAGATCTTAGTTGTTGATAGTTCCAATAAGTAAAAAGGAACTACGTCTTCATTGTTGTGACCACATACAATGAAAAAAATATAATCTATTTATACATCCAAACAATCGGATTATTCATCGAAATGGTCGCTCTGCTCTGCTCCGAACGACAGAGCTCCGAACATCATCTACTTCAAAAGATGTGCTGCTGAGTTTTTTTAACTTCCAGCGAGCTTGGGCATCTTTTCTGATTGGCCGAGCGGCTGATTTCAGAGGTCAGCGGGATGACCCGCCTTACGGGCTAATCATAGATCAACAGTATGACCAAATATAAAACTTGGTGATCTAAATTTATATAGATTGGCCGTTTGGTAAACAAATGGTAAGGAACTTAAGACTTCAAAGCGAGATAACTCTGAAGCCTATTTAGCGTTTGGCGAATTTGAACTCGTTGCCGATAAAGATAATTTAGCTAATGCTGACACCGTTGCTCACGGAACCACGAAAAATTGGGCTGATTTATTAAAATTCTGAAGAACTGAAGCTGACATTTCAAGAATCGACCGTAATTAATCGATGTTGGGGGCTGGGCTAAGGGTTTTCACTCATAAACGACGATTCAGATTCTTCCTAATTCTTCTATTTATTCCGATATCAAGTCGAAGATTGTAAAATGAAGAAAGATTGTAGATTGACTGCAATAATCGAAAAGAGCTATATTTAGTAACAGCGGTTCACATGTTACACTTGTAATGTAAGTTTTAACAATTTTAGCTTTACCGCTTAAAAAGTAGCATTCTAAGAAGAAATATTACTTTTACTGGAAACGTGGTAGGATAATATAAATTACATACCGTTTATATGCTCGAGTGTCGACTAGAGGGTGAAACATATCGAGTAGTCGAAAACATACTTGCACAACATAACAGAGTTATCTCCCTTTGGAGGCTGCATACCGCTTTTCAAAACTATGAACTTTTCGAAATAAATGATAGTGACACAAAACTCGAACTTATTTTAGCCCAATTCAAAATCCTACAATCTGAAGGTATTACCATGCCAGATATACTATCGAATGCCGACTTGCCCCTGATTCCGAGATCATGTTTACATTTGAAGATGAACGATGATTGGTAATGTTGTAGTGCTCACAAGCACTTGGGGCATGGATATTGCTCATATACTATATATGGTAGCCTATATGAGCACTGCCCATGATTGGTAATGTTGTAGTGCTCACAAGCACTTGGGGCATGGATATTGCTCATATACTATATATGGTAGCCTATATGAGCACTGCCCATGATTGGTAATGTTGTAGTGCTCACAAGCACTTGGGGCATGGATATTGCTCATATACTATATATGGTAGCCTATATGAGCACTGCCCATGCACCAAGTGCTTGTGGTAGTTGTATTGTGTCTCGAACAATTTAATCATAAACAGATAAACACGTTTTTAACAATAATTTTACTTTTATCTTGTATTGTTTTCGTTTGGAGAACACTACTCTAAAGTCGCAATTTTTATTGACATCATCAACCGATAACTTGTCATAGTAGTTCCCAATCTTATTAAAATACGATCTATTTGCTACACTACGCTACGTAGTGAAGCAATTAAGATATCATTTTAATGAGATTGAATTGTTCCGAGTGCGATCGCTATCACGAGCAATATTTCACAACAGTGTTGAATAACATGTTGTTTTACAACTGTAGTATCTCCAACGAAAGTGTAATAAACGTATGTATGTATGTTGGTTTTGTTTGTATGTTTGTATGAATGTATGTAGGTAGGTAGGTAGGTAGGTAGGTAGGTATTAAAAAGAAGAAGATGAAGTTGATTTAGTTTTGGCAAACGTTTAAATATTTTTTTGGATCCTGTACCTGCTTCATCAGGGGTTCGTAACTCGAAGTAGTCGTTAAATCTGATTCTAACGCATGTTTAACGAACACTTTAGATAATCGTTATTAAGGTTTAGTAGTGTAACACGAAGCAGTCGTTAAACAATGCTTAACCAATCGATAGATAGTCTTTGGGGAAGTGTAACTCGAACATTGATTAAAGATTAAGTAAGTAAGATTAAAATCTATGGGATTACCCATGAACTTCGATTGTACTGAATATTCTGTGATCTACATGCATATTAATTTATCAGATTTATGAGTAGGCCTATATACGTACTGTAAGATTTCTTAACTGTTGCAAGATAAATAAATCACATTTACATGTTTATTGTCATTTTCGCACAACAAGACCATTCCAATGTCGCTAATTCATCTTTTAAGTATTGTCCTAACTTTAAGGATGAATTCAATTTACACAACGTTAAAACACGGTATGCTTAACGCCTGTCCTTTATTTAAGAGTGTTGAATGGGTTTAATAATACAATTTTGGTGCCAACGTATCTGATTTTGAAATGCGTTCGTCCGTGTTTCGAACTGATAACTCAACACTTAACGCCTGTGAGCCCTCAGTGGCTTAGTACATGGAAGTGCCTTGTTATCAACCGACAGGTTTAGTCTATGAATCAAGATGCACATATTCTCGGAAGTCAAGAAGTCGGGCCCTGTCACACTTAAGCGTATAACAAGTGCGTTTGAGTTGCGTAATGGACTTTTTTTCATACGCAACCAGTACGTTAACAAAATTACCGTATTTTGCCTTACTTGTTCCGTACATGGAGCGATTGATTTACGAACTTTGCGTTTTCTTTGCGTTGGGGATCGGTTGGAGTTGCATATGATTTGCGTATCCCCACTTTATTGTGGCACATCATTGAGAGCATGCAGAGCGCATACATACCATACTCTAGACGCTCACAACTTATGTCTACCGCATGTCTTGCGCAAACAAAGCGAGCATATTACCAGCCCGTTGCGTCTTCACATAAATTTCCATCCTATCTGTCTTTGTAGTACGTTTTCGTAAATAATATATATTGTATATATACAAGAGGGACCTCGCGAAAACATAAAGCTGTGTTACCAATTGCATGACAATTATTAAAACAAAAGTGTACCGAATAAATTTAAGTTTACTGAATCCATTTCTCTAACACATGTGATTAAAGGAGTTATCACAGTTAAATGTCAGTCCGAAGTTTTTGCATGATACTTGATCATTTCTGTACGAATACATACCCCTTGATTGAGGTATGAAACTTTCCGAAATATCAGAATATAAAACATTCTTCTCCCAATTAAAATTCTGGTTGATTCTTTTCTGTTACATGCACCCACGCACTTCTCACAATATCATACTGTAACAATAGCATCGGTTTCATCCTGTCGCATTTGGTCCGGACCTGCCTTTTTCAAGGATAACTTACATTTGTAAAACACTTATTCAAAGTTTTCCGTTACCTTGACACTTGACCAGAATATTTTCCTGGATAACTCCTACATAAACAATGGAATAGTGCACAGGTTTGGTCTAATGGTATATTTCATAGTCTGAAATCGCTTTGCAATTGAGAAGTTTATAACGGTAACACTAAAAACAAATCATAAGCTGCTTTATGATTCTGTTTATCATCTTTGATTTACTAGAATTCGTAGTAGAAACATTTAATTCATTTTGTTTCTATCCTCAAAGTTTGGATAATTTTGATAAATAATTGGATGGAATTCTTAAAAATATGTTAATTAATTTTAATGTGTATTTGTTTGATAGTTTCGACTCTTAGTTCTTTAAAACTATAGCATCATAATGCTATATGAAAGAAGGAAACACAAAGAAAACTATCAAATAGTATAGGGAGGTATAATGCTCACCAACCCTTTAGTCATGGTATCTTAATCAAATTCACGATGTACCCTATGTACGCTATGAGTTCGCTTGTCATACGTTACCCATTCGGAAAAACTGGAAAATGCATTTTCAATTGTTTGTCAATCGGTTTGAGATTGTTTTTCATTCGTGCGACATTTGCTTGAAGGTCGTTTTGTGTACGTCTTCTATCAGTGCGTTCGTTCGGGACACCAACTTACACTGCGTATGAAGTGCAAACTCATCCTGATTACCTAACGTACATGTACCGCCTTCGACCGATGTAAAACTGATGCGTTGCGTGTTAACCATACGCAGCATAGTTTTGAGCATGTTCAAACTATCAAGCTTATGAAAATGGTCCAAGCGTATGCCGACGTATAAGAAACGACCTCAACACAACCACGATGCGTATGAGTTACGTGTCCTGCGCATGGGTGCGTATTGCTGCGTATGAGAGAAATTGACATACGCAACTCGTACACAGTGAGTATACGCTGAAGTGTGACAGGGGCTTTAGGTTAAAGAGAGAGGTTTTTTATTTGTAATTCTGGATGCGCTAAGTTCCAAAATAATTATATAAAATAAACACCTGATTCTGCTTATCACAAATAAAGTCGATTAGCATTATTGATTATTGAACATAATACATTGTTAATACAAAAGAGTGTTCACATTCAATTTGATTACTATAGGTAATCACAATGTCAAACGAATACTATGTCTCTTCCTCAGTGTTGATAGTCAACATCAAATCAAGGTCAATCATACAATGTCATGGATACTCTTACAGAATTCACCTCTTTAACCCTTTTTCTCGACTAATCTTCAGATGTTTGAGATGTAACACACTTACCTTCATTGCCGAGTAGTTCACAGACATTGAAGTTGGCTTTGTATCCACTGATGCATCCAGATGTACAGACCGCGTCGTGTTGGTTACAGACCCCGCCCACACAGAATCTGCTACACGTGTAGTTACAGGTCAGCCCGTGATACCCAGACACACACCCAGTAGAACATTCTCCTGTTGCTCTGTTACATCCACGTTCTGGTTTGTCACAACCAGGGGAACAACGAACTTCACAGGCGTCGCCATGGAAACCAGCAGGACATGTTTCTGTATAACAGAATCATAGAATAAAAACCTCTGATATTATATGTTACATCCTAGTATTTTGGAGCCAGTAAGATTGAAAGACCGGTCCTTCAGGACCAAGAATAGACTATCTTGTGATTTATATTCTCCCCACATGTGAAAGGAAATAACAGTATATACATGTATAAATTTCGTTCATTCTTTGTAGGCCTAAAATATACAATGCTCCTCTTTTATCATTTAAGTGATGAGAAGAAACCACGAATATGTATTTCATTGAACAATATTTTCAACAATTTCAGGGAATCTGCGCTTTCTGTGCCTATTTGATTACAACCCTATAGCGACATTATCATTACCTTTTGACTGACACATGTCACAACCTGACAGACACGTGTCTCTAATGGTGTCAGCTCGAGTGAAACACTTTGGACAGTCCTGTCTACACTCGTCCCCGTAGAATCCTCGCCTGCAGATGATGCACTGTCCAGTTTCCCGGTCACATTTCCCGTACGTAGGACTGCATATCTTGCTACAGCCAGCTCCATAACGACGTTCAGGACAGAGAGTCACATTGCAGAAGTAACACTGTCTGTCACAAGTCTCACAGTCTCCGGGACAGGGAACGTTACACTTGATACGACAGTAGCCTGGTTTACATCCGTCTGTACACGTGACTGATCCATGGATTAAGTCTAGGTGACATGCCTTGTTCAGACACCCGGACGGACAAGCTTCATCACAGAATTCTCCCAAATACCCAGGTACACACCCAATTATGCACTCTCCGTTGTCATAGCAACGTTCTTCCAGACACGTTGAACACAGTCCTGAGACAAACGGGAGACTGGCCAGCAGAATAAGACATCCTGTAAACGAATTGAACTTTATATTTAGATTTTCTTTCAAACAATTGTATTAATGTTTAAATTGAGTATTTGAAATTGATGTAACCTATTTACGATTACCGTTATGATTGTTTTCATTAGTGAAGTCAATATGCAAATGCTAATATATTGACATAACATCGAAATAACACGATCTCGACTTGACGTCCGATAAAATGTCCTTCCTTATCTAAAGTTGGTTCATTTACCTGCGTTTTTAGTGCAAATATCATATAATTTGGAATGTCTTTGAGGCATCCTAGCATTGCGAAAACGAAACGGATAATGTTGAATATATAAGTCAACATTGACTTTGCGTTAACATATTTGTATGTCATAGCTGTAAACAGTGACAAATTTGACAGGGCAATGAAATGCCAAGGGGTCAGACTAATACATTGGGTAGAAAGCTAGAAGTCTGATTGGAGGAAATCGAAGTTAGTTGTGCAATCAGCGACGCCGTTTCAAAAGTGGTCATTCGCAAAAACTCGACTATTTCCATGTAGTTCTGCGAAGCAATTGTTGAAATTCAACATCGAGAGAAGATAACTCTTCCTTTAACCAAATATTACTTTTCACTTTCTAATAAGTTTTCTTTTGGTTATTTAGTAAAGTAATATCAATCATAAAACAAATAACAATTCGGACAAAATATAAAACAGTTTCAACCTAATATCTGATTTTCCCTCTCACACTGTTAATGAAAAATAAACATAAATGCAGGATATGTTCTATGTCACTAAATGACCGTTAAGAATTTCCCAAGGCATGGATATCCAAAAAATTTTTTCATTGGCTGCATATAAGGTATATATCTCAAGTTACAACTTTTTGCCGCTAGGGCTATCTGTCGGAACCCCAGGATCTTAACGTAATAGAACTCTGTATAATTTATCAACTTTCCTGTCATTGAGGATTGAGGAGTCCTAGAACAGTGATATCTCAACAAATAATCAAGTAAAGAAATAATTATTTTGTCAAATTTACGTATGCCATTTTCTGTTGTATAAAAATAATCTAAAAGTCCGAGCTGTTGTCAATGACATAAGGTTACCAAAAGTTCTTCATGATCTTATTACGTCAATATTGATAATTGCTGATGATGATAAAATAAAGGTCAACTTGCTTTTTCATTACCGACTAATAACCGAAACGCCCTAGTTATTATTTCCATACTTTTTTCAACCCTTTTCCCTTTGATATTGATGTTATGTTGCTGAATTATATATATTTCTCTTTCAATTTAAGAAACTTCATTTCCATCTTAATATAATGTTCGACCTGTTTTCAAGATTGATATGTATTTATATAGATCAAGAGTAACATAAACTATGAGCATTTTCGTTGTGTGGTGACAGAGGAAATATATTGGCGCGTTGGTAATTTTTCACGAAGTAACCATCAATAATAACAACTCCTATTTTATAACCTTGAAAATGGAATACAAATCTAGTATAGTAAATTAAGCAATATGTCATGATATCGTCTATCTCATATTTTCGACCTTCCTACCTACTGTTATTGCGATAAGGTCCATTTTAACAAGTGAATAATATGTCTACAGGTCTTGAGGTTAAAAACGTAATCTTGTAGTTGGTTTTGAAGAAATTTAATTATTCAGAATATGAAAGTATTATGGTATTTTTAAAAATCACATCGGGGTCCAAAAACAGCTTTTTCAATATGAGTTTGGTAAGAATGTTCGGATAAAGAATTACGAAACGTAGAAGTTTTAATGAATATAAAATGTTCTCTTAACAAATTCTAGTTTGTGAAGTCATGCATTGATTGAGTTACAGATATACAAAATGCATTGCAGTCGAAAGTGTGTCATAGGATTTTTACCGTGCAAGTCTAAATATAACAGATGAGATTGTATGAAGTCATTGAATGGAGACTGCATTCGTCTAAAAAGATGAATTCTGATACTTAATTGAAATAGATTGATTAAATCGATTATTCGGTAACATATTTGGCTTTAACGTAGACTCCAAAATAATTTTAAACAGATAGCCTGACAATTTGGGAAACTGTCATTCGGTTACTTGAATAGACCTACAAATTGAATGAATGTGTAATGCAGGAAAACTATGATAATGATTCGATTCACCAGAATACATATGCATTTAAGAAATAACGACTTACCATATTTCCAAATTTGAAATTTGTAATTAAAAAAGTTTCACATTAACACACACACATGTAGGCCTGCAGCCATTGAAATTGCCACGGAACATATTAAATAAAATTAAATATTAACAAAACGTGTCATGGCCGTTACAGCAAAAACAAAAGATGATATGTTGATGTCTTAGGACTAACAAATGAATAAGACGAGAGGTACGACGACGATTAAACTTATGCGAAAACCCTTTTGATTTGTACAATATTTATAGGCGTATGATATAAATCACTTGTAATATAATTGATAATAAAATGGATTTGGTTTATCATTTAGAATAAAAATTATCTATCACACGTGTTCTGAATATCTTCATGAGATGATTTTGGTTATTTGAAACAAGTGTTGTGTAAACATTTCCGATCTCGGCTATTTTATAAATGAATTAAAAAATTATATCTTGCCTTAAATTAGTTTTGAAAGAGTTATCTCCCTTTTGTATTCAACGGACGTGTTTTGTCAACGATGGAGCTTTGTCGCCTTTTGAAGTTCGAGTGATTAAGTTTCATTTATAATATCAACAGCGCTTTACGTAATAAAGCAAAATACTGAATTAACAGCTCTCGTCTAGAAACGTTAAGCAAGGATTGAACTGCTCAAAATCCACGTCGATTTGGCGATCTCTCAACTCAATACCCACAACAGCGTCGTTTTTCGTTGTTAAAGTATTTGCTTTTGTCTTGGTTTTGAATAATTCTGTCGATAAAATGTACATAAATTATTGTTTAAAATTAGGATTTTTTAGATGTGAAGATTATGCTAACGGAAACGGGACTATGGTTTTGCTATTCGGAACACAGAGGTAGCTCACCAGTGTATCATTATGTCGCGCATGGTTTGATCGTTGGTGTAAAGAAATAGAAATTCCCTTTGTAATGTTATATATATATCACAAAACTCGTGAGTGTTGAATATCGAAAATATTTCAAGTTAAATGTTTTGATTTGTAGTGAATATTTCGAAATTTAACACTCAATCGTTTTGTAATCTATATATATAACACTGTCACCTAATCTTCCGTCTTCTGTCCTCTATCACACACATTACCATACATCAGCAAAAAGTATATATTTTTGTAAAAGACGACAATTCACAACCTTAAATAAATATTAACTTTTCTTGACACCAGTTTAAACAGTTCCATCAAATTATTGGCATGTAACGAAACTTGAATTTTTCCTGATTTCAATTATGAAGGGGAGGAGTGAATTTGAAAATTACGCATCAAGAATAAATACAAAAGCAATTGATATACAAACTGATTAAAATGATATAACCATTCAACCAATATACTCTTATAAAATTGTTTAGCGTCCGTCTTATAATGAACTGATGGAATAACGTGGAACTAAAACACAAAACCACTAAAAGGCAACATCTTCAGGTCTAAAATTATCATAAAAAAGCCCGAAGATGATCGCTTCACCAACAAGATTTATGATGCATTTATCTTGAGTATGGGTTACATCGATATAGATAGATTCATTTGACTCTTGAGCGTTTTGTGGCTAGACCATTTGATTCTAGAGTGTTTTCGGGGCCAGGCCTATTTCACTTTAATGTTTAAGAGTATAGTCTTTATCTTAATGACACAGTCCCATTTCATTTCAAATAAAAATACCTGTTCCACGTTTCTTAAGTCCTTTTCAGAAAAGTAACTGTTCATTTGATCTTTTTTATCTTACGCCTGACACATAATTAGTCACGTGGTGTCGGTGCCGTCTTGAATATTTGTAAAAAATTCAGCAAATGCTTGTACTCTGGAGGTAAATCTTTCGCATAATGCAACCTCTCAAACGTTACCCATCAATATATCTACCCCATAATGACCACAGTGTTTTTGTCTGTATCATCGGCTGATATCAGGAGGAATGTAGAACATGGGAACATTCAGAATAAGTAGAGGATATCATCTGAGGGCCTATGACATACTATGTTAACGACACGCGTGGCTAAATATCGACAATAGCGAATGTCGTAAACATAGTTTCTCATGGGCACGAATATAATAGGACATTCTACTTATTACCGCAGTCCCAAAGTTCCCTATATTTCAGCATAGGAGGACTAGCCGCCGGCCCGTATAGGTTAATAGTGTGACGTCATAGGTGAACCCAGACGTAAAAGCATTCTTTATAATGTGACCTCACAAGAAAAAACTGCGATTTTTCCCCAGGGCCTCAATAAAATATGAACTTCGATATGACTACCCTCGTATGTAATAAATGAATTTAAGTATAGATATAGTCGTAAACGACAACATACGGATTCAGCGCTTCAAGTTACAATTTGTGTAAATACTTCAAAACATTCAGTCAAGAACTATAGTTGAAAAAGTGTTAAATGTAAGAACATGAAAACAATGTAAAAACGAAAACTGTCGGAAAGATAATACACAGTTTTCAATACAATGAACAACAAACATGAAAGTATTTTCTTCTCAAACACACAGATTTACAGAACAGTAGTGTGAAAAAGTTCATATATCCCTCACGCGTTGGCCACGGCCGGCACAAGACTAAGATCCTTCCGCGTCTGGCGACACTAATAGGGCTAAACAATGCTCATATTCCGAGATGGGATTGACGCTAACTGGCTGGTCTTGTAAAATACCATCCATTTCTGTATGTGTTATTTTAATAGTGTCTCCAAAGCCAAAATCATGGTTGGGTGATATGTTATATTTTATGCTGTTGCAATTGACACTTTAACTGTAACATATCATAACATGTGTCAATATATATTGGTATATTGGTAATTGACAGATGCATCAATTGAGTTGTCAACATATAGTTTATTGACATATGCATTAACACCAATTAGTAAAAGAGATCTTAAATCCTGTTTAACATTTAAGGTATTTTAATGTTATATTCAATATAGAGTACCGTACATAATTTTTTTGGATGAATCACTAAAGGGTTGCTAATTGTGGAATTGCTTTACCCTTTTGAGTGACATATCACAACACCAACAAATTGCATAATTAGAGATAAATACCATTTGGATAGTGAAAAAATGTAACAATGTTATATTTTGGATCACACTATTTTGAATAGTTCAGATTCTTGTACTTTTTCTGGCCGAGTCCCACGCCGGATACGAACCCACACCCTTAGAGTCAGGCAACACCGCCAGCAATGACAATACCAACAGCTAACCAAACATTTCGCCATCAACAAAAACGGAGGTCCAACAAGGGGTAGTTCAATTGTTGTTACATTCATTACCCTTCTGATAAATGTTAAATAGCGGTGTTGGGAACGTGAATGTCAGGTATAACCATACACTAACAAACATGGCGTCGCTAAAGCATACTGTCAAATGAAATCATTTGCACAAGTTTGTTCCATAAAAATTGCCTCGCTTTAATTGGTAGCTATAGATCATTTCAAGGTGAATCTGGATAATATTTGATCTCATTTCTAGAATCTTAATGAATGTTTGTTCGCATGAGGATCTCTCAAAAGAGATTGAATTCAATTGATGGTTATGTTATAATTACATCAAATTACATCACTATATCGAAATAACAATATATATACTGTAAAGTTACATGAGTACATTATTGCTTATATGAAACGGATACAGACAGACAGACAGTTTATTAAATTCCACCTCAACATAAAAAAACATACATATATTAGATAAAACAATAAAAGTTGAGCCACCCCTATAAGTTATGATGATAGACTAATGTCATTAAGATATTTACAAGAAGTAAAATAGTTGCTTTAAGTAAAGTTATAGTTATAACATTTATAAAAATAAATCTATTGAGCTAAAATCAGGAATTATATACATAATATTGACGTTCAGAAAGAATAAATTGGCAGCAGTAAAACATACATTTGGACTGGATAAGATAAATTTAACAATTTAACTTTGGTACATCACTAAAATCCTCAAAACTATCACACTCAGCTATACACATTGAGTACTACACTACTATCGGCATCTCGATATGAGCGTTTACCAAAAGTGACACCTCTGATGTAAAGAAGCAGCATGACAAGGAGCGGCGCCTTTGATCAATTCAATCGTCACGGTCACTTAATTTTATTGCCATACAAAACACATGTTAACTAATGAGTGGCGAAATTATACCGAAATAATGACGTAATTGATTCAGTTCCTTGTAAATTGTGCGGCAGTACTTAAGTCTTCACGACTTCCCGTTTGACCTTCACACAGTGTTTGACCATCACATGACTTTTTGTCTAAGAGGTAAACAGTAACTAATACATTATCAAAATGACCAAACTTCACTTGATATTCAGTGTTAAAGGCTTACAGAACAAATTCAACATGTAGGCCAACGTCAGCTATGACATCATCTACAGATATGGTATATCTAGATGCATAACAAAATTTGGTTGAAATATCTGTAGGCGTTTTGTAGACATATAGTAAGTCTATAACGTAAACATGTATATAACTGCTACATCCTTATTCACAGAGCAAACAAATATAAAGTAACACAATGTCAGTATTACAAACATGACAAATGTGAAAATACAGAACCACATTTATCAAAGCAAACCAATTTGAATCTTACACTTGTTTTCAATTTCGAAAACCAAAGCAAAGCCTAGCATTGTGAGCCAGAGCGTGTCAATGCCCGTGTTTTGCGAGAAAAGCATGCATCTCGCTTTGCAATGTAACCCTACGGTCTCTCCAATCCATGAATGAACTCATTGACGACTACTTTAGGGAGAAGTGCATAAATATAATCCTTATATTTTCAAATAGAGGACTCTTAGCATAGAAATACTGAAGAGCGGGTCAGATGTTGGAAGAAACGTGCATGAAAAAATATGAAATATTCTTTCTGAGATGTAATCATTGGGTTATTGGTTTGAAGCACATTCGAAAAGGGATGCACTGAGCCTCTCAATTTCGTTTACTTCGTTTACTATGAAAGTAAACAAACCCTAATAAGCAATATTGCTAAAAACTAAGCAGTTATATCTCAAGGTGACTGCACTGACTTGATATTCAAGTGTACAATGGGGGTAAACATTGACACAGGCGCATAGCTTTTAAACAATGAAAGGGGCGCTCTTTTACACGCGTAATGATACACAAAATTTCCTTATAAGGAAAGCCATATAAAGGATTTATAGTTAGAAGCGTAGTAAAAACTGTTCTTCCCGTAGCGTCCTTACTATAAAAGCTACGAACACGCTGACAGGCTCATTGGAAAGAGAACTTTAAGGCAAAGGTAATGACGTTTTGCAAATTTTTTTTCTTCTCAGTTTTAAAAAAAGTATTGTTGAATGTACACAAATTATTGTTATTAAAATGGATCAAATCTATCAGTGTAAAGTTTTTATATTTCTCCCTCAAATTAACCGACGGCACTCACCGTGCTGCATTCCTATCATCCGAACCATTAGAGACACTTCAAAATTGTTTTTACCATTGTTTAGAGGAGAGAATTGTCTTTATTTGGATGTATTATTTGTTAATGAGAATGAAAAAGTAAAGAAAGGTGAGCGATGCGACATCTGTCGCAAATATCATTTTTCTTCACCAAATTTGCCGACGACCGCAACGTAAGCCTCAATTGCTCGCGAACCGTTGGATATATTAAAAGTTTGTTTTCATAATCGTGGAGAGGAGAGAATTGTCTTTATTTGGATGTAATGAGCATGAACAAGTGAAGAAACGGTGAGCAATGCGACATCTGTTGCAAATATCATGTTTTCAATATTTCTTATATCACAATCATTCAAAACGAAAGTAAGATTGACCACATTTAAATGCTCGAAATTCAATGTTAATGTTTAATCTAATTTTAATGAGTTTTATCAAAGATAATATGTACTTTTGGCTTTCAAATGAAATATAGAACAAGTATTTATCATGTGTCTTTGGTTAACAAGGGTTTTTCAAACATACCAATTGCAACCAAAACACCCGTTTTTAAAAATGCAAACTTTGACCCTTCCTCAGGACCGATAATGACTCTTCGCGATCGATTTCATTCTTTTATCTCAAAGACCTTGCCAATGTCTAACTCTCATGCAAAAATCATTACATTCTATGGTCTGGTATTTGAGTAATGTGCCTTTGAAGTTGGCGATTTTGACATTGTTGTCAACTTTGAAAGGTCACAGTACAAAAAGTATCAAGGTTAGGTCTTTCAAAATTAGGAATTCAAGAGAACAATACCTCAGCTGGTGTTCTTCAGAGGAAAAGATTGTCAAAGGCGGGTGGGGTCGGAAACGGTCGAAAATGTTCTAAAAGCAAGATGACGGCCGAACCACGTGACCTACAATTTTGCCATGATTTACTTTTTTCTATTATTTTTCATTGCGCATCTTTTGAAAAAAAAGTCTCTAAGTGCATTTTGAAAGAAAAATCAATGTTAAATTTTCGATTTTGGATTCGAACTGGACCTTTAATGTACGGGTCGATTTTGCCCAAAAGCTTCGCATGTCCTTGCCAGGGTAAGGGCTATCAGCATGCCAAGTTTCGTCGGATTTGGAATAGCCGTTTGGGCTGCAGCTCGTTCACAAAAAAAGTACAAAATAATAAGGAAAAGAACTTGAAGAAATCGGATAATAACAATAGGTCTTCCAGACTTTGTCTTGAAGACCTAACTATGCATTTATATAGCGCAACATTCACTATTAAATGCTGTGTATACATCATCTTACTTGTACTGAATTTTAAAAAGAGCGCTATAACATTAGGTAACAAATTGATTTACATGATCACATGAAGATTTCAACTATTCGACACACTGTTTGGTTGGTTATACTCCGGGGGAAAAAAGTAGTCTGATAAAATTATCAATCAATATAAAATCTGTACTGCCAGGGAAAAAGAATTCTAGTGATTGATGTTGTTATCTTAGTTCATAACTGACTTACATCACATTAAAGGGCAGTAGCACGTTTTAGGGGGACTATGAGGTGATGTCAGGAAAATGTAAATTAATGGTTACAATAGAAAAACAATGTATTCAAACTAAATGGAGGAGTAATAAGTAAAAAATATAACTTAAATTTTAGCCATACCTTTTTTACACAAAATGAATTAAAGGTTTTCACACAAACTGGCCGCCAATGGATTTTATGTGAGTCTTTATACTCTGTCCTCTGACTATGGATGATTGGTTTGTGTAATGATATTTTTGACACTGTCAAAATAATACATCAATCATTGAGTTTTTTCATTAAACGTAATCATATTACATTGTGGGATTGCAAACTTTTGAGGTAATACCTACAACTTTATTGCCACTGTCTCCATGTATTTTACGTTATGTATTAAAAACTATATCGTAGCTAATTGTTTATGAATGTTTATAATTGAGAGTTGAAACCTGAATCAAAAGTTAGTAAGTGTCAGTATAAACATAGTTATTTAAATTTTTGAAAGAAATCCTTTTAAAGGGGCAGTAGCACGTTTTTTGATAATTTTATATTTTAAATTTTTCACTTATAATTGTAAGTTAATGCTAAATGTATTATACTGACAGTGTCAACAATCTCATTACACAAACCAATCATCCATAGTCAGAGGACAAAGTATGGGGATTCTCATAAAATCCATTGGCGGCCATTTTTTGTGAACACCTATAATTCATTTTGCGTAAGAAAAAGGAATCGCATGGTTAAACTTTACGTTAAATAATGGAATTATTACTGCTTTATTTAGTTTAAATACATTGTCTTTCAATTGGAGCCATTTATTTTCATTTTCCTGACATCACCGTATATCCCCTTTAAAAACGTGCTACTGCCCCTTTAAGGAGCGGCTGTTTGAGGTTGATTGTTTCTACTTAATGAACTTTTTAAAAATATTTATAACAGCAACGTCCAAGACTCTTTCCACAAGACCTTTTTCACTTTTTCAGTTGATTATGCCACGGACAAGGACAAACTTCTTGTGTAGATTTTCGATTAGGTGTGAGGGGCGGGGGGGGGGGGGGGCATCTTTGTACTTTAATCAATCTACGTCCTAGAAGAACATTCCGTTTACTCCACTTCAAACAGTTGTGATGTTTGTCAACTGTTCTCAACTATTTCTTTTACTCACAAAGGGGGCGGGATAGCGCAGTGGTTAGCTTTCGGCTTCTGATCAGGAGGTCCGTGGTTCGAATCCCGCCAGGGGCTAGGCAACTTTGTCTGCAGTAGAGACAGACAGACAGTAGATCTTTATTTCGACTTGGGCCTTTAAGGCCCCTCATCGGTTGTTACAATCATTTGGGTGTGGGTATGGCTATACATGGGGAGGAACTGACTTGTATAATTGTTCACATCGTTTCTCATTACATAACCTAATATATCTACTAATATTAATAACATGAGTTTTGTTGAGACTTGTTAATAATTCTATAAGTTTGTAAACGCTGGGCCGTTTCCAGTAGTAGGATTTGATGTACTTAGCTCGTTCCGTGTGATATAATGGGCACTGCAATACAAGTGGTACTCATCTTCGATTTCGTGTACATTTTGGACATTTAGGAAATATTTACAGAGTCATTTGCACCTTGGTATATTTGAATTTACCGATTTCAATTTGCAGTTGGTGACTTGATGTTCATAATTTGCATAGCGCGGACTTAGGGCCTTGTACACACGATATCCAGATATGGCTCATATTGCAGATCAGTTTTGATTCTTTTGTAGAGAGACATCTTGTTGCTGTTTTCAACATCACTTCTCAATTTCTGTTTGAAGGTATCTACTAATCTTTGTTTAAATAGGGCTAAAAATGCATTCTTGTCAACACAAGAGGGATTTTCCCAGAAGTATAAAAAACCATTCTCACTCAGTAATTTCTTGACATTTACGGCCCATGTATTACAGTTATTGACAGAGAGATCATACAGCGTGTTGAGGATGCAGTTAGAAGAGCTCCCCACCTTGAACCAGTAGGATATCACACGTACGAATCTGGTAATGTAGAGAGGGTATCTGCCGAGTTCTCCATAAACAGCTGCGTTGCACGTTTTTTATGTACATTTAGAATCCTTTTCAAAAACTTAAGATGAATTCTCTCAATCTCATAGGCTTTGATATTACCCCAGATTTCACATCCATTGTTGAGGCGACAAAGGCGTCGAACAACTGGCACTTGGTTTTTGGTGTGAAGTCAAGATTTTTAAAGATCTGTATAAGTACGTTCATTGCTTTCAGACCTTTACCAGCCAAAGTCTTTGTTGACAGTGTTAAAGAACCCTTATAGTTTATGACATTTTCAAGGTAATTAAACTGATCCACCACTTTCAGTTCAATCTCACCATAGGTCCAGGCCTCATCAGCCTTCAGTTTTCCACCTTTCCGAAATACCATTACTTTGGTTTTATTAACATTAACGTTTAGACCCCATTCTTCGCAGTACTCATATAATATGTCCAGTGATGTTTGGAGACCATCGTGTGTTTCAGAGAGCAGGACCATATCATCTGCAAAAAGAATAAGCATGATCTGCAGGTACTCCAATAGCAGACCATTATCTATACCTTCCTGTAGGGCTGATTCTAGATCTTCTGTGTACAATGAAAAGAGAATTGGTGACAGAACCTCACCCTGCTTTATGCCGATATCACACTGGAACAGTGTCAACAGTTCTCCGTTAACCTTCACACAGGATTTCACCTGACTGTACATGGACTGAATCACTGACAACTTCTTTCCGCGAACACCGTGTTTGTGCAACTTGAACATCAGTGAATTTCTTCAGATAGTATCAAATGCTTTCGATAGGTCAACGAATGATCCATAAAGTCTCTTTTTATCGCTGAGATATCTTGTGACAAGTGAATTCAATATAAACAAAGAATCTATGGTTGAGTATCCAGATTTATAGGCTAGCTGCGCATCAGATATGGAATTGTTTGTGTCCGCCCAATTTGAAAGTCTAGCATTTAAAACAGAGGTGAATACTTTTGAGAAACAACTATGCAACGTTATACCCCGATAATTGTTCGTATCAGATCTCCCTCCTTTCTTGTAGATAGGAACGATAACTCCTTCACCCCATTGTGCAGGGAAGCGTCCTGTATTCAGTGTGCTGTTAAATAGAGTTGCCATGCTGTTAGATAGTATATCTCGGTGTTTATGAAGTACTTATTTAGAAGGTTATCATTTGAGTGTGATTTCTTTGGTTTTAGTTTTTTAATAGCTGATTGTATCTCTTCTTGTGTTATCTGACGATCAAGTTCTTCAAAAAGGATTTCTCCATCTAGTGAATCATTAGCATTATTGCAATCCTTATGTTCATTAGAGATTTTAAAAGTGTTCTCGGAAATCCTCGACGTTTAGCTCAATGTCTTCTGTATTTTTCTTCTGTTTGAAATATTTCCAAAATTCTCTAGGATTTGATGTCTTTAATCTCTCTACTTCTTTAGTCAATTTCCGTTTGTACTTTCTCTTGGCATTACGTGACACACTTATATAATATTTCTTCTCATCACTTCGCTATCCTGTTTTCGGCTGTTGGATCGTCACTAAAAGCATTTAAAGCATTAACATACACTCAGCATTGAACCACTTTGCATTACCAGAGTCTCTCATGGTGGTGCTTGTAAAACTAAAAACTCGTTTCGTCATGAATTCAGCACAGTTATTTATGATGTTGCTATAATTCTCCACTGCTTTATCGAGATCTTTGTAGTTTGCCACTTCAATCAGGTTTGGTAACTCTTCCGTCACTGCTTCTCTGAAAGGCTCTCTGTATTCCTCATTCCACCTATAGTGTATAGTCCTGTGTCCTTGTCTAGTTGTATTCGTATTCTCAGATACACTGATTCCTGTCTCGGTGAAGCTAAGAGGTGCATGGTCACTGTACTCTTTAAATTTATGAACGGTAAAATCTCTGACTAGTCCAATCCCTGATTCAGGAAGAATAAGATTGTCAATTACTGAACTGCCATTCCTGTTATAAAATGTTGATGCACCGTCAGCATCGCCTCTCAATCTCCCATTCCCTATACACAACCCTGATGCTTTGCACATGTCCAATAGCTGTGTTCGGAATCCATTCACTATGCTATCATGGGACTTTCGGTCAGAATGCTCATCTGGTATGTATATGTTGTCATGTCCACGTTTATATCAACGTCATCATTTACGACGAAATCTGCTTGATTACCAACTCTTGAATTGAAGGCGCCCACAAAGTAAACATCAACATAGCTATTAAAATCATTAAATACACAAAGTAATTCATCAAATAAATTAACATTATGTACCATGTAAGCAGATGACCCTTCTGGCCATACGTAAACAAAACATATATAGACACTGATTTTTATACAAAAATATTTAGAGTCAAATTTGAAGCATACTATTGTAACATAAATGTTTTTTACTACTGACACACCTTCTCTGATGGTGTCTTTCACGTAAATAATAGTACCTCCACTGTTCTGTTTAACCTTTCTGTGGACGAACTTTCTGTGAAATCTGAAAGAATGATAAGTGTCTACATCTATCCACGTCTCACAGAGACCTATGACGTCATGCTGACGTAACGTTAACCTAAACTCATCGGACTCTAGTTTACTCGGAGTTAAACCGTAACAGTTCCATGACAGGACACGCAGTTCATTCCCAGTGATGTCATACTGAGAATCCTGAGGTGGCGTATATGTACAGACGGTTGTATGTCAGTTTACAATCCTTCCCAGCTGCTCTGGCGTCTTTCATCACGGGATACTGCTTCCTCCTGACATCTGCTATTTCTGGCGGGAATTGTTCATTTATATAAATGTTGGTACCTTTCACTTCTTACTTCTCCGCTGCACCTCTGTTCTGCCGTTGTGATTTGTGAATTGAACTACAATTGTCCTTGTGTTCTATTGCTCTTGTTTCTGATTCTATGGACTCTACCGAGCTTCATATTTTCGATCTCCGTTGCTGTGAAGTGTAACTTCTCCTCAAGGAGAGTTTTCACAGCTTCCTCTGTTTTCATAGGAGATTCATCTCCTACCTCGGGGACCCCTACAAACAACAAGTTGTCCCTCATAGTTCTCGTCTGCATTTCCAGTATAGTGTTATGTTGTTCTTTAATTCTGTTCTCTAGATACTAGAGATGTTCTGACGTGTCCCCGACTCCATATTCGACTGCATCAATCCTTCTGTTGATTTCTGACATACCCTTTGTGATTTTCTCTTCAAGTTCAGCCTGTTTCGCACTTACAGTTTTTAATTGTGTATCAAAGTTCGTCGTTAACGTTTCCACTACATTCAGCTTATTTCCACCGCTTCAAGTCTCTTAAACTTTACACTGACATCGTCCAATTTAGCATTCATCTGTGAGAGAAGCGCCCCTAAATGCATTGGGTCCGCCAGTTTTAGAGTTGACATACCTGAGTGTTGCACGTGCGCTACCTGTCCAGGTAAGTAAGTCGAATTCTCGCTTGACTGAACACCTGTATTTAGTGATGTATTGTAGTTTTGCTGTGGAAATTGTCCATCCATTGATGAATGTCCGTAAATAATAGCATTCGTTGATTTCAGAATTTCCCTTACATTCACTGTGTCAATTTGCATCAGGTAAACATTCACTGCTAATTCGATAGATCAAAGCGTGTATCGGCCATTTTATCTTTTGTTTACCTGGCTATCACTGTCGTAGTTGTAATCTTCAGGCTTTCCTCTCTGACCTCACAAACGCCTGGAAATTATTTTCCTAGTCTTCCTGGATACGTCATACATTCCAAGTACTACATTTGGTTAGTTATTTCCAATGGGTTTCTGAAAATTTTACACTTTTGTGAGAGCCTGGTTTAGCCTGTCGCCATGCCCCACACCACACAAATAACACAACTGTTCTATACGCAGTCAGGTTTGGGTGCAATGCTACACTGAACTTCAGTGCAGTACCACCCATGGTTGCTAGTTCCTGCCGATGCCCGCAGGTTTCACATCTTTATCAAACTCATTTTGGAAAGACATACTCCTAGAATGGTCGCACTTGATATCAATAAGCAAAAAGACTATTTCGAATGAATATGACATACTCCCGCAATCACTGTGGAACAATGATAATATCTTGATAGGCAGGCAACCGTTTTTGTATTATGATTGGTATGTAAAAGTTGTTGTTTTCGTTAATGATCTCCTACATGAAGATGGCAGACTGCTAACATATGAAGAATTTTCCAATACATTTTCAATAAAGACCAATTTTCTAACTTATGAATCAGTGAAAAGAGCCATATTGGCATACAGCCGATCTCTAAAAATTACCAAATTTAACAGAAAACTGTTTGGTCCTATATATCCTTTTAACATATCACAAATAAACACCATAATTGAGGGTAAAAGATTGTATGCCTTTCTACTTGACTCAAAATTCGTTCGGCTTCCCAGCTTTTTAAAATGTGAAAGAATTCTACAAGTCGAATTTGCTGACAATGATTGGACATTTTTTAATATAATTGCAAATAAATGTTCAGGATGTACAGATTTAAAATGGTTGCAATACAGAATCATTCATAATATTTTGCCAACAAGACACTTTCTCAACAGAATTGGATATATATCATCCCCACTTTGTCCATTTTGCCAAACGGAAATCGAAACAATTAACCACATGTTTTGGGATTGTGAACCTATCTTCAAGTTATGGAAAGAAATAGAATCATGGTTAAATTCTGTACAATTGAAATTGGAATTCACAAATAAGATTATAATATTAGGAATGAAAGGAAAGAACAATAACCCTGTAAATGCAATCATTTTAATAGTCAAACAGTATATTTATAGATGCAGCATAAATGGTTTTAAACCAAAATTAGAATATGTGAAAAATAAAATTGTACGTTACTATGATTTAGCAAAATTTGTGTTTTTGTCGACAGAAACTGAAGAAAAGTTTTTTAAAATTTGGTCATCTCTGCACTTACTGTTCAAGAATAGTCCTGTTTGAAAATAATGAATTGTTAAGAAATAGTCCTGTTATGTATTTATCAACCAAATGTGGATTTATGTATTTGTACATATGTGCTGTTTGTGTATAATGTTTGATTTGCCTGTACCACAAATTATGGGAAAGAAAAAAAAAAAAAAAAGGTTTCACCGCAATACATAGCCACAATAGTGTTGCGGGCTTTCTCCCTGCAATAATACTAGCAGCCGCGATATAAGTGAAATACTCTTGAAAGCAGCGATAAACCCCACATCACCTCACCTTTACTCACAAAACACCTTTCTTATATAAGACACACCTACACCCAGCAAACATTGATAACCCCACCCCCTCCCTATCCGTGGACATGGTAGTACCCCAAAACCCCTACAACCCATTTCCCCTACAGCTTATAACAACAAAGTAATGGTCCATTGCACTGCGAATCCCAAGCCTGATACCTCTGAAAATAATGGACTGGCCCAGAACATAACATGAACATGACAAAGAGACAGTTGGCAGTTTGATGTTTTAATGACATATACATAGCATATATATTATCATTAAATATCTTTATACTTTATACTATATTACTAAATATACATATTTACATTTAAATATCTTCATTCTTTCACATGTTGTACTTAAACATTTATGTATTTTACGTAATTACTTTTTCATTTTCCACAGATAATGTTCAGTCTTTTACATTTACATATTTACATTTCAATCTAACACATTGTTCAGTCTTATGTCGGTGTCAATACAGAGCGCTGCTCATGCTCTTCAGGGTAACTGAATCTGTTCTAACTTGTTTATTAGTTCTTGATTACATCAGTCCCAAACTTCGATTGCGTATTCAAGATGTGGTCTTATAAACATCATATAAACTTCGGTTTATTAATATGATTTTTCTATGCCTTAGTTATTTTCAAAAAAAGGGACTTGAAATTTAAAAATAGGACATAGACACCCAAGTAAAGTTAATAAAAGTTCTAGAGTGGTTAAAAGATGAAATTTAATTCATAATCCATCTCTAGCTTTAATTCCTGTAATCCCTTGTGCTCAACCACTCGCACAAGCAAATCTACTCCATACTTAATCACTTGTTAGGGCGAGTCTATTATGCCAGAAGGGTAACTCACTGTGTTGTTTTAGCAACCTGTAGGGGAACTAGGCTGTAGGGGTAATGGGTTGTAGGTGTTTTGGGATATAATCCCTAATCCGTCGACAAGAATACAAAACGCTTTGGTGGTTTAGTGCTTCGTTGTCGCAGTATGTCCACGATTATATCCCAAAACACCTATTGTATTCTTGTCGACGGATTAGGCCATAATCAGATCAATCATCACCACGCTTGTGATCATCAGCCACGTAACAACAGGCAGTCAGGTCACCGTCCGGTGGCATCTTTATGGCCTCAGAAAGGCAGACAGTTTATGAAAATTTAAAAAGGTTTTTAGTCGTTAAGAGCGTCATTTATCACATGACTCCGATTGCATAATAAATAAACGTTTAATTGTATTTGAATAATACTTTACGCCTCTTACACATGGAATTCTAACTTATCTAATCAACAGCGTTTTTTCGACAAAGATTGGCATCGGCAGTTATTATATCAGTATTCAAGGAAGGAGATAGCAAGATTCCAGAGAATTATCATCGGGTAGTTCTTACTAGTTCATCTGAAAGACTTTTAACTAGAATATTTAATCAAAGACTTTCTGATTAGTCATCGGTAATGACAGTATTCCGGATTTTCACTTTGGTTTTCTCAGTACTGTTGAGGCTATATTTTCCCTTTCATTTATAATAAGTCTCAATCTAAATAATAATAAACGTATGTTTTGTGCCTTTGTTGGCGTAAAACGTACATTTGACTCCTTATATCGGTCGAAGTTGTGTTTTAAGTTTTCGAAATTGGACATAAATCGAAAAACAAACATATGAGAATCATTCAGTTGCCTATGGTTTCTAAAAAATGACAAAACTTTTCATGACCAAATAGAACTTTACAACCCAAACCACATATTGAATTCAGAGTAATGAATGACACTGTTTTGTGTCTTGCATTTTGACTTAGTTGTGTTGTATGTACAGGCTTTATGTGCTAAGTATTCAATGTTATGAATATCTAAATCGAGATTGTTTTCTAAACACATATAGCCGAATATTACTTTAAAATGGTTTTCATGACGTAATAAATTTTCATAATCTTACATGTATGTGTAATTATAATGAACGAAATAAAAGTTGCATGAAATATAATGCGTAAAAAACATTTGCAATAATTAGTACGAGGAGTTCATAACATAACAACATTTGACAAATGAATGAATTTATACAGCAATGTGATGGCTTGATTTCTTTTCCAATCTGCTTGGTTTCAAGAATGGATTCTGTATATGGTTCAAAAACAAGTCTATTAAAATACTTATAAATTCTCAATATAAAGTAACTTGGGTAGCTTAAAGGTAGGAACATGTTTTATAGCTTTTTATGAGATATTATTGCTGTCTCACTTAGATAGCATTGAATATCTATCATATGCAGTAAACTAGCAGAAGCAGTACTATGACCTATCACTCAGTGAAGGTCCTTTATGGTCACAATAATCAATTTAGGATTTAATTTGTAATGGGCAAATATTTTGTCATAAGCCGAAAACACTGGACCCCTTGTCTTTGTACCTTCGCGGCGTGACCTAATATTACGCAACCACAAGTTGCTCTGATCAAAAGAGCCCTAATAACATGTAGCACTTTCACACCTCGTCAGAAGAATCACTGCACTAACTATGTCACGGAACCAGATATCTCGACACAACCTATCCTATGGATCTGCAATATGTGACACGAAAGAGTTTAGTTGCATTAATGCTATTCAGAATAGAGCTTGAAGATTTTTCTTAGGGTGGGTAAGAGGGGAAATCGAGTGGCTTTCTAATTTAATTAAACAACGTATTGAAATTGCCCGTTTTTCGAAAAGAATTTCTACTGCAAAAGAGAATAGGCTTACATGTATTTTTCGGGAGTGGTCTTTTATCTCCTGTTTTAAGATAATGTATGTAGCTTATTGTTTTATGTAAATCTATTTTAGCACTTTCAGTGCTTTTTACTTGTATTGAATTAGTGTCTAATAGGCCCAAGTTGGCCGGGCGATGACATCATGTATATACATGTATATTTGACCTGTACCAATCGCTACACGCTAAAATAAAATATGTTTCTTCTTCTTCTTTCTTATTTAATGGTCAGTTGTTTTCATTTCATGAAGATAAAAGTAATTTTAAAATAAAGTCAACATTCTTTCTTTTAAAGTCAAATTTTTACAAGAGGCAATGTATACAAAGTCAAAATCGTATCTCAATAATGTAAAAAAATGCCCATAATTGCACACAAACAATAATTTGTATTTTAAGTCATAACCTTTTTTGTCAGAAACTATCTTTTTTAAGTGTTCTTTTAAAAGTCAAGATATGTATAAAAATATGTTTCAAAGTCATAATTTTACAAACTTTCTATATTTCATAGTCATTGATTTGTGAAAGTCAACGTTTTTACAAATAAAGATATGTTTTGCTTAAAGTCAACATTTCCACTCATTGAAGTGAACTTTTTCCCACTTGTAGCACCAACCTTTTAAGGCGTTAATTTTTTTTATCAAAAGTTAATGGAACTACCTAAGGATATGTCCACAAACACTCATGATAAAATATGATTAGGTCTTAGATATTTATTTGTTCTGTTCAGTTCTTGTTTATGGGAATAGCAGTACAGTTTGCTTGTTTGGTAAACCAGACTTTTCCGGGATTGAGAATATGTTTATACCTAAATATTTCAAAGTCATCATTCCAACAAAACAGAAAGCTTCTTTTAAAGTTGACAGGCAAACACTAATCAAAATGTCAGTCAATGTAAATATCCCTTTAAAAATCAATATTTCTGAAAATCGAAGTGACTTTTAACTCAGTATCCATTGAAATCGTAAAATATTTCAAAGTACATTTTTCTCAAAGTCAAATATCTTTCCAAGTATATTTCAAAAACTTTACAGATTTATCAAAGTCATTATCTTTCAAAGTTGATATTTCAAACAATCAAAATCTTTCAACATATTATTCCAAAAAATAAAAATATCTTTCAAAGTAAATAATTTATTAAATCAATATATACTATGAAGTTAATATTCCATAAATCAAAGTATGTGACAAAGTAAATATATCACTAATTCAAAACGTCCTTCAAAGTATAAATTCCACAAAATCAAAATAACTTTCAAAGCAAATACTGAAAAATTTCAATGTACACTTCAAAGTAGATATTAAACAAAATCAAAATGTCTTTCAATATAAAAATCTTCATAGACAATATGTCTAAAGATGGAAAAGTCTTTTAAACTCAAAATCTTTTAAAATCAGGAAATCTTACAAAGTCAAGAGTCCACAAAATCAAAACACTTTTCAAATTATGTAAAAATTGTGTTTCAAAGTCAGTATTTCACATAATCAAAATATCTTTCTAACTGAATATTTAACAAAGCAGCATTTTAAAGTCTACATTTTGACAAATAATGATGTCGTCAAAGTCAGTTTTTTTACTAAAATCAAGATAATTTGATAATTGAAAATCAACATATTCAACAAGGTCAACATATCTTTCAACGTAATCACTTATCCAATTGTACAAATATCTTTCAAGCCAACATGGTACCATTCAAGATAACTTTCAAAGTCAAAATTTCATATTTCTTTTGAGCCTGTTACATCGGTATAGGAGGCTCCAGTTATTGTAGCCATTACGGTACATCATTGAAACTTCATGACGGCATATTGACTCGTAAATGATCTCATTTATATTTAATCTTTTTATAAAAACAATGAATAGAGTTTAGTTTGTTTGTTTTTAGTTTATCCTCTATTCGTCTATTATGTTTTGACAATTAGGAAATTGTGTACCAACTGCATATCGAACAGCAGTCATCTTCTGACTTCAACTTGAAGATGATTTGAAATCCGAAAACTGTATATGCTATTCACGCTCACATATTACTGTCCTATCATATAAGTATAGTCAGAATGTTGACTATTGTAGTCCTTGCTGTAACACGTGTCCCACTGTGGATCAGATAGGTTTCATAATTAGTCATGATGAGGAAGAGCTAAAACATAGTAGTATCAGTTGGCCCGGTCTCTCCCTTCAACGATGACGCTATCAAGTCTTGTCCTTCTCTGTATCTCGACAATCTTAGGTATGTATACTGATGGTAAAATTTGAAGCAACATCTGATTTGGCATGATTGTTCATGCCTGTGCTTGTGTACCCGCTCTCTGACTTGAGTTCATCCCTCTTTAATAGTGGCTCAATTTCAGTTTTGTGAAGGTACTTGAATGAACCTCTAAATGTGTTGACATTAGTACTCTTAGTGATACTTAATAATAATATATAATAATATACAAAATTTGTATAGCGCCCTATATGGCTTAACAAAAAGCCACTCTAAGGCGCTTCACAGTGAATAAGCCTTCTTGTACAGGTGAGTCTTGACGCCCTTTTTGAATGCGGCATATGATTCAGAGTCTCTGATTGTGGTTGGTAGATTGTTCCAAACAGATGAAGCTATTTTGTCAAAGCGCCTGTCGCCATATTTGACAGTTCTGGTTTTTGGTACGGTGATGAGCGAAGCTGTTTCGGAACGGAGGGTTCGTGATGGTTGGTATGGGGTGATGAGCTCCTGGAGGTAACTTGGACCTGTGCCGTGCAGTGCCTTGTATGTATGTGTCAGGATTTTGTGCTGACATCTCATGTGTACTGGCAACCAATGTAAGTCCATCATAATTGGTGTGATATGGTTTCTTTTCCTTGATCTTGTTATCAGCCGCGCAGCGCAGTTCTGCACTCTCTGGAGGCGAGATTGGAGAGACTGGGGCAGTCCACACAGGAGGGCATTTCCGTAGTCCAGGCGTGAAATGACGAGGGATTGTACCAATATTTTGCAGCATTTCTCTGTGATGTAAGGCCTGATGGCTCCAATGTTCCTTATTTGATAGAAACAGGATTTGCTGATGACATTCACGTGTTTCTCCATTGAGAGTGTGCTGTCGAAATGGACTCCAAGATTCTTAACATAGTCGGTAGCTTGGATAGTGCTGGTTCCAACATTCAACTCAATGTCTTTCGTGATCTGGCTCTTGAGCTTGAAAACAATCACCTCTGTCTTGTCTTTGTTGATCTTCAACATGTTTGAGCTTGTCCAACTTGCAACCTCACTCAAACATGTTTCCAGGTTCTTGGTGGCTGAAATCCAATCAGTAGATGGGTGAATCACTTTGTACATCTGTTTGTCATCTGCGTAGACATGGTATGGAAGGTTGTGTTGCCGACATATTTCACTCATGGGTTTGGAGTACAGACAGTACAGGACTGGTCCAAGGACTGAGCCTTGTGGCACACCGTATTCAAGGAGCTTGTCCATTGACAGGGATGTTCCTATTGCCATTTGTTGGGTTCTACAGCGCATGTAGGATTTGAACCAGGAGAGTGCCTTGTCTGAGATTCCATAGGTGCAGTGAAGCCGCTGAAACAGTATGTCATGATCGATGAGGTCGAATGCAGCAGATTGGTCTATCATCACCAATATGATGGAACACTTGTCGTCAAGAGCCTTGGTAATGTCTTCTACCTAACTTTGTTTTAAAGCTTTTTGGTAAGTTGTTTCAACTTTTGCTCTACCCTTTAATTATTACTAGTTTAGAACCTTCTTATTATGCATGCTGTAGTTGTTTTGAGGGATATTGGTTATTAATATTCAGCTTTGACTAGTAGTGTTTATTTTGTTTTAGAATCTCATCCAACTTTTTTAGTTTTTAGAGTTATCCTCGTTATAAGTGGTGTGATACACGAAGCTCAATCGAATCACATTCGATTGTCACGGGGAAAACGTTGTAATATGAAAGCAAACATTAAATAAATAATTCCGGACAATTGAAATACACAAATACTTCTTGCTATCTTGGTTGGTTGTGAGTTCAATGATTTTGAATAGCTGCAAACCTTGTAACGTGGCGATCTTTTAAACGTGCTGCATTCGTTGAAAGGTCGTTGATGTTATAGAGCTACAGTCGATGCTTTGTTGATGCTTTGTCGAGCTGCAGAATTTGTCAGGTCGATTCTGTTATCGAGTTGTAGTCGTTGTCAGGTCCATGTAGTTTTCGAGCTGCTGTTAGTCTCAGGGAAATGTTGTTGTGGACCTGTTTATGTTATCAAGTGGATGCCTTTGTCGAGCATGTACTAGGTCGAAGTAATAGATCATTGCTTCATTGTTAGTTCAATGTTTTTTTGAGCATCAGATGTTGTAAAATTGATGCCGTTATGGAGCTGTAGTTTTTTTAAGGTTGATGATTTTGTAGGGCCGCAGACGTAGTTGGAGCGATGCTATTATATCGGCGCCGTTATCAAGTAAATGCTTTTGTCTAGCTGAAGTAGTTTTTAGTTTGATAATATTGTCTGGCTTCGAACGTCAGGTCGATCCCGTTTAGAGAGCTGCAGTCGATACTTTTGTCGATCTAAATACTTTTTCAGGTCGATACTTTCATACAGTTGAATTCGTTTCTGTTCGATGCTGTTTCAAAGCTACAGTCGTTATCAAGTCGATAATTTTGTCAAGTAGCAGTTGTCGAGCAGTTGTGGAGTCTTTTTCAGTTCGACTCTGCTGTCGAACTCTTTCTCAGGTTGATGTTGTTATTCTTGTTCAGAACAATGCTGCTTTCGGGCTGTCGATCCTGTTGTCTAGCTGTAGTCGTTTGTCGAGGTGCAGGCATTGTCAGATCAATGGCCTCGATGCAGACGTTATCAGGACGATGTTTTGTCGAAGTTTGGTCGTCACGTTGTTACTGTTGTTGAGCTGCAGTCGTTGTCAGATCAATGTTGCTTTCGAGCTTCAGTCGTTGTCATGATGTTGCTGCTGTTTAGTTGCAATCGTTGAAAATTCATTTCGATATTGAGTTGCATGATCATAAGGGATTTATCAAGCATTTCTGTTCCTTAACTTTCTCTTCCAGGCTTCCAACAAATATTTTGGCTTTCACTATTCATTTGCTTTGTTATGAACATATTTTGAAACAAAGTTATAGGAATTTTTACCGTGCATCGAGAAAATATATTCTTTTATTCCTCCATAGGAGATAACAGAGAGTCGAGGTAAAGATAATATTGCATCATGGGTAATTTGATTACACACGAAAATTAAGAGTCACTGGAATGGCAGAGGGAGTAGAACCCCTCTACCAGGATAGTCTGGTGCTTCTGGAGAGTAATTGGAAGCTGGCAGGACAGGATGCAGGATACCAGGTCTGTGTCAGATCTGGCGTGGTGGCTAACACTCATCTCAATCGGGTTGATACATGCGATGATGCATCATAGAGCATCTCTTAAAGACCCCCAAGCAACACAACTACACATTATGTGTGTTAACTGATCGTTGTGAAGACCACCAGAGTCAGGACAGGAATCAGGAGCTTTGTCTGGACGCCAAGCAGTACACTTTTGAACAAGGAATGTATATTTCTTCTTCAGTCGTGGAATTGCCCTTGTTATCTGCCATGCTTGATGAGGTTTGGTAGAAGACTGAATCTTCAAAAAGTGCTTAAAGTCCGAATCTGATGACACCCGGTCTATTCACTTAAACTGCTTTTGATCCTCTATGGCTTTCTTCACCATTTTCCTTCATGAAGGTTGGAGAGTGAAGCAATGGGCCTGCATGAAGGACTGTAGATAAGGCTGCAGATGATATTTTTCAGGGTTTTTACATATATTCGGAGTGAGTAGTTGTGGATCTTGTGTGCATTTGTTAGTGTATGCATTGAGTCTATTTAGAAACAGCTTATGAGCAAGAAGATGGCGTTTTGCGTTGCAAAAGATGCCGAGGAAGAAGAGTTATTTCAATTGGACAACAGGCCTCAATCCTATCAGTGAGTTACAAATGTCTGTTCTTGTTGATCATCGTACGCCTTGAAACACTTTAAGAGAGGAGCGTTGAGCTCGTTTGAGGGTTAAAATCTCTCTTTTGGTAAGGTTATTCCACAATTCAGAGCCAAATAAAGCTGTTGGTATGCCTTCAGTACTTATGAGATTCGAACTAGTGATTTGGTTTAACCCATTGCAGTAACACCCTGACTTCACCAGTATCATCGTTAAGGATTTCATTTAAGAGCTTGCATTAACTGTCCTGTCCTAACACGTCTGCGACATCGCCTTATGGTGAAAGAAGACGTTTAACTCCAACCTAACAACAATCCTGTCCTAAGAGTTGAAGGGCGAGTTCAGAATTACACCAACATGCTTATTCGAGTCTGTGATTGGTATATTCTTGCCATAAAGCGTTATACTGCATGCAATCCTTTTCGTATTGCCAAACATTAGATAGGGAAGAAGGTAAATCTCCATTGTTTGCTGAAGGTCTCTTAGATATCAACTATGTCCTGCAGATAGGATGTGACAGGACTTTTGAGGCAAATGTCATCTGCTTGTGTATAAGCTGTAGTATGGAGATCCATATCCATTGCTCCTTTCTTTTCAAAAACCAAGGTATAGTTTTGCGGACAGAACACTCCCTTGTCTAACTCCTCTTCAATGGTGAACCATTCTGATGTTGTTCCATTCACCATTACGCTGCTCGTCATGTCAGTGTATGTGTTGTCTAGGATCTTCCAGATAGTTTTCCAGTTTCCAGAGAAGACCCTCATGCCACACTATATCAAAAGCTACTATCAAGGAACATAACTCCAACTTTATCATTCCTCTCCAAATAGTGGTGTACTGTTTCCTGTACTATGAAGGATAGACCCCTCAGGAATCCGCACTGTTGCTGATCTGCAAATGATTTGCAAAGGTGGAATTGTGAACCTCTTTTTGCAATAACCATATTCTTTATATTACTGGAAGTAGCGTAACTCCTCTATATGAGTCTGGAGATGTCCTCTCTTTGTTTTTGCCTTTGTAGATAGGAACAACTATTCCCCTTTTCCATGTTTCCTGCTGTGAGTACCCTGTTGAATAGTTCTGAGAGAAAAATATACAAGTATGGTCCTCCATATTTCATGTGTTCATATGCTATTTTGTCGATGCCTACAGCTTTGTTGTTCTAGAGTTGTCTATAAATGTTCTCTATCCCTATGCTAGTCGTCGTAATCTTTTTTAACGTATTCAGCAGTATGTATCTCCTCACTGAGATGCTTAACCTTCTTTGCTATCTCATGTTTTAAAACATCAATCCATTCCCTTCTTGCTTCCGTCATGAAAATGTGTAGTTTTGCAACTGCACCTTTCAAATAGGGTTTGATGTGAGATCTGAAGTGTTTCTGTGAAATCCATTCTTTAACAAATGAAAATAAAATTAAAGTTACTAATACAGTTCTAACGCCAATTGTGAACAGCTCTCAGTTCCAGACCATCTGTGTACCGCCTTACATGAATCAGGATTCACAATTTATGTTTAAATTATACCCTGCATTGACATCTTCCTGAAATTGATTACGCAAAACGGATGTTTTGTGGTTTTAGAAGTGGAATTCTCAACGTTTAAAACAAATATATTTTTGTTTCCTTTGTAAACATTAATTACAAATCAAACTCTGTGTACACTGTCAACTGTGGTTACAGGATTCAGCTGGCTTGAGCTTGTTTATTGGTTTGTAGCTGTGTATCTTGAAAGGTGTTTTAGATAGATTCAATATTAAAGTACAGTCCTTCAATCTAAAAAAAACTATACAAAGGCAAGTAAACGTATTTGTTACTTGTTTCATGGAGGGCATACTTTGGATAACTGATTTATGTCATACGTTTCCTTGAAATATTTGTGAGTAATTACTATATTTTCCATTATAAAATCAAAGAGCAACATATGACAAGCCGGCGTATTTTTCAATTACTTTACATTAGCCATAATGCTAGCTTTAAGTTAAGATATTCCTAGTATACTGTTCATTTTATAAGTGAAATTCCATGTTTCATCTAATTTGGATGTAATCAGTAATGATTTATACTCGCGTATCGCTGTCAAGCGTCAAGAATGATGTCCTGAGCAATGACATTGAAAGCCAAATAAAGTGTTCATTACCCGAATAAATGTTTAATCCTGTCGTTACTTTAAGTTTACTTTCTAAGCACCACATCATTAAATATCACCTTATTTCTGATTTCAAACTTTGATGAAAAATGTCCATGAATCATATCAGGTGACCTTCAAGGTAAACAAATCAATGAACACTTTGTAGCTTGACCTGTTTTGGTAATCAATTTGAGCGTTTTAGAAAATGAGGTGGTGAATAGGAATATAAATATCCTACAGTTTATTTTAGAGAATAGCGCTTAAGATGCATAAGACTCGTTTAAAAACTTAATTTGTATTTTGCTCTTGTACGACTGTGAATGATTTTAACACATAAAGTTTCATTGAAAGATGATGAAGGCCATTATTCTTTAAATTTTGGGCCTACTGGAACTTTATTGGAGTTTGATGGTGTTCCCATAGAGTTCCAATGTCGCCGAACTTAAAAATGAATCTGTATCATCCCTCAATCAACCTTTATGTGTTAAAACATATTTGACAATCGGAATTATATTTCAAGTATCAGGATCCCGACCCTGCTCTAAGAACTGCAACCCTCCCCTCCCCTTGTGTAACACAGACACAGGACTCTGCTACGGTGGGTGTAAACCTGGTTACTATGGAGACACGTGCAACATGGCGTGTGACGTCAACTGTAAGAACAGAAGATGTCAGCAGAGAGACGGAGTCTGCATCTGTATACCAGGATTCAGCTTCAACACCGGCTCTTGTGTCACTGATAAAGGTAAATATGTGCCAATATGTATTTTAGCTCATCTTATCGTGGTGTCTGCCTTCCGTTCGTCCTTAAACTTTGCGCCTTTTCGACTTCTTCTCCAGAAGTATTGGGCTTGAAAGCTGAAACTTTGTGTACAGACACTTTGACTAGTGAGGATTATAATTTGTAGCCTTTGTGAGCCTGTGGCCCCTAAAAACCTATTTTCACAATTTTCTCCAGAAGTCCCAGAGAGCTGAAACATTGTGTATAGGCGCATTGACTAGAAAGGATGATAAGTTATGGCTTTGGTGACCCTGTGGCCCATAATATCTGAAATCACATCACATATATGCTTAGTTTTAGAATTTGTGACCCTGTGACCCCTACTCAAACTTGTTTTCCCTTTTTTGACTTTTGTCAATGTCTACTCCAGATGTACTAGGCATAGCATGCTGAAATGTTTTGTAGAGACTCCTTAGTTAGTGGATATTCTGGTGAGGGGGTAACCACATTAGCCTCATCCTAAAGCAAATTGGAATACGAAGCTTGAGGAGCTACAGAGCCAATGGCCCTATTTTTACACTGTGTGACATCTGCTATTTTCAATAGTTTTTTTTAACTCGTAACTACCCGCCTGTAGGTGTTTACCCTTTTACCCCATGGAAAGTTATTGCCTTTGTTTAAGTTAAATGTTATATGTCGTAAGCTCAATTTGCGTGGTGTGGGGATCTCATAACAACCTTTGTCAGTTATGAAACTGTTGACAAACGCATACATTCTAACTTGTAGAATTTGAATTTTTAATCAATCAAGAAAAGATTTATGAATAACTTAAGTGGCATCCTGTAATAGTGGTATCATAGCCTAGATTCCTCTGATAAGACTAAATACTATCCCCTAGTATTCCCTGATAAGGCCATAAACTATTCTCTAGTGTTCCCTGATAAGACTTTATTCTATCCCCTAGTGATTCATGATAAAGCTATATCTTATCCAAAAGTGTTCACTGATAAGGCTATATACTATCCTCTCGTGTTTCCTGATAAGACTATATTCTATCCTCAAGCGAAACCTGATAAGACTATATTATCCCCCCAAGTGGTCCCTAAGAATATTTTATACTATCTTCTAGTGTTCCTAATAGACTATATTCTATCCCAAAATGTTCCCTGATAAGGCTGTATATTATCCCCCAGTGATCCCTCATAAGGATATATTCTCTCCATAAGTTTTCCCTTATCAAGCTTTATGCTATCCCCTAGTGTTCTTGGATAAGACTGTATATTTTTCACTAGTGTTTCCTGATAAGGCTATATGCTATTCCCTATTAAACTGTCCCCTAGTGTGCTCTGATATGGCTATATAATATCCTCTATATGTCTGATATGGCTGAGGACTGAGGACCCGGCGGCAATATGAGTGCAGTGTCCTTGCCTCTTTCACATATGGAAAACACCCCATATTAATGATAGGTATATGATATATATGACATGGAGAAACTATTAATGTCAACGGAATCTAGCGAACATTATGTATCATTTCGCATTATGTATCATTTCGCGGTGATTTGCCTTTATCAGTTTGCGGGTGTTCATTGCCATTCAATGTAGGGAAATATTTATTATCAGCCAATAAGAATAAAATATTTACCGAAGTCATGTTACAATTACTCTTATAACAAGAAATAATATTGACTAAGGTCCCTTCTCAGTGTATATGAATATGTTTTTGGACCCGTAAACACCAAGATTTCATAAATGAAAATATAAAAAAAGTAGTTGTATGGTGCTTGAATTATTTTTTTTCTATTTACTTCAAGATGATGACATTATATTTATAAGTATTTCGTTTACTGACAAGTCTGCGTCCATATAGACAATCTTTGCTTTGCTTTAAAAAATATGTAGTGTGACTTTTTGTTTTATATACATAATTATAGGCAACGGCAGAAAATACTCAGAAACGTTTTGGATCAATGTTCCTTAACTCAGACACCAATGTCGTATAAAGACAATGATATACTACTCTCTTGTCTCCAGGTGTGGAATGCGAATCCAATGACCACTGCTTGAATAGCAGATGCTTATCAGCTGGTAGACCCGACTGTTTGGAAGGCTGCAAACATGGATGGTACGGGAAATTTTGTAAGGAACGTTGTTCGGACAATTGTTTCTGTGACAAAGAGTCGGGCAACTGTACAAGCTGTATCCCGGGATGGTATGGAGCAGACTGTGGGTCTCGCTGTAGTCCGGGTTGTGTGGACAAGAACTGTGAGAGAAACGGGACTTGTGTTGATGGTTGTACAACTGGAAGATATGGAGACCAATGCGACCTCAAGTGTTCCCCACACTGTGAGTCTGGGTGTGATCAGCTGACAGGAGACTGTGTCCAGTGTGTAGCGGGTCGGTATGGTTCAACCTGTGAGTCCCAATGTAGTAGTGAGTGTGCAGGGAACAACAGAGACTGTGACAGAGACGGAAAGTGTAATGGAGGATGTGTGCAGGGTCGCTATGGAGAGAAATGCAAGCTCATCTGTCCACGTCAATGTTTCGGCGATGTGTGTGATCACAATGGAACCTGTAGTGATTGTAAGATTGGATACTTTCGACATTTGTGTAACGAAGCTTGTCCGAGATTTTGTACACACAGAGAATGTAATCAGACAACAGGTGAATGTACTGTAGGGTGCAAGAGGGGTTTATATGGATCCTTTTGTAATCGGACATGCCAGAACTGCAATGGTGGCGAGTGTGACAGGAACAGCGGCAAATGTGCAGGTAATCTTTAGATATCTTGTCGGTTTTAGATATGCAAATGTGAATGGGAATAGTATACATGCCAAGAATGACACCAATTTTAAAAACTCAATGGGATAGCCATCATTTCTGGGCCATCATTTTTCTTTTTACAAAACTGCTTTTCAAAGGCTTATTTCTTTTTCTAACATGTTAAATTCTTCATTGCTTATTTTTGGGATGTTCATGTTGCTAAGGTCATGATGACATTCTGCTTCTTCATGATGGTGTATATCAGTATTCAATTTACTGTAAAAACTGCCACCATCTGTAATCAAGTCTCCATTATCTTTTACAATGCTATTGATAAGTTTACTGGTGTGATTCCAGTTTTCAAGTTTGCAGAACAATATTGTTAGGTTTTCGCCTTCTTCCTATCATTTGATTCTTTTAAAAAAACTGATATCTTTTTTTCTCTTCTTCATTAAGTCGTTCAAGTTTCTTTTTTTATGCCAATTGTGATAAAGTATTTTCACTTAAATTATCAAAATCCCTTCAAGAAATCAAGATTATCTTATTTTCTTTGACAAAAGTATTAAGAAATAGATTGGAGAACCTTTCAGATTCCTTACAAATGTTTGCAGAAATGAAGATACAGGTATTTTGAATTCAAAGCTTCGTTATCTCACATGATCATTAAATTCGTCATCTGTAAATATTTGTAGTATATTCTCGTAAGGTATCATGTAAAGGTTTTTTAACAATTAGAATGAATTTGTCTTTGTAAAAGTTGGGTTTTATTTTCCAATTTCCGCAGCCCCTTTCACTGCTCAGATGATTGGAAAGTGATAATGTAATTGGTAAATGATCAGATTTATATCCTGGGACAATGTCACTTTCATAGGATATATTAGACAAGTCTTGAGAAACACAAGCCTAGCTTGTTGTTTAAGATTTCGTTTTCTGCCAGGAAAAACATTTTATTTGCAAAGTGTTGTTCTTTCAAAATATCAATTAGATTCCATTCTTCCATTTTATCTAAAACACCTTTGGTTTATTTTTTGTTGTTGTAATTTTCAAGATCTACTGAAGGATTGAGAACTAGATTCATGTCTCCACAAATGATAAATGATTTTAGTGATACATTCCACTATGTCAATGACAAATTAGAATAAAATTTAGGTTCATCTTTGTTTGCGCAATAGATGTTTGTAAGGCTGATCTAATTTCCATCTATTGTTATGTCAGTCATAATAAAATTGCCATTTTCATCAAAAGATATTGACTTATATGAATTAAAATTTTGTTGTTGAACAGAATTGCTACCCCTTATACGTTAGATGTGAGAGCGGCAATAATGCAATTTAATCCCCATTCCTTTTACATTATATCTTTACCTTTTTTTCCATTATCTCTTAGTACAGTCCTCAATCAATGTAGATGTTGACATGTTTCAGACGAGAAGGGAGAGTGGAGCTCAGTACAGTCCTGGGTTAAAGGGGTGGGTGGTAGTTAGCAGTGATGAATCAATGTAGATGTTGACATGTTTCAGACGAGAAGGGAGAGTGGAGCTCAGTACAGTCCTGGGTTGGAGGGGTGGTTGGTAGTTAGCAGTAATGTATCAATGTAGATGTTGACATGTTTCAGACGAGAAGGGAGAGTGGAGCTCAGTACAGTCCTGGGTTGGAGGGGTGGTTGGTAGTTATCAGTTATGTATCAATGTAGATGTTGACATGTTTCAGACGAGAAGGGAGAGTGGAGCTCAGTACAGTCCTGGGTTGGAGGGGTGGGTGGTAGTTAGCAGTGATATAGATGTTGACATGTTTCAGACAAGAAGGGAGAGTGGAGCTCAGTACAGTCCTGGGTTGGAGGGGTGGTTGGTAGTTAGCAGTTATGTATCAATGTAGATGTTGACATGTTTCAGACGAGAAGAGAGAGTGGAGCTCAGTACAGTCCTGGGTTGGAGGGGTGGGTTGTAGTTAGCAGTGATGTATCAATGTAGATGTTGACATGTTTCAGACGAGAAGGGTGAGTGGAGCTCAGTACAGTCCTGGGTTGGAGGGGTGGGTTGTAGTTAGCAGTAATGTATCAATGTAGATGTTGACATGTTTCAGACGAGAAGGGAGAGTGGAGCTCAGTACAGTCCTGGGTTGGAGGGGTGGTTGGTAGTTATTAGTTTTGTATCAATGTAGATGTTGACATGTTTCAGACGAGAAGGGAGAGTGGAGCTCAGTACAGTCCTGGGTTGGAGGGGTGGGTTGTAGTTAGCAGTTATGTATCAATGTAGATGTTGACATGTTTCAACCGAGAAGGGAGAGTGGAGCTCAGTACAGTCCTGGGTTGGAGGGGTGGGTGGTAGTTAGCAGTGATATAGATGTTGACATGTTTCAGACGAGAAGGGAGAGTGGAGCTCAGTACATTCCTGAGTTGGAGGGGTGGTTGGTAGTTAGCAGTTATGTATCAATGTAGATGTTGACATGTTTCAGACGAGAAGGGAGAGTGGAGCTCAGTACAGTCCTGGGTTGGAGGGATGGGTGGTAGTTAGCAGAGATGTATCAATGTAGATGTTGACATGTTTCAGACGAGAAGGGAGAGCGGAGATCAGTACAGTCCTAGTTTGGAGGGGTGGCTGGTAGTTAGTAGTGATGTATCAACGTAGATGTTGACATGTTTCAGACGAGAAGGGAAAGTGGAGCTCAGTACAGTCCTGGGTTGGAGGGGTGGGTGGCAGTTAGTAGTGATGTATCAATGTAGATGTTGACATGTTTCAGACGAGAAGGGAGAGTGGAGCTCAGTACAGTCCTTGGTTGGAGGGGTGGGTGATAGTTATCAGTGATGTATCAATGTAGATGTTGACATGTTTCAGACGAGAAGGGAGAGTGGAGCTCAGTACAGTCCTGGGTTGGAGGGGTGGTTGGTAGTTAGAAGTTATGTATCAGTGTAGATGTTGACATGTTTCAGACGAGAAGGGAGAGTGGAGCTCAGTACAGTCCTGGGTTGGAGGGGTGGTTGGTAGTTAGTAGTGATGCATCAATGTAGATGTTGACATGTTTCAGACGAGAAGGGAAAGTTGAGCTCAGTACAGTCCTGGGTTGGAGGGGTGGGTGGTAGTTAGTAGTGATGTATCAATGTAGATGTTGACATGTTTCAGACGGGAAGGGAGAGCGGAGCTCAGTACACTCCTAGGTTGGAGGGGTGGTTGGTAGTTAGTAGTGATGTATCAACGTAGATGTTGACATGTTTCAGACGAGAAGGGAGAGTGGAGCTCAGTACAGTCCTGGGTTGGAGGGGTGGGTGGTAGTTAGCAGTGATGTATCAATGTAGATGTTGACATGTTTCAGACGAGAAGGGAGAGTGGAGCTCAGTACAGTCCTAGTTTGGAGGGGTGGCTGGTAGTTAGTAGTGATGTATCAACGTAGATGTTGACATGTTTCAGACGAGAAGGGAGAGTGGAGCTCAGTACAGTCCTGGGTTGGAGGGGTGGTTGGTAGTTATCAGTTTTGTATCAATGTAGATGTTGACATGTTTCAGACGAGAAGGGAGAGTGGAGCTCAGTACAGTCCTGGGTTGGAGGGGTGGGTTGTAGTTAGCAGTAATGTATCAATGTAGATGTTGACATGTTTCAGACGAGAAGGGAGAGTGGAGCTCAGTACAGTCCTGGGTTGGAGGGGTGGTTGGTAGTTAGTAGTGATGCATCAATGTAGATGTTGACATGTTTCAGACGAGAAGGGAAAGTTGAGCTCAGTACAGTCCTGGGTTGGAGGGGTGGGTGGTAGTTAGTAGTGATGTATCAATGTAGATGTTGACATGTTTCAGACGGGAAGGGAGAGCGGAGCTCAGTACACTCCTAGGTTGGAGGGGTGGTTGGTAGTTAGTAGTGATGTATCAACGTAGATGTTGACATGTTTCAGACGAGAAGGGAGAGTGGAGCTCAGTACACTCCTAGGTTGGAGGGGTGGTTGGTAGTTAGTAGTGATGTATCAACGTAGATGTTGACATGTTTCAGACGAGAAGGGAGAGTGGAGCTCAGTACAGTCCTGAGATGGAGGGGTGGGTGGTAGTTAGTAGTGATGTATCAATGTAGATGTTGACATGTTTCAGACGAGAAGGGAGAGTGGAGCTCAGTACAGTCCTAGTTTGGAGGGGTGGTTGGTAGTTAGAAGTTATGTATCAGTGTAGATGTTGACATGTTTCAGACGAGAAGGGAGAGTGGAGCTCAGTACAGTCCTAGGTTGGAGGGGTGGGTGGTAGTTAGCAGCGATGTATCAACGTAGATGTTGACATGTTTCAGACGAGAAGGGAGAGTGGAGCTCAGTACAGTCCTGGGTTGGAGGGGTGGTTGGTAGTTATCAGTTTTGTATCAATGTAGATGTTGACATGTTTCAGACGAGAAGGGAGAGTGGAGCTCAGTACAGTCCTGGGTTGGAGGGGTGGGTTGTAGTTAGCAGTAATGTATCAATGTAGATGTTGACATGTTTCAGACGAGAAGGGAGAGTGGAGCTCAGTACAGTCCTGGGTTGGAGGGGTGGTTGGTAGTTAGCAGTTATGTATCAATGTAGATGTTGACATGTTTCAGACGAGAAGGGAGAGTGGAGCTCAGTACAGTCCTGGGTTGGAGGGGTGGGTGGTAGTTAGCAGTTATGTATCAATGTAGATGTTGACATGTTTCAGACGAGAAGGGAAAGTGGAGCTCAGTACAGTCCTGGGTTGGAGGGGTGGGTGGCAGTTAGTAGTGATGTATCAATGTAGATGTTGACATGTTTCAGACGAGAAGGGAGAGTGGAGCTCAGTACAGTCCTGGGTTGGAGGGGTGGGTGATAGTTATCAGTGATGTATCAATGTAGATGTTGACATGTTTCAGACGAGAAGGGAGAGTGGAGCTCAGTACAGTCCTGGGTTGGAGGGGTGGTTGGTAGTTAGAAGTTATGTATCAGTGTAGATGTTGACATGTTTCAGACGAGAAGGGAGAGTGGAGCTCAGTACAGTCCTGGGTTGGAGGGGTGGGTGGTAGTTAGCAGTGATATAGATGTTGACATGTTTCAGACGAGAAGGGAGAGTGGAGCTCAGTACAGTCCTGGGTTGGAGGGACGGTTGGTAGTTAGCAGTAATGTATCAATGTAGATGTTGACATGTTTCAGACGAGAAGGGAGAGTGGAGCTCAGTACAGTCCTGGGTTGGAGGGATGGGTGGTAGTTAGCAGTGATGTATCAATGTAGATGTTGACATGTTTCAGACGAGAAGGGAGAGTGGAGATCAGTACAGTCCTAGTTTGGAGGGGTGGGTGGTAGTTAGTAGTGATGTATCAACGTAGATGTTGACATGTTTCAGACGAGAAGGGAGAGTGGAGCTCAGTACAGTCCTGGGTTGGAGGGGTGGGTGATAGTTATCAGTGATGTATCAATGTAGATGTTGACATGTTTCAGACGAGAAGGGAGAGTGGAGCTCAGTACAGTCCTGGATTGGAGGGGTGGTTGGTAGTTAGAAGTTATGTATCAGTGTAGATGTTGACATGTTTCAGACGAGAAGGGAGAGTGGAGCTCAGTACAGTCCTGGGTTGGAGGGGTGGTTGGTAGTTAGTAGTGATGCATCAATGTAGATGTTGACATGTTTCAGACGAGAAGGGAAAGTTGAGCTCAGTACAGTCCTGGGTTGGAGGGGTGGGTGGTAGTTAGTAGTGATGTATCAATGTAGATGTTGACATGTTTCAGACGAGAAGGGAGAGTGGAGCTCAGTACAGTCCTAGTTTGGAGGGGTGGTTGGTAGTTAGTAGTGATGTATCAACGTAGATGTTGACATGTTTCAGACGAGAAGGGAGAGCGGAGCTCAGTACAGTCCTAGGTTGGAGGGGTGGGTGGTAGTTAGCAGTGATGTATCAATGTAGATGTTGACATGTTTCAGACGAGAAGGGAGAGCGGAGCTCAGTACAGTCCTAGGTTGGAGGGGTGGGTGGTAGTTAGCAGTGATGTATTAATGTAGATGTTCACATGTTTCAGACGAGAAGGGAGAGTGGAGCTCAGTACAGTCCTGGGTTGGAGGAGTGGGTGGTAGTTAGCAGTGATGTATCAATGTAGATGTTGACATGTTTCAGACGGGAAGGGAGAGCGGAGCTCAGTACACTCCTAGGTTGGAGGGGTGGTTGGTAGTTAGCAGTGATGTATCAATGTAGATGTTGACATGTTTCAGACGAGAAGGGAGAGTGGAGCTCAGTACAGTCCTGGGTTGGAGGAGTGGGTGGTAGTTAGCAGTGATGTATCAATGTAGATGTTGACATGTTTCAGACGGGAAGGGAGAGTGGAGCTCAGTACAGTCCTAGGTTGGAGGGGTGGTTGGTAGTTAGCAGTGATGTATCAATGTAGATGTTGACATGTTTCAGACGAGAAGGGAGAGTGGAGCTCAGTACAGTCCTAGTTTGGAGGGGTGGCTGGTAGTTAGTAGTGATGTATCAACGTAGATGTTGACATGTTTCAGACGAGAAGGGAGAGTGGAGCTCAGTACAGTCCTGGGTTGGAGGGGTGGTTGGTAGTTATCAGTTTTGTATCAATGTAGATGTTGACATGTTTCAGACGAGAAGGGAGAGTGGAGCTCAGTACAGTCCTGGGTTGGAGGGGTGGGTTGTAGTTAGCAGTAATGTATCAATGTAGATGTTGACATGTTTCAGACGAGAAGGGAGAGTGGAGCTCAGTACAGTCCTGGGTTGGAGGGGTGGTTGGTAGTTAGCAGTTATGTATCAATGTAGATGTTGACATGTTTCAGACGAGAAGGGAGAGTGGAGCTCAGTACAGTCCCGGGTTGGAGGGGTGGGTGGTAGTTAGCAGTTATGTATCAATGTAGATGTTGACATGTTTCAGACGAGAAGGGAAAGTGGAGCTCAGTACAGTCCTGGGTTGGAGGGGTGGGTGGTAGTTAGTAGTGATGTATCAATGTAGATGTTGACATGTTTCAGACGAGAAGGGAGAGTGGAGCTCAGTACAGTCCTGGGTTGGAGGGGTGGGTGATAGTTATCAGTGATGTATCAATGTAGATGTTGACATGTTTCAGACGAGAAGGGAGAGTGGAGCTCAGTACAGTCCTGGGTTGGAGGGGTGGTTGGTAGTTAGAAGTTATGTATCAGTGTAGATGTTGACATGTTTCAGACGAGAAGGGAGAGTGGAGCTCAGTACAGTCCTGGGTTGGAGGGGTGGGTGGTAGTTAGCAGTGATATAGATGTTGACATGTTTCAGACGAGAAGGGAGAGTGGAGCTCAGTACAGTCCTGGGTTGGAGGGACGGTTGGTAGTTAGCAGTAATGTATCAATGTAGATGTTGACATGTTTCAGACGAGAAGGGAGAGTGGAGCTCAGTACAGTCCTGGATTGGAGGGGTGGTTGGTAGTTAGAAGTTATGTATCAGTGTAGATGTTGACATGTTTCAGACGAGAAGGGAGAGTGGAGCTCAGTACAGTCCTGGGTTGGAGGGGTGGTTGGTAGTTAGTAGTGATGCATCAATGTAGATGTTGACATGTTTCAGACGAGAAGGGAAAGTTGAGCTCAGTACAGTCCTGGGTTGGAGGGGTGGGTGGTAGTTAGTAGTGATGTATCAATGTAGATGTTGACATGTTTCAGACGAGAAGGGAGAGTGGAGCTCAGTACAGTCCTAGTTTGGAGGGGTGGTTGGTAGTTAGTAGTGATGTATCAACGTAGATGTTGACATGTTTCAGACGAGAAGGGAGAGTGGAGCTCAGTACAGTCCTAGGTTGGAGGGGTGGGTGGTAGTTAGCAGTGATGTATCAATGTAGATGTTGACATGTTTCAGACGAGAAGGGAGAGCGGAGCTCAGTACAGTCCTAGGTTGGAGGGGTGGGTGGTAGTTAGCAGTGATGTATTAATGTAGATGTTCACATGTTTCAGACGAGAAGGGAGAGTGGAGCTCAGTACAGTCCTGGGTTGGAGGAGTGGGTGGTAGTTAGCAGTGATGTATCAATGTAGATGTTGACATGTTTCAGACGGGAAGGGAGAGCGGAGCTCAGTACACTCCTAGGTTGGAGGGGTGGTTGGTAGTTAGCAGTGATGTATCAATGTAGATGTTGACATGTTTCAGACGAGAAGGGAGAGTGGAGCTCAGTACAGTCCTGGGTTGGAGGAGTGGGTGGTAGTTAGCAGTGATGTATCAATGTAGATGTTGACATGTTTCAGACGGGAAGGGAGAGTGGAGCTCAGTACAGTCCTAGGTTGGAGGGGTGGTTGGTAGTTAGCAGTGATGTATCAATGTAGATGTTGACATGTTTCAGACGAGAAGGGAGAGTGGAGCTCAGTACAGTCCTAGTTTGGAGGGGTGGCTGGTAGTTAGTAGTGATGTATCAACGTAGATGTTGACATGTTTCAGACGAGAAGGGAGAGTGGAGCTCAGTACAGTCCTGGGTTGGAGGGGTGGTTGGTAGTTATCAGTTTTGTATCAATGTAGATGTTGACATGTTTCAGACGAGAAGGGAGAGTGGAGCTCAGTACAGTCCTGGGTTGGAGGGGTGGGTTGTAGTTAGCAGTAATGTATCAATGTAGATGTTGACATGTTTCAGACGAGAAGGGAGAGTGGAGCTCAGTACAGTCCTGGGTTGGAGGGGTGGTTGGTAGTTAGCAGTTATGTATCAATGTAGATGTTGACATGTTTCAGACGAGAAGGGAGAGTGGAGCTCAGTACAGTCCCGGGTTGGAGGGGTGGGTGGTAGTTAGCAGTTATGTATCAATGTAGATGTTGACATGTTTCAGACGAGAAGGGAAAGTGGAGCTCAGTACAGTCCTGGGTTGGAGGGGTGGGTGGCAGTTAGTAGTGATGTATCAATGTAGATGTTGACATGTTTCAGACGAGAAGGGAGAGTGGAGCTCAGTACAGTCCTGGGTTGGAGGGGTGGGTGGTAGTTATCAGTGATGTATCAATGTAGATGTTGACATGTTTCAGACGAGAAGGGAGAGTGGAGCTCAGTACAGTCCTGGGTTGGAGGGGTGGTTGGTAGTTAGAAGTTATGTATCAGTGTAGATGTTGACATGTTTCAGACGAGAAGGGAGAGTGGAGCTCAGTACAGTCCTGGGTTGGAGGGGTGGGTGGTAGTTAGCAGTGATATAGATGTTGACATGTTTCAGACGAGAAGGGAGAGTGGAGCTCAGTACAGTCCTGGGTTGGAGGGACGGTTGGTAGTTAGCAGTAATGTATCAATGTAGATGTTGACATGTTTCAGACGAGAAGGGAGAGTGGAGCTCAGTACAGTCCTGGGTTGGAGGGATGGGTGGTAGTTAGCAGTGATGTATCAATGTAGATGTTGACATGTTTCAGACGAGAAGGGAGAGTGGAGATCAGTACAGTCCTAGTTTGGAGGGGTGGGTGGTAGTTAGTAGTGATGTATCAACGTAGATGTTGACATGTTTCAGACGAGAAGGGAGAGTGGAGCTCAGTACAGTCCTGGGTTGGAGGGGTGGGTGGTAGTTAGCAGTGATGTATCAATGTAGATGTTGACATGTTTCAGACGAGAAGGGAGAGTGGACCTCAGTACAGTCTTGGGTTGGAGGGGTGGGTGGTAGTTACCTGTGATGTATCAATGTAGATGTTGACATGTTTCAGACGGGAATGGAGAGTGGAGCTCAGTACAGTCCTGGGTTGGAGGGGTGGGTGGTAGTTACCAGTGATGTATCAATGTAGATGTTGACATGTTTCAGACGAGAAGGGAGATTGGAGCTCAGTACAGTCCTGGGTTGGAGGGGTGGGTGGTAGTTATCAGTGATGTATCAATGTAGATGTTGACATGTTTCAGACGAGAAGGGAGAGTGGAGCTCAGTACAGTCCTGGGTTGGAGGGGTGGTTGGTAGTTAGTAGTGATGTATCAATGTAGATGTTGACATGTTTCAGACGAGAAGAGAGAGTGGAGCTCAGTACAGTCCTGCGTTGGAGGGGTGGGTGGTAGTTACCTGTGATGTATCAATGTAGATGTTGACATGTTTCAGACGAGTAGGGAGAGTGGAGCTCAGTACAGTCCTGGGTTGGAGGAGTGGGTGGTAGTTATCAGTGATGTATCAATGTAGATGTTGACATGTTTCAGACGAGAAGGGAGAGCGGAGCACAGTACAGTCCTAGGTTGGAGGGGTGGTTGGTAGTTAGTAGTGATGTATCAATGTAGATGTTGACATGTTTCAGACGAGAAGGGAGAGTGGAGCACAGTACAGTCCTGGGTTGAAGGGGTGGTTGGTAGTTAGCAGCGATGTATCAATGTAGATGTTGACATGTTTCAGACGAGAAGGGAGAGTTGAGCTCAGTACAGTCCTGGGTTGGAGGGGTGGGTGGTAGTTATCAGTGATGTATCAATGTAGATGTTGACATGTTTCAGACGAGAAGGGAGAGCGGAGCACAGTACAGTCCTGGGTTGGAGGGGTTGGTGGTAGTTATCAGTGATGATTTAATGTAGATGTTGACATGTTTCAGACGAGAAGGGAGAGTGGAGCTCAGTACAGTCCTGGGTTGGAGGGGTGGGTGGTAATTACCAGTGATGTATCAATGTAGATGTTGACATGTTTCAGACGAGAAGGGAGAGTGGAGCTCAGTACAGTCCTGGGTTGGAGGGGTGGGTGGTAGTTATCAGTGATGTATCAATGTAGATGTTGACATGTTTCAGACGAGAAAGGAGAGAGGATCACAGTACAGTCCTAGGTTGGAGGGGTGGTTGGTAGTTAGTAGTGATGTATCAATGTATATGTTGACATGTTTCAGACGAGAAGGGAGAGCGGAGCACAGTACAGTCCTAGGTTAGAGGGGTGGTTGGTAGTTAGCAGTGATGTATCAATGTAGATGTTGACATGTTTCAGACGAGAAGGGAGAGCGGAGCACAGTACAGTCCTAGGTTGGAGGGGTGGTTGGTAGTTAGCAGTTATGTATCAATGTAGATGTTGACATGTTTCAGACGAGAAGGGAGAGTGGAGCTCAGTACAGTCCCGGGTTGGAGGGGTGGGTGGTAGTTAGCAGTTATGTATCAATGTAGATGTTGACATGTTTCAGACGAGAAGGGAAAGTGGAGCTCAGTACAGTCCTGGGTTGGAGGGGTGGGTGGCAGTTAGTAGTGATGTATCAATGTAGATGTTGACATGTTTCAGACGAGAAGGGAGAGTGGAGCTCAGTACAGTCCTGGGTTGGAGGGGTGGGTGATAGTTATCAGTGATGTATCAATGTAGATGTTGACATGTTTCAGACGAGAAGGGAGAGTGGAGCTCAGTACAGTCCTGGGTTGGAGGGGTGGTTGGTAGTTAGAAGTTATGTATCAGTGTAGATGTTGACATGTTTCAGACGAGAAGGGAGAGTGGAGCTCAGTACAGTCCTGGGTTGGAGGGGTGGGTGGTAGTTAGCAGTGATATAGATGTTGACATGTTTCAGACGAGAAGGGAGAGTGGAGCTCAGTACAGTCCTGGGTTGGAGGGACGGTTGGTAGTTAGCAGTAATGTATCAATGTAGATGTTGACATGTTTCAGACGAGAAGGGAGAGTGGAGCTCAGTACAGTCCTGGGTTGGAGGGATGGGTGGTAGTTAGCAGTGATGTATCAATGTAGATGTTGACATGTTTCAGACGAGAAGGGAGAGTGGAGATCAGTACAGTCCTAGTTTGGAGGGGTGGGTGGTAGTTAGTAGTGATGTATCAACGTAGATGTTGACATGTTTCAGACGAGAAGGGAGAGTGGAGCTCAGTACAGTCCTGGGTTGGAGGGGTGGGTGGTAGTTAGCAGTGATGTATCAATGTAGATGTTGACATGTTTCAGACGAGAAGGGAGAGTGGAGCTCAGTACAGTCCTGGGTTGGAGGGGTGGGTGGTAGTAAGCAGTGATGTATCAATGTAGATGTTGACATGTTTCAGACGAGAAGGGAGAGTGGAGCTCAGTACAGTCCTGTGTTGGAGGGGTGGGTGGTAGTAGTTAGCAGTGATGTATCAATGTAGATGTTGACATGTTTCAGACGGGAATGGAGAGTGGAGCTCAGTACAGTCCTGGGTTGGAGGGGTGGGTGGTAGTTACCAGTGATGTATCAATGTAGATGTTGACATGTTTCAGACGAGAAGGGAGATTGGAGCTCAGTACAGTCCTGGGTTGGAGGGGTGGGTGGTAGTTATCAGTGATGTATCAATGTAGATGTTGACATGTTTCAGACGAGAAGGGAGAGTGGAGCTCAGTACAGTCCTGGGTTGGAGGGGTGGTTGGTAGTTAGTAGTGATGTATCAATGTAGATGTTGACATGTTTCAGACGAGAAGAGAGAGTGGAGCTCAGTACAGTCCTGCGTTGGAGGGGTGGGTGGTAGTTACCTGTGATGTATCAATGTAGATGTTGACATGTTTCAGACGAGAAGGGAGAGTGGAGCTCAGTACAGTCCTGGGTTGGAGGGGTGGGTGGTAGTTATCAGTGATGTATCAATGTAGATGTTGACATGTTTCAGACGAGAAGGGAGAGCGGAGCACAGTACAGTCCTAGGTTGGAGGGGTGGTTGGTAGTTAGTAGTGATGTATCAATGTAGATGTTGACATGTTTCAGACGAGAAGGGAGAGTGGAGCACAGTACAGTCCTGGGTTGAAGGGGTGGTTGGTAGTTAGCAGCGATGTATCAATGTAGATGTTGACATGTTTCAGACGAGAAGGGAGAGTTGAGCTCAGTACAGTCCTGGGTTGGAGGGGTGGGTGGTAGTTAGCAGTGATGTATCAATGTAGATGTTGACATGTTTCAGACGAGAAGGGAGAGCGGAGCACAGTACAGTCCTGGGTTGGAGGGGTTGGTGGTAGTTATCAGTGATGATTTAATGTAGATGTTGACATGTTTCAGACGAGAAGGGAGAGTGGAGCTCAGTACAGTCCTGGGTTGGAGGGGTGGGTGGTAGTTACCAGTGATGTATCAATGTAGATGTTGACATGTTTCAGACGAGAAGGGAGAGTGGAGCTCAGTACAGTCCTGGGTTGGAGGGGTGGGTGGTAGTTATCAGTGATGTATCAATGTAGATGTTGACATGTTTCAGACGAGAAAGGAGAGAGGATCACAGTACAGTCCTAGGTTGGAGGGGTGGTTGGTAGTTAGTAGTGATGTATCAATGTAGATGTTGACATGTTTCAGACGAGAAGGGAGAGCGGAGCACAGTACAGTCCTAGGTTAGAGGGGTGGTTGGTAGTTAGCAGTGATGTATCAATGTAGATGTTGACATGTTTCAGACGAGAAGGGAGAGCGGAGCACAGTACAGTCCTAGGTTGGAGGGGTGGTTGGTAGTTAGTAGTGATGTATCAATGTAGATGTTGACATGTTTCAGACGAGAAGAGAGAGTGGAGCTCAGTACAGTCCTGGGTTGGAGGGGTGGGTGGTAGTTACCTGTGATGTATCAATGTAGATGTTGACATGTTTCAGACGAGTAGGGAGAGTGGAGCTCAGTACAGTCCTGGGTTGGAGGGGTGGGTGGTAGGTATCAGTGATGTATCAATGTAGATGTTGACATGTTTCAGACGAGAAGGGAGAGCGGAGCACAGTACAGTCCTAGGTTGGAGGGGTGGTTGGTAGTTAGTAGTGATGTATCAATGTAGATGTTGACATGTTTCAGACGAGAAGGGAGAGTGGAGCTCAGTACAGTCCTGGGTTGGAGGGGTGGGTGGTAGTTATCAGTGATGTATCAATGTAGATGTTGACATGTTTCAGACGAGAAAGGAGAGAGGATCACAGTACAGTCCTAGGTTGGAGGGGTGGTTGGTAGTTAGTAGTGATGTATCAATGTAGATGTTGACATGTTTCAGACGAGAAGGGAGAGCGGAGCACAGTACAGTCCTGGGTTGGAGGGGTGGTTGGTAGTTACCAGTGATGTATCAATGTAGATGTTGACATGTTTCAGACGAGAAGGGAGAGTAGAGCTCAGTACAGTCCTAGGTTGGAGGGGTGGTTGGTAGTTAGTAGTGATGTATCAATGTAGATGTTGACATGTTTCAGACGAGAAGGGAGAGCGGAGCAGAGTGCAATCCTAGGTTGGAGGGGTGGTTGGTAGTTAGTAGTGATGAATCAATGTAGATGTTGACATGTTTCAGACGAGAAGGGAGAGTGGAGCTCAGTACAGTCCTGGGTTGGAGGGGTGGGTGGTAGTTAGCAGTGATGTATCAATGTAGATGTTGACATGTTTCAGACGAGAAGGGAGAGTGGAGCTCAGTACAGTCCTGGGTTGGAGGGGTGGGTGGTAGTAAGCAGTGATGTATCAATGTAGATGTTGACATGTTTCAGACGAGAAGGGAGAGTGGAGCTCAGTACAGTCCTGTGTTGGAGGGGTGGGTGGTAGTAGTTAGCAGTGATGTATCAATGTAGATGTTGACATGTTTCAGACGGGAATGGAGAGTGGAGCTCAGTACAGTCCTGGGTTGGAGGGGTGGGTGGTAGTTACCAGTGATGTATCAATGTAGATGTTGACATGTTTCAGACGAGAAGGGAGATTGGAGCTCAGTACAGTCCTGGGTTGGAGGGGTGGGTGGTAGTTATCAGTGATGTATCAATGTAGATGTTGACATGTTTCAGACGAGAAGGGAGAGTGGAGCTCAGTACAGTCCTGGGTTGGAGGGGTGGTTGGTAGTTAGTAGTGATGTATCAATGTAGATGTTGACATGTTTCAGACGAGAAGAGAGAGTGGAGCTCAGTACAGTCCTGCGTTGGAGGGGTGGGTGGTAGTTACCTGTGATGTATCAATGTAGATGTTGACATGTTTCAGACGAGAAGGGAGAGTGGAGCTCAGTACAGTCCTGGGTTGGAGGGGTGGGTGGTAGTTATCAGTGATGTATCAATGTAGATGTTGACATGTTTCAGACGAGAAGGGAGAGCGGAGCACAGTACAGTCCTAGGTTGGAGGGGTGGTTGGTAGTTAGTAGTGATGTATCAATGTAGATGTTGACATGTTTCAGACGAGAAGGGAGAGTGGAGCACAGTACAGTCCTGGGTTGAAGGGGTGGTTGGTAGTTAGCAGCGATGTATCAATGTAGATGTTGACATGTTTCAGACGAGAAGGGAGAGTTGAGCTCAGTACAGTCCTGGGTTGGAGGGGTGGGTGGTAGTTATCAGTGATGTATCAATGTAGATGTTGACATGTTTCAGACGAGAAGGGAGAGCGGAGCACAGTACAGTCCTGGGTTGGAGGGGTTGGTGGTAGTTATCAGTGATGATTTAATGTAGATGTTGACATGTTTCAGACGAGAAGGGAGAGTGGAGCTCAGTACAGTCCTGGGATGGAGGGGTGGGTGGTAGTTACCAGTGATGTATCAATGTAGATGTTGACATGTTTCAGACGAGAAGGGAGAGTGGAGCTCAGTACAGTCCTGGGTTGGAGGGGTGGGTGGTAGTTATCAGTGATGTATCAATGTAGATGTTGACATGTTTCAGACGAGAAAGGAGAGAGGATCACAGTACAGTCCTAGGTTGGAGGGGTGGTTGGTAGTTAGTAGTGATGTATCAATGTAGATGTTGACATGTTTCAGACGAGAAGGGAGAGCGGAGCACAGTACAGTCCTAGGTTAGAGGGGTGGTTGGTAGTTAGCAGTGATGTATCAATGTAGATGTTGACATGTTTCAGACGAGAAGGGAGAGCGGAGCACAGTACAGTCCTAGGTTGGAGGGGTGGTTGGTAGTTAGTAGTGATGTATCAATGTAGATGTTGACATGTTTCAGACGAGAAGAGAGAGTGGAGCTCAGTACAGTCCTGGGTTGGAGGGGTGGGTGGTAGTTACCTGTGATGTATCAATGTAGATGTTGACATGTTTCAGACGAGTAGGGAGAGTGGAGCTCAGTACAGTCCTGGGTTGGAGGGGTGGGTGGTAGGTATCAGTGATGTATCAATGTAGATGTTGACATGTTTCAGACGAGAAGGGAGAGCGGAGCACAGTACAGTCCTAGGTTGGAGGGGTGGTTGGTAGTTAGTAGTGATGTATCAATGTAGATGTTGACATGTTTCAGACGAGAAGGGAGAGTGGAGCTCAGTACAGTCCTGGGTTGGAGGGGTGGGTGGTAGTTATCAGTGATGTATCAATGTAGATGTTGACATGTTTCAGACGAGAAGGGAGAGAGGATCACAGTACAGTCCTAGGTTGGAGGGGTGGTTGGTAGTTAGTAGTGATGTATCAATGTAGATGTTGACATGTTTCAGACGAGAAGGGAGAGCGGAGCACAGTACAGTCCTAGGTTAGAGGGGTGGTTGGTAGTTAGCAGTGATGTATCAATGTAGATGTTGACATGTTTCAGACGAGAAGGGAGAGCGGAGCACAGTACAGTCCTAGGTTGGAGGGGTGGTTGGTAGTTAGTAGTGATGTATCAATGTAGATGTTGACATGTTTCAGACGAGAAGAGAGAGTGGAGCTCAGTACAGTCCTGGGTTGGAGGGGTGGGTGGTAGTTACCTGTGATGTATCAATGTAGATGTTGACATGTTTCAGACGAGTAGGGAGAGTGGAGCTCAGTACAGTCCTGGGTTGGAGGGGTGGGTGGTAGGTATCAGTGATGTATCAATGTAGATGTTGACATGTTTCAGACGAGAAGGGAGAGCGGAGCACAGTACAGTCCTAGGTTGGAGGGGTGGTTGGTAGTTAGTAGTGATGTATCAATGTAGATGTTGACATGTTTCAGACGAGAAGGGAGAGTGGAGCTCAGTACAGTCCTGGGTTGGAGGGGTGGGTGGTAGTTATCAGTGATGTATCAATGTAGATGTTGACATGTTTCAGACGAGAAAGGAGAGAGGATCACAGTACAGTCCTAGGTTGGAGGGGTGGTTGGTAGTTAGTAGTGATGTATCAATGTAGATGTTGACATGTTTCAGACGAGAAGGGAGAGCGGAGCACAGTACAGTCCTGGGTTGGAGGGGTGGTTGGTAGTTACCAGTGATGTATCAATGTAGATGTTGACATGTTTCAGACGAGAAGGGAGAGTAGAGCTCAGTACAGTCCTAGGTTGGAGGGGTGGTTGGTAGTTAGTAGTGATGTATCAATGTAGATGTTGACATGTTTCAGACGAGAAGGGAGAGCGGAGCAGAGTGCAATCCTAGGTTGGAGGGGTGGTTGGTAGTTAGTAGTGATGAATCAATGTAGATGTTGACATGTTTCAGACGAGAAGGGAGAGTGGAGCTCAGTACAGTCCTGGGTTGGAGGGGTGGGTGGTAGTTACCAGTGATGTATCAATGTAGATGTTGACATGTTTCAGACGAGAAGGGAGAGTGGAGCTCAGTACAGTCCTGGGTTGGAGGGGTGGGTGGTAGTTACCAGTGATGTATCAATGTAGATGTTGACATGTTTCAGACGAGAAGGGAGAGTGGAGCTCAGTACAGTCCTGGGTTGGTGGGGTGGTTGGTAGTTAGTAGTGATGTATCAATGTAGATGTTGACATGTTTCAGACGAGAAGGGAGAGTGGAGCTCAGTACAGTCCTGGGTTGGAGGGGTGGTTGGTAGTTAGTAGTGATGTATCAATGTAGATGTTGACATGTTTCAGACGAGAAGAGAGAGTGGAGCTCAGTACAGTCCTGGGTTGGAGGGGTGGGTGGTAGTTACCTGTGATGTATCAATGTAGATGTTGACATGTTTCAGACGAGTAGGGAGAGTGGAGCTCAGTACAGTCCTGGGTTGGAGGGGTGGGTGGTAGTTATCAGTGATGTATCAATGTAGATGTTGACATGTTTCAGACGAGAAGGGAGAGCGGAGCACAGTACAGTCCTAGGTTGGAGGGATGGTTGGTAGTTAGCAGTGATGTATCAATGTAGATGTTGACATGTTTCAGACGAGAAGGGAGAGTGGAGCACAGTACAGTCCTGGGTTGAAGGGGTGGTTGGTAGTTAGCAGCGATGTATCAATGTAGATGTTGACATGTTTCAGACGAGAAGGGAGAGGGGAGCACAGTACAGTCCTAGGTTGGAGGGATGGTTGGTAGTTAGCAGTGATGTATCAATGTAGATGTTGACATGTTTCAGACGAGAAGGGAGAGTGGAGCACAGTACAGTCCTGGGTTGAAGGGGTGGTTGGTAGTTAGCAGCGATGTATCAATGTAGATGTTGACATGTTTCAGACGAGAAGGGAGAGTTGAGCTCAGTACAGTCCTGGGTTGGAGGGGTGGGTGGTAGTTATCAGTGATGTATCAATGTAGATGTTGACATGTTTCAGACGAGAAGGGAGAGCGGAGCACAGTACAGTCCTGGGTTAGAGGGGTTGGTGGTAGTTATCAGTGATGATTTAATGTAGATGTTGACATGTTTCAGACGAGAAGGGAGAGTGGAGCTCAGTACAGTCCTGGGTTGGAGGGGTGGGTGGTAGTTACCAGTGATGTATCAATGTAGATGTTGACATGTTTCAGACGAGAAGGGAGAGTGGAGCTCAGTACAGTCCTGGGTTGGAGGGGTGGGTGGTAGTTATCAGTGATGTATCAATGTAGATGTTGACATGTTTCAGACGAGAAAGGAGAGAGGATCACAGTACAGTCCTAGGTTGGAGGGGTGGTTGGTAGTTAGTAGTGATGTATCAATGTAGATGTTGACATGTTTCAGACGAGAAGGGAGAGCGGAGCACAGTACAGTCCTAGGTTAGAGGGGTGGTTGGTAGTTAGCAGTGATGTATCAATGTAGATGTTAACATGTTTCAGACGAGCAGGGAGAGCGGAGCACAGTACAGTCCTAGGTTGGAGGGGTGGTTGGTAGTTAGTAGTGATGTATCAATGTAGATGTTGACATGTTTCAGACGAGAAGGGAGAGCGGAGCAGAGTACAATCCTAGGTTGGAGGGGTGGTTGGTAGTTAGTAGTGATGTATCAATGTAGATGTTGACATGTATCAGACGAGAAGAGAGAGTGGAGCTCAGTACAGTCCTGGGTTGGAGGGGTGGGTGGTAGTTAGTAGTGATGTATCAATGTAGATGTTGACATGTTTCAGACGAGAAGGGAGAGTGGAGCTCATTACATTCCTTGGTTGGAGGGGTGGTTGGTAGTTACAAGTTATGTATCAGTGTAGATGTTGACATGTTTCAGACGAGAAGGGAGAGTGGAGCTCAGTACAGTCCTGGGTTGGAGGGGTGGGTGGTAGTTAGCAGTGATATAGATGTTGACATGTTTCAGACGAGAAGGGATAGTGGAGCTCAGTACAGTCCTAGGTTGGAGGGGTGGGTGATAGTTAGTAGTGATGTATCAATGTAGATGTTGACATGTTTCAGACGAGAAGGGAGAGTGGAGCTCAGTACAGTCCCGGGTTGGAGGGGCGGTTGGTAGTTAGCAGTAATGTATCAATGTAGATGTTGACATGTTTCAGACGAGAAGGGAGAGTGGAGCTCAGTACAGTCCCGGGTTGGAGGGATGGGTGGTAGTTAGTAGTGATGTATCAATGTAGATGTTGACATGTTTCAGACGAGAAGGGAGAGTGGAGCTCAGTACAGTCCTGGGTTGGAGGGGTGGGTGGTAGTTAGTAGTGATGTATCAATGTAGATGTTGACATGTTTCAGACGAGAAGGGAGAGTGGAGCTCAGTACAGTCCTGGGTTGGAGGGATGGGTGGTAGTTAGCAGTGATGTATCAATGTAGATGTTGACATGTTTCAGACGAGAAGGGAGAGTGGAGATCAGTACAGTCCTAGTTTGGAGGGGTGGCTGGTAGTTACCTGTGATGTATCAATGTAGATGTTGACATGTTTCAGACGAGTAGGGAGAGTGGAGCTCAGTACAGTCCTAGGTTGGAGGGGTGGGTGGTAGTTAGTAGTGATGTATCAATGTAGATGTTGACATGTTTCAGACGAGAAGGGAGAGTGGAGATCAGTACAGTCCTAGGTTGGAGGGGTGGGTGGTAGTTAGTAGTGATGTATCAATGTAGATGTTGACATGTTTCAGACGAGAAGGGAGAGTGGAGATCAGTACAGTCCTAGGTTGGAGGGGTGGGTGGTAGTTAGCAGTTATGTATCAATGTAGATGTTGACATGTTTCAGACGAGAAGGGAGAGTGGAGCTCAGTACAGTCCTAGGTTGGAGGGGTGGGTGGTAGTTAGTAGTGATGTATCAATGTAGATGTTGACATGTTTCAGACGAGAAGGGAGAGTGGAGATCAGTACAGTCCTAGTTTGGAGGGGTGGCTGGTAGTTACCTGTGATGTATCAATGTAGATGTTGACATGTTTCAGACGAGTAGGGAGAGTTGAGCTCAGTACAGTCCTGGGTTGGAGGGGTGGTTGGTAGTTAGTAGTGATGTATCAATGTAGATGTTGACATGTTTCAGACGAGAAGGGAGAGTGGAGCACAGTACAGCCCTGGGTTGGAGGGGTGGTTGGTAGTTAGTAGTGATGTATCAATGTAGATGTTGACATGTTTCAGACGAGAAGGGAGAGTGGAGCACAGTACAGCCCTGGGTTGAAGGGGTGGTTGGTAGTTAGTAGTGATGTATCAATGTAGATGTTGACATGTTTCAGACGAGAAGAGAGAGTGGAGCTCAGTACAGTCCTGGGTTGGAGGGGTGGGTGGTAGTTACCTGTGGTGTATCAATGTAGATGTTGACATGTTTCAGACGAGTAGGGAGAGTGGAGCTCAGTACAGTCCTGGGTTGGAGGGGTAGGTGGTAGTTATCAGTGATGTATCAATGTAGATGTTGACATGTTTCAGACGAGAAGGGAGAGCGGAGCACAGTACAGTCCTAGGTTGGAGGGGTGGTTGGTAGTTAGTAGTGATGTATCAATATAGATGTTGACATGTTTCAGACGAGAAGGGAGATTGGAGCTCAGTACAGTCCTGGGTTGGAGGGGTGGGTGGTAGTTATCAGTGATGTATCAATGTAGATGTTGACATGTTTCAGACGAGAAGGGAGAGTGGAGCTCAGTACAGTCCTGGGTTGGAGGGGTGGTTGGTAGTTATCAGTGATGTATCAATGTAGATGTTGACATGTTTCAGACGAGAAGAGAGAGTGGAGCTCAGTACAGTCCTGCGTTGGAGGGGTGGGTGGTAGTTACCTGTGATGTATCAATGTAGATGTTGACATGTTTCAGACGAGTAGGGAGAGTGGAGCTCAGTACAGTCCTGGGTTGGAGGGGTGGGTGGTAGTTATCAGTGATGTATCAATGTAGATGTTGACATGTTTCAGACGAGAAGGGAGAGAGGAGCACAGTACAGTCCTAGGTTGGAGGGGTGGTTGGTAGTTAGTAGTGATGTATCAATGTAGATGTTGACATGTTTCAGACGAGAAGGGAGAGTGGAGCACAGTACAGTCCTGGGTTGAAGGGGTGGTTGGTAGTTAGCAGCGATGTATCAATGTAGATGTTGACATGTTTCAGACGAGAAGGGAGGGTTGAGCTCAGTACAGTCCTGGGTTGGAGGGGTGGGTGGTAGTTATCAGTGATGTATCAATGTAGATGTTGACATGTTTCAGACGAGAAGGGAGAGCGGAGCACAGTACAGTCCTGGGTTGGAGGGGTTGGTGGTAGTTATCAGTGATGATTTAATGTAGATGTTGACATGTTTCAGACGAGAAGGGAGAGTGGAGCTCAGTACAGTCCTGGGTTGGAGGGGTGGGTGGTAGTTACCAGTGATGTATCAATGTAGATGTTGACATGTTTCAGACGAGAAGGGAGAGTGGAGCTCAGTACAGTCCTGGGTTGGAGGGGTGGGTGGTAGTTATCAGTGATGTATCAATGTAGATGTTGACATGTTTCAGACGAGAAAGGAGAGAGGATCACAGTACAGTCCTAGGTTGGAGGGGTGGTTGGTAGTTAGTAGTGATGTATCAATGTAGATGTTGACATCTTTCAGACGAGAAGGGAGAGCGGAGCACAGTACAGTCCTAGGTTAGAGGGGTGGTTGGTAGTTAGCAGTGATGTATCAATGTAGATGTTGACATGTTTCAGACGAGAAGGGAGAGCGGAGCACAGTACAGTCCTAGGTTGGAGGGGTGGTTGGTAGTTAGCAGTGGTGTATCAATGTACATGTTGACTTGTTTCAGACGAGAAGGGAGAGTGGAGCTCAGTACAGTCCTGGGTTGGAGGGGTGGTTGGTAGTTAGCAGTGGTGAATCAATGTACATGTTGACATGTTTCAGACGAGAAGGGAGAGTGGAGCTCAGTACAGTCCTGGGTTGGAGGGGTGGTTGGTAGTTAGCAGTGATGTATCAATGTAGATGTTGACATGTTTCAGACGAGAAGGGAGAGTGGAGCTCAGTACAGTCCTAGGTTGGAGGGATGCGTGGTAGTTAGTAGTGATGTATCAATATAGATGTTGACATGTTTCAGACGAGAAGGGAGATTGGAGCTCAGTACAGTCCTGGGTTGGAGGGGTGGGTGGTAGTTATCAGTGATGTATCAATGTAGATGTTGACATGTTTCAGACGAGAAGGGAGAGTGGAGCTCAGTACAGTCCTGGGTTGGAGGGGTGGTTGGTAGTTAGTAGTGATGTATCAATGTAGATGTTGACATGTTTCAGACGAGAAGAGAGAGTGGAGCTCAGTACAGTCCTGCGTTGGAGGGGTGGGTGGTAGTTACCTGTGATGTATCAATGTAGATGTTGACATGTTTCAGACGAGTAGGGAGAGTGGAGCTCAGTACAGTCCTGGGTTGGAGGGGTGGGTGGTAGTTATCAGTGATGTATCAATGTAGATGTTGACATGTTTCAGACGAGAAGGGAGAGAGGAGCACAGTACAGTCCTAGGTTGGAGGGGTGGTTGGTAGTTAGTAGTGATGTATCAATGTAGATGTTGACATGTTTCAGACGAGAAGGGAGAGTGGAGCACAGTACAGTCCTGGGTTGAAGGGGTGGTTGGTAGTTAGCAGCGATGTATCAATGTAGATGTTGACATGTTTCAGACGAGAAGGGAGGGTTGAGCTCAGTACAGTCCTGGGTTGGAGGGGTGGGTGGTAGTTAGCAGTGATGTATCAATGTAGATGTTGACATGTTTCAGATTAGAAGGGAGAGCGGAGCACAGTACAGTCCTGGGTTGGAGGGGTTGGTGGTAGTTATCAGTGATGATTTAATGTAGATGTTGACATGTTTCAGACGAGAAGGGAGAGTGGAGCTCAGTACAGTCCTGGGTTGGAGGGGTGGGTGGTAGTTACCAGTGATGTATCAATGTAGATGTTGACATGTTTCAGACGAGAAGGGAGAGTGGAGCTCAGTACAGTCCTGGGTTGGAGGGGTGGGTGGTAGTTATCAGTGATGTATCAATGTAGATGTTGACATGTTTCAGACGAGAAAGGAGAGAGGATCACAGTACAGTCCTAGGTTGGAGGGGTGGTTGGTAGTTAGTAGTGATGTATCAATGTAGATGTTGACATCTTTCAGACGAGAAGGGAGAGCGGAGCACAGTACAGTCCTAGGTTAGAGGGGTGGTTGGTAGTTAGCAGTGATGTATCAATGTAGATGTTGACATGTTTCAGACGAGAAGGGAGAGCGGAGCACAGTACAGTCCTAGGTTGGAGGGGTGGTTGGTAGTTAGCAGTGGTGTATCAATGTACATGTTGACTTGTTTCAGACGAGAAGGGAGAGTGGAGCTCAGTACAGTCCTGGGTTGGAGGGGTGGTTGGTAGTTAGCAGTGGTGAATCAATGTACATGTTGACATGTTTCAGACGAGAAGGGAGAGTGGAGCTCAGTACAGTCCTGGGTTGGAGGGGTGGTTGGTAGTTAGCAGTGATGTATCAATGTAGATGTTGACATGTTTCAGACGAGAAGGGAGAGTGGAGCTCAGTACAGTCCTAGGTTGGGAGGATGCGTGGTAGTTAGTAGTGATGTATCAATGTAGATGTTGACATGTTTCAGACGAGAAGAGAGAGTGGAGCTCAGTACAGTCCTGGGTTGGAGGGGTGGGTGGTAGTTACCTGTGATGTATCAATGTAGATGTTGACATGTTTCAGACGAGTAGGGAGAGTGGAGCTCAGTACAGTCCTGGGTTGGAGGGGTGGGTGGTAGTTATCAGTGATGTATCAATGTAGATGTTGACATGTTTCAGACGAGAAGGGAGAGCGGAGCACAGTACAGTCCTAGGTTGGAGGGGTGGGTGGTAGTTATCAGTGATGTATCAATGTAGATGTTGACATGTTTCAGACGAGAAGGGAGAGTGGAGCTCAGTACAGTCCTGGGTTGGAAGGGTGGTTGGTAGTTAGTAGTGATGTATCAATGTAGATGTTGACATGTTTCAGACGAGAAGGGAGAGTGGAGCTCAGTACAGTCCTGGGTTGGAGGGGTGGGTGGTAGTTATCAGTGATGTATTAATGTAGATGTTGACATGTTTCAGACGAGAAGGGAGAGCGGAGCACAGTACAGTCCTAGGTTAGAGGGGTGGTTGGTAGTTAGCAGTGATGTATCAATGTAGATGTTGACATGTTTCAGACGAGAAGGGAGAGCGGAGCACAGTACAGTCCTAGGTTGGAGGGGTGGTTGGTAGTTAGCAGTGATGTATCAATGTAGATGTTGACATGTTTTAGACGAGAAGGGAGAGCGGAGCACAGTACAGTCCTAGGTTGGAGGGGTGGTTGGTAGTTAGTAGTGATGTATCAATGTAGATGTTGACATGTTTCAGACGAGAAGGGAGAGTGGAGCTCAGTACAGTCCTGGGTTGGAGGGGTGGGTGGTAGTTATCAGTGATGTATCAATGTAGATGTTGACATGTTTCAGACGAGAAGGGAGAGCGGAGCACAGTACAGTCCTAGGTTAGAGGGGTGGTTGGTAGTTAGCAGTGATGTATCAATGTAGATGATGACATGTTTCAGACGAGAAGGGAGAGCGGAGCACAGTACAGTCCTAAGTTGGAGGGGTTGGTGGTAGTTATCAGTGATGATTTAATGTAGATGTTGACATGTTTCAGACGAGAAGGGAGAGTGGAGCTCAGTACAGTCCTGGGTTGGAGGGGTGGGTGGTAGTTACCAGTGATGTATCAATGTAGATGTTGACATGTTTCAGACGAGAAGGGCGAGTGGAGCTCAGTACAGTCCTGGGTTGGAGGGGTGGGTGGTAGTTATCAGTGATGTATAAATGTAGATGTTGACATGTTTCAGACGAGAAAGGAGAGAGGATCACAGTACAGTCCTAGGTTGGAGGGGTGGTTGGTAGTTAGTAGTGATGTATCAATGTAGATGTTGACATCTTTCAGACGAGAAGGGAGAGCGGAGCACAGTACAGTCCTAGGTTAGAGGGGTGGTTGGTAGTTAGCAGTGATGTATCAATGTAGATGTTGACATGTTTCAGACGAGAAGGGAGAGTGGAGCTCAGTACAGTCCTAGGTTGGAGGGATGCGTGGTAGTTAGTAGTGATGTATCAATGTAGATGTTGACATGTTTCAGACGAGAAGGGAGAGCGGAGCACAGTACAGTCCTAGGTTGGAGGGGTGGGTGGTAGTTATCAGTGATGTATCAATGTAGATGTTGACATGTTTCAGACGAGAAGGGAGAGTGGAGCTCAGTACAGTCCTAGGTTGGAAGGGTGGTTGGTAGTTAGTAGTGATGTATCAATGTAGATGTTGACATGTTTCAGACGAGAAGGGAGAGTGGAGCTCAGTACAGTCCTGGGTTGGAGGGGTGGGTGGTAGTTATCAGTGATGTATCAATGTAGATGTTGACATGTTTCAGACGAGAAGGGAGAGCGGAGCACAGTACAGTCCTAGGTTAGAGGGGTGGTTGGTAGTTAGCAGTGATGTATCAATGTAGATGTTGACATGTTTCAGACGAGAAGGGAGAGCGGAGCACAGTACAGTCCTAGGTTGGAGGGGTGGTTGGTAGTTAGCAGTGATGTATCAATGTAGATGTTGACATGTTTCAGACGAGAAGGGAGAGCGGAGCACAGTACAGTCCTAGGTTGGAGGGGTGGTTGGTAGTTAGTAGTGATGTATCAATGTAGATGTTGACATGTTTCAGACGAGAAGGGAGAGTGGAGCTCAGTACAGTCCTGGGTTGGAGGGGTTGGTGGTAGTTATCAGTGATGTATCAATGTAGATGTTGACATGTTTCAGACGAGAAGGGAGAGCGGAGCACAGTACAGTCCTAGGTTAGAGGGGTGGTTGGTAGTTAGCAGTGATGTATCAATGTAGATGTTGACATGTTTCAGACGAGAAGGGAGAGTGGAGCTCAGTACAGTCCTGGGTTGGAGGGGTGGGTGGTAGTTATCAGTGATGTATCAATGTAGATGTTGACATGTTTCAGACGAGAAGGGAGAGCGGAGCACAGTACAATCCTAGGTTGGAGGGGTGGTTGGTAGTTAGTAGTGATGTATCAATGTAGATGTTGACATGTTTCAGACGAGAAGGGAGAGTGGAGCTCAGTACAGTCCTGGGTTGGAGGGGTGGGTGGTAGTTATCAGTGATGTATCAATGTAGATGTTGACATGTTTCAGACGAGAAGGGAGAGTGGAGCTCAGTACAGTCCTGGGTTGGAGGGGTGGGTGGTAGTTACCAGTGATGTATCAATGTAGATGTTGACATGTTTCAGACGAGAAGGGAGAGTGGAGCTCAGTACAGTCCTGGGTTGGAGGGGTGGTTGGTAGTTAGTAGTGATTTATCAATGTAGATGTTGACATGTTTCAGACGAGAAGGGAGAGTGGAGCTCAGTACAGTCCTGGGTTGGAGGGATGGGTGGTAGTTAGCACTGATGTATCAATGTAGATGTTGACATGTTTCAGACGAGAAGGGAGAGTGGAGCTCAGTACAGTCCTAGGTTGGAGGGGTGGACGGTAGCTAGCAGTGGTGTATCAATGTAGATGTTGACATGTTTCAGACGAGAAGGGAGAGTTGAGCTCAGTACAGTCCTAGGTTAAAGGGGTTGGTGGTAGTTAGCAGTGGTGTATCAATGTAGATGTTGACATGTTTCAGACAAGAAGGGAGAGTGGAGCTCAGTACAGTCCTAGGTTGGAGGGGTGGTTGGTAGTTAGCAGTGATGTATCAATGTAGATGTTGACATGTTTCAGACAAGAAGGGAGAGTGGAGCTCAGTACAGTCCTAGGTTGGAGGGGTGGTTGGTAGTTAGCAGTGATGTATCAATGTAGATGTTGACATGTTTCAGACGAGAAGGGAGAGCGGAGATCAGTACAGTCCTGGGTTGGAGGGGTGGGTGGTAGTTAGTAGTGATGTAGGAATGTAGATGTTGACATGTTTCAGACGAGAAGGGAGAGCGGAGCTCAGTACAGTCCTGGGTTGGAGGGGTGGGTGGTAGTTAGTAGTGATGTATCAATGTAGATGTTGACATGTTTTAGACGAGAAGGGAGAGTGGAACTCAGTACAGTCCTGCGTTGGAGGGGTGGGTGGTAGTAAGCAGTGATGTATCAATGTAGATGTTGACATGTTCAGACGAGAAGGGAGAGTTGAGCACAGTACAGTCCTGGGTTGGAGGGATGGGTGGTAGTTAGCAGTGATGTATCAATGTAGATGTTGACATGTTTCAGACGAGAAGGGAGAGTGGAGCTCAGTACAGTCCTAGGTTGGAGGGGTGGGTGGTAGTTAGCAGTGATGTATCAATGTAGATGTTGTCATGTTTCAGACGAGAAGGGAGAGTGGAGCTCAGTACAGTCCTAGGTTAGAGGGGTGGGTGGTAGTTAGAAGTGATGTATCAATGTAGATGTTGTCATGTTTCAGACGAGAAGGTAGAGTTGAGCTCAGTACAGTCCTGGGTTGGAGAGGTGGGTGGTAGTTAGCAGTGATGTATCAGTGTCGATCTTGACATATTTCAGACGAGAAGGGAGCGTTGAGCTCTGTACAGTCCTGAGATGGAGGGGTTGGTGGTTAAAAGCAGTGATGTATCAATGTAGATGTTGACATGTTTCAGACGAGAAGGGAGAGTGGAGCTCAGTACAGTCCTAGGTTGGAGGGGTGGTTGGTAGTTAGTAGTGATGTATCAATGTAGATGTTGACATGTTTCAGACGAGAAGGGAGAGTGGAGCACAGTACAGCCCTGGGTTGAAGGGGTGGTTGGTAGTTATCAGTGATGTATCAATGTAGATGTTGACATGTTTCAGACGAGAAGGGAGAGCGGAGCACAATACACTCCTAGGTTGGAGGGGTGGTTGGTAGTTAGTAGTGATGTATCAATGTAGATGTTGACATGTTTCAGACGAGATGGGAGAGTGGAGCACAGTACAGTCCTGGGTTGAAGGGGTGGTTGGTAGTTAGTAGTGATGTATCAATGTAGATGTTGACATGTTTCAGACGAGAAGAGAGAGTGGAGCTCAGTACAGTCCTAGGTTGGAGGGGTTGGTGGTAGTTAGCAGTGATGTATCAATGTAGATGTTGACATGTTTCAGACGAGAAGAGAGAGTGGAGCTCAGTACAGTCCTGGGTTGGAGGGGTTGGTGGTACTAAGCAGTGATGTATCAATGTAGATGTTGACATGTTTCAGACGAGAAGGGAGAGCGGAGCTCAGTACAGTCCTAGGTTGGAGGGGTGGTTGGTAGTTATCAGTGATGTATCAATGTAGATGTTGACATGTTTCAGACGAGAAGGGAGAGTGGAGCTCAGTACAGTTCTTGGTTGGAGGGAATGGTGGTAGTTAGCAGTGATGTTTCAATGTAGATGTTGACATGTTTCAGACGAGAAGGGAGAGTAAAGCTCAGTACAGTCCTAGGTTGGAGGGGTGGTTGGTAGTAAGTAGTGATGTATCAATGTAGATGTTGACATGTTTCAGTCGGGAAGGGAGAGTGGAGCTCAGTACAGTCCTGGGTTGGAGGGATGAGTGGTAGTTTTCAGTGATGTATCAATGTAGATGTTGACATGTTTCAGACGAGAAGGGAGAGTGGAGCACAGTACAGTCCTAGGTTGGAGGGGTGGTTGGTAGTTAGTAGTGATGTATCAATGTAGATGTTGTCATGTTTCAGACGAGAAGGGAGAGCGGAGCACAGTACAGTCCTAGGTTGGAGGGGTGGTTGGTAGTTAGCAGTGATGTATCAATGTAGATGTTGACATGTTTCAGACGAGAAGAGAGAGTGGAGCTCAGTACAGTCCTGGGTTGGAGGGGTGGGTGGATGGTAGTTAGCAGTGATGTATCAATGTAGATGTTGACATGTTTCAGACGAGAAGGGAGAGTGGAGCTCAGTACAGTCCTGGGTTGGAGGGGTGGGTGGTAGTTAGCAGTGATGTATCAATGTAGATGTTGACATGTTTCAGACGAGAAGGGAGAGTGGAGCACAGTACAGTCCTAGGTTGGAGGGGTGGTTGGTAGTTAGTAGTGATGTATCAATGTAGATGTTGACATGTTTCAGACGAGAAGGGAGAGTAAAGCTCAGTACAGTTCTGGGTTGGAGGGAATGGTGGTAGTTAGCAGTGATGTTTCAATGTAGATGTTGACATGTTTCAGACGAGAAGGGAGAGTAAAGCTCAGTACAGTCCTAGGTTGGAGGGGTGGTTGGTAGTAAGTAGTGATGTATCAATGTAGATGTTGACATGTTTCAGTCGGGAAGGGAGAGTGGAGCTCAGTACAGTCCTGGGTTGGAGGGATGAGTGGTAGTTTTCAGTGATGTATCAATGTAGATGTTGACATGTTTCAGACGAGAAGGGAGAGCGGAGCTCAGTACAGTCCTGGGTTGGAGGAGTGGGTGGTAGTTAGTAGTGATGTATCAATGTAGATGTTGACATGTTTCAGACGAGAAGGGAGAGCGGAGCACAGTACAGTCCTAGGTTGGAGGGGTGGTTGGTAGTTAGTAGTGATGTATCAATGTAGATGTTGACATGTTTCAGTCGGGAAGGGAGAGTGGAGCTCAGTACAGTCCTGGGTTGGAGGGATGCGTGGTATTTATCAGTGATGTATCAATGTAGATATTGACATGTTTCAGACGAGAAGGGAGAGCGGAGCACAGTACAGTCCTGGGTTGGAGGGGTGGTTGGTAGTTTGCAGTGAGGTATCAATGTAGATGTTGACATGTTTCAGACGAGAAGGGAGAGTGGAGCTCAGTACAGTCCTGGGTTGGAGGGGTGGTTGGTAGTTAGTAGTGATGTATCAATGTAGATGTTGACATGTTTCACACGAGAAGGGAGAGCGGAGCACAGTACAGTCCTAGGTTGGAGGGGTGGTTGGTAGTTAGTAGTGATGTATCAATGTAGATGTTGACATGTTTCAGACGAGAAGGGAGAGTGGAGCTCAGTACAGTCCTGGGTTGAAGGGATGGGTGGTAGTTAGAAGTGATGTATCAATGTAGATGTTGTCATGTTTCAGACGAGAAGGTAGAGTTGAGCTCAGTACAGTCCTGGGTTGGAGAGGTGGGTGGTAGTTAGCAGTGATGTATCAGTGTCGATCTTGACATATTTCAGACGAGAAGGGAGCGTTGAGCTCTGTACAGTCCTGGGTTGGAGGGGTGGGTGGTAGTTAGTAGTGATGTATCAATGTAGATGTTGACATGTTTCAGACGAGAAGGGAGAGCGGAGCTCAGTACAGTCCTAGGTTGGAGGGGTGGTTGGTAGTTAGTAGTGATGTATCAATGTAGATGTTGACATGTTTCAGTCGGGAAGGAAGAGTGGAGCTCAGTACAGTCCTGGGTTGGAGGGATGGGTGGTAGTTATCAGTGATGTATCAATGTAGATGTTGACATGTTTCAGACGAGAAGGGAGAGCGGAGCACAGTACAGTCCTAGGTTGGAGGGTTGGGTGGTAGTTAGCAGTGGTGTATCAATGTACATGTTGACATGTTTCAGACGAGAAGGGAGAGTGGAGCTCAGTACAGTCCTAGGTTAAAGGGGTTGGTGGTAGTTAGCAGTGGTGTATCAATGTAGATGTTGACATGTTTCAGACAAGAAGGGAGAGTGGAGCTCAGTACAGTCCTAGGTTGGAGGGGTGGTTGGTAGTTAGCAGTGATGTATCAATGTAGATGTTGACATGTTTCAGACGAGAAGGGTGAGTGGAGCTCAGTACAGTCCTGGGTTGGAGGGGTGGTTGGTAGTTAGCAGTGATGTAGCAATGTAGATGTTTACATGTTTTAGACGAGAAGTGAGAGTGGAGCTCAGTACAGTCCTGTGTTGGAGGGGTGGTTGGTAGTTAGTAGTGATGTATCAATGTAGATGTTGACATGTTTCAGACGAGAAGGGAGAGCGGAGCTCAGTACAGTCCTGGGTTGGAGGGGTGGGTGGTAGTTAGTAGTGATGTATCAATGTAGATGTTGACATGTTTTAGACGAGAAGGGAGAGTGGAACTCAGTACAGTCCTAGGTTGGAGGGGTGGTGGTAGTTAATAGTGATGTATCAATGTAGATGTTGACATGTTTCAGACGAGAAGGGAGAGTGGAGCTCAGTACAGTCCTAGGTTAGAGGGGTGGGTGGTAGTTAGAAGTGATGTATCAATGTAGATGTTGTCATGTTTCAGACGAGAAGGTAGAGTTGAGCTCAGTACAATCCTGGGTTGGAGAGGTGGGTGGTAGTTAGCAGTGATGTATCAGTGTCGATCTTGACATATTTCAGACGAGAAGGGAGCGTTGAGCTCTGTACAGTCCTGAGATGGAGGGGTTGGTGGTTATAAGCAGTAATGTATCCATGTCGTTGTTGACATGTTTCAGAGGAGAAAGGAAAATCGACACCATACATAATAGGAGGAGCTGTGCTATCTGTTTTCGTTGTGCTTGCTGGATTCATGGTCTGTTGCTTGAAACGGTTAGTATCAGATTCTCAACATTATCAGAATGCAAAGTTGACATACATATTTTTTTCTAATTGAAAGCATGTTTTTTTCAAAGAAAAGCTTTATATTTTATTGGCAATGATATATATATATACCTTTATCACCTTTTCAGAATGCGAGACATTGTAAAAGACGGCGTGGATACGATTGGTCAGAACAATTCTGTTCAGTTTTTGCCTAACAATGGTATTCAGCTGAGGTCGATAGAAGCAGGAACCACTGAAACCAACGCTTCTGGAACTGAAGACACGTACAACCACCTGTTCGCCATCAAACCACCAGAGGTCTCTTTCTCTCTAGCTAATGATGACCTGGAAACAGCTTCAGGATACTGTGCCGTGCTTCCCTTGTTCAGTGACCTGTCTAGTCAGAATCTGTTTGGGAGCGATGGAGGAAGCGATGGAGGGAGGGATGAAGGGAGTGATAGAGGAAACGATGGGTTAAGTCATACCGGAAGTAATGTGATCTCATTGTGTGAAAGTCATCGGCAGGATATTATTAGGAAGGAAGCATGTTCCGTTGTTGAAAACAGTGATTTACTCAAGCCAATCAATATAGTGGCCTTACCTACTGATAAAGACAACCTTTGTCAGGAAGCTACCTGTACAATGGATTTACGTCCTGAGGGAGATCAGCGTACTCCAGAGCATATCAAGATAGTGGACATTCGCCCTGACAGAGAGAAACGTTCCCTAGAGCCTATCGAGATAGTTGACATACGCCCTGACAGAGAGAAACGTACTCCAGAGCCTATCGATATAGTTGACATACGCCCTGACAGAGAGAAACGTACCCTAGAGCCTATCGAGATAGTTGACATACGCCCTGAGAGAGAGAAACGTACTCCAGAGCCTATCGATATAGTTGACATACGCTCTGAGAGAGAAAAACGAACTCCAGAGCCTATCGAGATAGTGAACATTCACCCTGACAGAGAGAAACGTACTCCAGAGCCTATCGAGATAGTTGACATACGCCCTGAGAGAGAGAAACGTACTCCAGAGCCTATCGAGATAGTGGACATTCGCCCTGACAGAGAGAAACGTACCCTAGAGCCTATCGAGATAGTGGACATTCGCCCTGACAGAGAGAAACGTAGTCCAGAGCCTATCGAGATAGTGGACATTCGCCCTGACAGAGAGAAACGTAGTCCAGAGCCTATCGAGATAGTTGACATACGCCCTGACAGAGAGAAACGTTCTCCAGAGCCTATCGATATAGTTGACATACGCCCTGACAGAGAGAAACGTACCCTAGAGCCTATCGAGATAGTGGACATACGTCCTGAGAGAGAGAAACGTACTCCAGAGCCTATCGATATAGTTGACATACGCCCTGAGAGAGAGAAACGTAGTCCAGAGCCTATCGAGATAGTGGACATTCGCCCTGACAGAGAGAAACGTACTCGAGAGCCTATCCAGATAGTGGACATACGCCCTGACAGAGAGAAACATACTCCAGAGCCTATCAAGATAGTGGACACACGCCCTGACAGAGACAAACGTACCCTAGAGCCTATTGGGATAGTTGACATACGCCCTGAGAGAGAGAAACGTACCCTAGAACCTATTGAGATAGTTGACATACGCCCTGACAGAGAGAAACGTAGTTCGGAGTCTATTGAGATAGTGGACATATGCCCTGACAGAGAGAAATGTACCCTAGAGCCTATTGAGATAGTTGACATACACCCTGAGAGAGAGAAACGTACTCCAGAGCCTATCGAGATAGTCAACATTCGCCCTGACAGAGAGAAACGTACTTTAGAGCATAGCCAGATATTGGACATACGCCCTGACAGAGAGAAGCGTACCCTAGAGCCTATCGAGATAGTCGACATACACCCTGACAGAGAGAAACGTAGTCCAGAGCCTATCGAGATAGTGGACATACGCACTTACAGAGAGAAACGTACTCCAGAACCTATCGATATAGTGGACATATGCTCTGACAGGGAGAAACGTACTCCAGAGCCAATCAAGATAGTGGACATACGCCCTGAGACATGATAGCATTTCAGCGCTGCATAATTTTGAGAACATTTGTCACAGCTTATGGTGACACTGACCATCTATAACTAAACAAAGGCTGTTCAACTGCATGGCTTATGACTATATCTTTCCGATTTGTTTCTAATAAAGAGATAAACATCATTTTGTATTTTTTCAAATATGTTTATAAACATGATATGCATTGTAAAAGGCATATTGATTTTACCAATATATTCTACTCAACATCCTCCTTTAAATAACATAGCGTGATCAAATGATAAAACAATAAAATCCATGTATTAAGTTTTGAGCACATTACCATAAGATACTGTATGAAATGTACACAGCGATTTATTGATACCTTATAAGGAACTTATACTTTTAAAATGCCTTTTAAGAAAACGACTTTTTACAGAATCTAAAATAATAACGTTTACATAAAATATATGAATACACTGAGAGGCACAAGAACATATTCACAAATATTTCGAATTTTTGAGGAACTGATTAGAACAAGAGTTAAATCAACAATTCTTATCGATGAACAACTTCTTTATTCTGTTGAAGTGACGTTTCGACATAGATTCTAATGTCATTGTCAGACAGGATGAACAAACAGAGGGGTCATAAGTTTGTTCACCTTATTGATTAAAAGGTGGAATGAGGATGTGAAGGGCTGTGTGCATGTCTTTGGATCTTACTGGTAGTGTATATGGGATGATTCCTAGATTGTGAAGGTCTCTAAGGTCGTTGTGATATCAACTCATCGCGTATTTGGTTCCATGTGCGTAAATATAACTGATCAAGAATAGAGGTCAATTACAACACGTCTTGATGTTTATGTAGTTGAATATTGAGTCGATTCACACATTGTGTACGGCTAGGTTATAAGTTATGTTAAGCATAACATACAAGTAACCGTCCATTCGTGAAAAAGAATGTAGGAGCCGCGAAGTTTATTGTTCTTCTCGAATGGACGGTTACGCGTATGTTATCTGACTAAAAATACAGCCTAGGTTTTTAAAACATTCAGCATTGGTTTTATGTGATAAAGACTCAAATTTAATAAAACTTCAAACAAACAAAGGCATGCTACAATTAAATGTTCATTAAAACCCTTTTAGTTGCCCAAATCTGATAAACCAGTACATTATTAATGCATGTGTAAACTGTTCAAAACGTACGCGTCATAACCACCGTGCTAGAATATCCTTAATGCACGTGCGACCCAACAATATAGCCAGTACATTCTAAATGCACGTGCAAGTGGTTCTTGACTAGAGTACTCGTTTGGGTTTGGTATAAAAGGGACGCTGTAATTGTTTTACCTTGACATTATGTGCGGCAGACGATGATGTTTCAACACAAGCCACACAGAAAGGGGAAAACCGTTTTCATGCACATATATGTGCGGCGAAGACTAAATTATTTTATCGAATGACCGATTATCATCTCAGGGTCCAAATTATTTCGAAGGAAGCAACCGGCGGTTTGCTGTGCCAACGAGTGAAACCAAAATGACATGTTGAAGACGGTAAGTTTTGTTTCTATCCACTATTCTGATGATTAACATTAGTGTTATTGTATTTTTGGTAAACGTGAACAAGTTTCGTTTCAAGAAAGTGATTATTTCTATCTTCATGTTCCAAATTGTCCAAATTCTATATTTAGGATATTTTAAAGGGACGGAACTTCAGGAATGGTGTCACTCTACTTTCGTTAAATTTTCAACCAAACTCAAAACGGTTAGTGCAGAATGCAAACATTTTCTGAACAAGAGTTGATAATAATTTTGTTTGTTTTCCAGATTATCCGAGAGTACTGTTACAGACAGATTTAAGTATTTACAGATTTCGGATGTGGTCCGGTTCATTGTCCGGATCAGTAGCATTACTGTACCGGAAGTTCTCCGGATTTTAATATACTGCACGAGATTTGAATGTTTGGCTGCGGTCACAATGTGCTTGCTGCCGCGAATGAAGTTTTTGGATGTTGATAGGGCCAAGAAATTTTGTAAGTATTTCATTGTGCTCTTCAGGTAATTGTTATGCAAATGTGCGAAGCTGAAACATTGTACAATTAAGAATTTCGTTGAATACTAAAATTATAACCTATACAAAATAATGAACATTTGAATTTAGAATGTTATACAGGAATATATTTTCTGAGGTGCATACGGTTTGTTGTTTCAGCTTGAACTGTACCTCTACACGTTCAGAATAAAGGCCCTATGTCAGCAATAGCGTTCAAGAAAATTTCGCTTTGTGAGAGACAGCCGTCACCGACCGTCCGTCTTCAGCCAGCCTTCAGGTGCGTGCAGTCCGTGCACGTGTTGGGTGAGAGTCAACATGTCTACGGGGATTCGTCTTGAAGTAGGTTTTTGAAACTTTTTCTGTGAGAGACAGTTGAAAAATATCAACATGTTTGGATCCTCAGACTTCCATGAATCAGAAAACATGAATTTGGACTTTGACTTAGGGATTCCTAGAGAAAAGTCAGTGTGTCTTAGAAGAGAACGAGGTGGATATTTGTCAGCATTTACCAAATCTGAGAAGAAAGTATATGAACTTGTTGCTTTGCCTGAAAGTTGTGTTGCGACTGTGCATAATGAGTTGTTCAAATTACTAGATTTACTTGAGAAAATTGCCATAAAAACTTTTGAATTGAAGGCATTGGTTAATGATGCTGCTGAATGTGATGAACTGGAAGCATACTTTACTCAAGTTAAGCTCAGACATAAGGATATGCTTAGTAAAGTTAATATTTGGAAAGAAAATAGGCATTCTGACAGTGGTGATAATGACATTAAACCTGAAGATTCAGTGAGTCAGGCAGAATCGAGGCATAGCCATGTCAGCAGTAGGTCACAGTTAGCTTCAAAAAGGGCATTAGTTCAGATAAAGATCCAGGCATTGCAGAAGAGTCAAGAACTTAAGAAAAAACAAGTAGAGTTAGAGCAATTGCAGGAGAAATTGAAGCTTGATACTGAGCTAGCTGTTCTTGAGGTCAAGGAGGAAATGAGTTCTGATGTTTCAAAATACTTATATGGAAAGGGGGATACGACGAAGACACAATTTGTAGACTGGGGCTCAGAAAGAAACATTCATCAGACTAAAGTCAAGACAGTTCTTACTCAAACTGATAAGCAACCTTTAAATCCTGAAGTTCCTGCATGGTCACACAATGATGCTAACTGTACTAGTGGTATATTTCAGCATGTTCCGGAACCCAGATCCAAAAACCCAGCTTCCACCATGCAGCACGAAGAACACACCAGTATGCTGTATCACTTTCAACAGCAGGTGATGAATGTATTGCAGTTGCCAAAGACTCAGCTGACCAGTTTTAACGGTAATCCTTTGAATTATTGGATGTTTGTGCGCAGTTTTGACAACTGTATTGAAGGAACAAATTTGAGCAGTAGTGCCAAGTTGAACTTATTGCTTCAATATTGTACAGGAAAGGCACGATCTGTGATTGAAAACTGTGCTGTAATGACACCTGATTTAGGTTATGGTGAGGCTAGACGTCTTTTGGCTGAGCGTTTTGGAAATCCACATAAGATATCTAAAGCATGGGTGGATAAGGTGACTGATAGGCAGTGTATCAAATTTGCTGATAGTCTTGGACTCCGGGAATATGCTGATGATGTTAGAGGTTGTGTAAATACATTGGTAGCCATGAACATGCTTTCTGAAGTAGATAACCAAATGCGGATGCAGAAGATCATGGAGAAACTTCCACCGTATCTACAAGGCCGCTGGAGGAACGATGTCATGAAGAATCTTCGTCGTACAGGACATTACCCTAACATCATCCATCTTGCAGATTTCGTAGAGTGTGCTGCAGAAGAAGCCAACGATCCTGTATTTGGTATGGCTGCCATGTCCAGTGTTACAATAAAAACTCAGAACTCTAGGTTTGTGTCTCATAAAGAAACTTTAGTGTCGGTGCTCAGGACTGTGAAGAAAATGAAACACTGCTCACTAGTAACTATTTTGCTCAGAGTTTGCCACCATGAAGGTATTGTTCTGAAGATCATGCAATTTTTACATGTGATAAGTTCAAGTCTCTTACCCCTGACTTAAAGATGAGGTTTGTCATGAATAACATGTTGTGCTTCAATTGCTTTTCAGCTAATCATTTTTCATATGACTGTCCTAAGCAGAGCAAGTGTGGTAGGGACGGGTGTAACAGGAAACATTCGTGGTTACTACATTCTGGGATCCGAGCTTTGCGAAACTCTCAAGGACGTACACAGTCAACAACACAGGATCAGGTTGCTGGCCCGCTGGCCAGTCCTTCAGTCTCACAGACCAGTTCTGCCTCACACCCTACATCCAGTCAATCAAACCAGGTAAACTTTAATTCTCAACAAAGTTCTGTGCTTGGAGTAAATGGGGCCGGTAGCTCACGTGTTGCTTTACCCTGTGTTAAAGTTCTTGTGTCAGCTAAAAGTGGCAAAATGTTGAGTACCTATGCACTTCTTGACCCAGGGAGCACTAGTAGTTTTTGTTCACAAAGTCTTATCGATAGATTGGGACATGAACCAGAAGAAAGTACAACATTATCCCTTACAACTCTTACTCAGGAAAACTGTAAAACTGAAGCTAGTTTTGTGAGTCTGGAAGTTACAAACCTAAAACAGAGTCATTCTTTGATATTGCCTCGTGTCTTTATAGTTCCAGCAATACCAGTGCTGAAGAGCAATGTGGCAAGGCAATCTGATGTCAACAGATTTCCTCATCTACAAGACATCAGCATTCCCTTTACAGAACAAGGTATGGCTATTTCACTACTCATTGGTCAAGATAATCCATCGGCTCTGGTGCCTTTAGAAGTAAGAAGGGGGGATTTGAAAGAGCCTTACGCTGTCAGGACTGTGTTGGGATGGCACCTAAATGGGCCACTTGAGTTTGGACCTAGTTCACATGTATCTGTTAACAACATTGGGGTGACAGAGATAACAAAAGATGATCTTCAAACATCAGTAGAGAAGTTTTGGAAGATAGATTCATGTCAGTTCCTGTCTGATAATGATGTTGCTATGTCACCTGATGATAAACGTGTTGTGGACACTTGGAATGATTCTGCTGAAATGGATGATGGGCATTACAAGTTTGATATTCCTTTTAAACAAGTTCACCCATGTCTCCCCAACAATTTTAATGTTGCAGAGTCTCGTCTAACGTCTCTTGCTAGGAAGCTGTCTAAAGATGATGAACTGAAGACGAGGTATGCTGAAGAAATGCAGAAGCTGCTGGATGCTGGCTATGCCGAAAGACTTCCTGTGCAAGATGCTTTGGAACCCAAGGATGATCCGATATGGTACATTCCACATCATGCTGTATTCAACGTGAATAAGCCTGACAAACTACCCATAGTCTTTGATTGTGCAGCCAAGTATGGACAAATCAGCCTCAACAGTGAAGTTCTCCAGGGTCCGGATCTGACAAGTAAGCTCATTGGTGTTTTACTCCGTTTTCGTGAAGGAAAGATTGCTATAATGGGTGATGTGGAAGCAATGTTCCATCAAGTTAAGGTTTCTGAAATACACAGGAATGCTTTGCGGTTCTTATGGTGGCCTGGAGGTGACATCTCTCAACCAGCTGAAATCTATAGAATGACAGTCCATTTGTTTGGCGGGATATGGAGTCCTAGTTGCGCCAACTTTGCCTTGAGACGCACCGCTAATGATAACCAGGATGATTTTGATCATGAAGTTATTGAAACCGTTTTAAGAAACTTTTATGTAGATGACTGTTTGAAGTCACTGTTTTCAGAAGATCAGGCCATATACATGATACATGAACTTTGTCGCTTGTTACAGAAAGGTGGTTTCAGACTAACAAAATGGGTTTCTAACAGTAGAAATGTTTTGGATGTAATTCCTGTTGAAGAAAAGGCAAAGCAATTCAAGGACATAACTTTACAAGACAACTTACCACAAGAGAGAGCTCTTGGTGTCACATGGAATACTGCATCCGACACATTTGGATTCAAGGTGAAGTCTAAGGAACGTCCATTCACCCTCAGAGGAGTTCTTAGTGTTACAAGCTCTGTCTATGACCCCTTTGGTTTTATAAGTCCAGTGGTGCTAAAGGCAAAGCTGATATTCCAAGATGAATGTCGATTGAAGAAGGGATGGGATGAAGCATTGGAGCAGGTAAATGACGAGAGATGGATGACCTGGTTGAGTAAGTTGCATCATATTGAAGATTTGACAATTCCCAGATGGCTGATGCCTTTTGATCACTTTCGGCTTGTCTCTTGTGAACTGCATCACTTTTCAGACGCTTCCACTGTTGGATTTGGTGCTGTATCATATATCAGAATGGTATCGGACACAGGAAACATACATTGTAGAATGCTTATGTCCAAGTCACGACTGACACCACTCAAGACCATTACAATTCCGCGACTAGAGTTGTCAGCTGCAGTCATATCAATACAACTTGACCAGATGTTGCATCGTGAGCTAACAGTACAAATCGACAGATCAGTCTTTTGGACGGATAGTACAGTGGTGTTATATTACCTCAGGAACACATCTCAACGGTTTCAGACATTTGTTGCCAATCGTGTCAGCAGGATTCTTGAAAGTTCCTCAGTGGAGGATTGGCAACATGTTCCATCTGAATTTAACATTGCAGATCATACTTCTAGAGGTTTGGATGCAGACAAAATAGGAGATTGCCAGGAGTGGTTTAGAGGTCCAGATTTTATTTGGCAGCGAGAAGAGTCATGGCCTGAGTGTCCCGTAACCTTTGAACCATCTGCTGACCAAGTTGAAACTATAAAATCAAAGACTTGCTTTGTGTTGTCCGAGGATCATGAAAATCCTACATCTGTCCTGCTTGGGTACTACTCTTCATGGTTCAAGTTGAAGAAAGCAGTTTGCTGGATTCTGAGGTTAAAAGGTTTCCTGCTTGCTAAAGTTCGAAAATCCACATCTCCAAGTCTGCACAATCCATTGACAGCCAAGGAACTGAAAGCCTCTGAAAGAGAAGTTGTTAAGTATCTTCAAAGATGTCACTTTTCAGAAGAAATATATGACCTGACACACGGCAAGGATGTAAAGAAAACCAGTAAGATCTTCAATCTTGAACCTCTTGTTAATGAAGATGGGCTGATGGTTGTTGGTGGTCGCTTAAATAATGCATCAATATCAACAGAAATGAAGCATGTTGCAATTCTACCCAGATGTCCGGTTTCAGAGTTGATTGTTCGACATCATCATGAACTCCTTGGTCATTCTGGCAGAGAACATGTATTGGCCAACATTCGTCAGACTTACTGGCCTGTGAAAGGACGTAATTTAGTGAAGAAAGTCTTACAACAGTGTGTGCGTTGCAGGCGCTTAAGAGGACCTCTTTTAACTCAGAAAATGGCATCTTTGCCAGAAGACAGAGTCAAACCTGGTAAACCACCATTTTCAACTTGTGGTGTTGATTGTTTTGGACCTTTCATTGTCAGGCGAGGAAGAGCATCAGTAAAGAGGTATGGCTGTCTCTTTACATGTCTGGTTACACGGGCTGTGCACATCGAGAAGTTGGAATCTCTTGACACAGATTCTTTTATAAATGCCATGAGGAGATTTGAGGCTCGACGTGGACGTCCAGAGTTGGTGCGATCAGACAATGGTACTAACTTCACGGGAGCAGAAAGAGAATTGCGACAGGCTATCGCATCTTGGAATTCTTCAAAGTTGAATACCTACATGTTGCAGAAAGAAATAAATTGGATCTTTAACCCTCCATCAGCTTCCCACATGGGAGGAGTGTGGGAGCGACAGATTCGAAGTGTGCGCAAAGTTTTGTCATCCCTGTTAGTTCATGATCAAGGTCTTCGTGATGAAGATTTGTCAACAATTTTATGTGAAGTTGAATCCATAGTAAATAGCAGACCCATCACCTACATCTCTGATTCTGTCAAGGATGCCGAGCCGCTGAGTCCAAATCATCTACTGTTGCTCCGTTCCAATCAGCCTTATCCGCCAGGTGACTTCACTGTTCATGATGTTTACACTCGACGTTGGAGGCATGTGCAGCATATTGTGGATGTATTTTGGAAACGATGGATAAAAGAATACCTCCCTACGATTCAGTTGCGGAAGAAGTGGCTTCAAGGAAAGCCAAATGTGTCTGTTGGAGACATTGTTTTGATAATGGATGAAAGGACACCAAGAAAAGTATGGCCTCTTGGACGTGTGATTCAGATTTTTCCAGGACGTGATGGACTTGTTCGGTCAGTGGAAGTCAAGACGGCTTGGTCTGTGCTCACCCGTCCCGTCCACAAGCTCTGTTTGCTGCAATCTAGCTCATAATATTTTATGAACTATTGTTTGTATCAATAATTTATCAAGCCTGTTTAATATATTGTCTTTGTGTTGTATTTGCTTGGTTAAATAATCACTTTAGTTCTCATTTAAGGGGCCGGAAATGTTACAGACAGATTTAAGTATTTACAGATTTCGGATGTGGTCCGGTTCATTGTCCGGATCAGTAGCATTAATGTACCGGAAGTTCTCCGGATTTTAATATACTGCACGAGATTTGAATGTTTGGCTGCGGTCACAATGTGCTTGCTGCGGCGAATGAAGTTTTTGGATGTTGATAGGGCCAAGAAATTTTGTAAGTATTTCATTGTGCTCTTCAGGTAATTGTTATGCAAATGTGCGAAGCTGAAACATTGTACAATTAAGAATTTCGTTGAATACTAAAATTATAACCTTTACAAAATAATGAACATTTGAATTTAGAATGTTATACAGGAATATATTTTCTGAGGTGCATACGGTTTGTTGTTTCAGCTTGAACTGTACCTCTACACGTTCAGAATAAAGGCCCTATGTCAGCAATAAGTACTAAGACGCGTGCAATGGACTGTTTAAACATGCAAAACTGGGAAAAACTACGAATGTCATGAAAGAGACGTTCTTTCGAGAAAAGATTAAAAGAAATTACTGCAGAGGAGAAGAATGTCATTCTCAGGAGATTCATCCGAAAAGTGAACGATAGTATTACCGGAATTTTGACATCGACAACTGTGTGAAATGTTGTTGGATTGGATATCTCAAGATATTCTACACAGAGAAGGAAACAATAATTTTGACCAAGAATATACTTGTGAGTGTGAATCATCAGAAGATACTGAAAACACTGCAGAAGCTTCGTGGAATCAATTTCGCCCTAACATCGGTAGAGTAGCACAAAACCACACGATTGAGGCTGACAACGGATACCAAAGGCACTGGGATATAAATTTACATAAGATGTATTTAGAGAACAACGCTTGACAAGATTACATTTTCAATAGAACTTGTCCACGTTGTGTCAATCATGAGTTCAATAAAATTGCTTAATCTCAACGTGTTTTTTCGTTTCTCAATGAAAGGTATGAAATGTTATGTAATCAAATGTTGCCATCTAGTTGCAGTAGATTCCTGAAGGATAATGTACGATTGACACAATGGAGTGACGTCACTGCTGTATTTTAAACACTTCAGAAGCGGGGGTTTGGAGATACATGTATATCAGTCTCAAGCTTGGTGTTATGTGACGAGCCGAATGGTATAACGAATTTTTCTTACCGAATGTTTAACAAAACGCATATAAAACTATACTTTGTTCACAGCTACGTGATCAAAAGTAACCTTGATTTGTTCGATGTAACATGCATTGTAAATTTCGCTTAATGTGTAAGCTTTTTTCATGCATTTTGTGGCGGGGTATAATTTATCACCCGCTATAGGGGGTGATATCAGATTTCATCAAGGATCATGTGGACCAATCAGAGATCGGTAACCTTGCATGAGGTAGGATAAATGTTTTTAAGTCATCATATCAAGTAAATTGGTCGATTCCTAAATTCCTGGTCTCTAAGGTTGTGTTTTTGTCCAAATGATGGACTATCGTTGTCGATTCCTAGATTGGGATGTGCTATAAAGTGATATTCATTTTCATCTTATGGAGACAAGTGGTCCCATCCTAGACTTTAGGGGCTATAAGCAGGTGTATAGCCTTGGCTTCTCTGTTTTTTGCAGTTGATGGATTCTAGACACTGGAGCGCTCATTTATATCGTCCTGTTGTGTCGCTTTGTATATAGACTTCTAGATTTCTTTTTTTTTTCAGTTTTGTGTAATGGTTGAAAAGGTCTATTGTTTTCTTACTGAATGTCTCAGTTTGCTAATTTGAGATTGTTAAAGGGCTTTCAATGTGTCTGAAGTAAGTTCAATAGTTTATAAAGGGGTTTACTTAAGGGCTTTCTGCTTACGTTCATGGTTTTATAACAGACTCGTTTCAATTTGAGAATTATTATTAACTTTGAATTTATATTTCATCTTCAATTCTAATTTATAGATTGACGTATTGATTTACTTTATAAGAATTATAGGCATGCTGTGTTATATTCGTCAAAGTTATTCGGCGTCTATATAAATTCATAACATATGTTGTACCTTTACCATAACATTTACTTTATATTGTATTTTGGAGTGGTTTTAACAAAGCTTTGTGCTAGTTTACTTATACATTTTTTATTGAAATAAATATTTCAAAACAAATCTTCAGTTTATAACAATTGTGTCTTATGTTATTAATTGTTTATTAACGGTTAGATCAACGTGGGTTAAACTATTCGAAGATGGATATCATGACTAGCTATAAATAGCGTGTTGATTTTCCAATGTAAAGACAAGAAACATTTTCAGTAGTCTTAGATAAATGCAATGGTCTAATAATAGTAATTAAAATAGAAAGTAAATGTAATACTTCAGTATTCAATAATTCAGCGATAGCGGCAAACTAGTTTCTTGGCTTCGTTCCGCGTGCTCACCTCGTGATACAAATTAACCAATAGGAGTGCTATTAGATAATAAATCTGATTCTCGTTGCAGTCTCCCGCTAAGCTCCAAATCGCGCTCTTTTATTTCCACGTGCGACATCACTAGACAACAGTGTATGAAGTTCGAAATAGTGACTGAAAACAGACAGGCTATAAATAGTGCTGAGCAACCACCTGTCAGCGATACGACGGAAGACTATAGGAGGATATCAGGGGATAGGTTGTATCATTAGCGGAGACATATACGCTGATGTAGCAGGATTGTACATAAGTAGATATGTTAACATTCATATTTAAATAAAGTCTTTACGAGTTTCTCTCCAGAAATATATGCATTCTCGTAGACAATTACTTTGCGCTTAAAACATTCAATTATAACATCCACTCAGGTACCCACATTCAATAAATCATTCAATGTTTGACTAACAGGGAATGTTGAGTGTTTATTCAAGGAACAAATACATACGTTGTTTGAATGTTGATAAAGAAAACCTCATAAATACATTTTACATTTTTATCAAGACTGAAATGGTAAATTTAAGATGTTTATTTCCTTCAACCATTCATTGCTTGAGGTTTTGAAATTCTTTGAAAACTCGGCTGGAATAAGCAAATACTTCACCACGCGTCAAATGACCACGCTGACTTGAATAAAAGGATACACTCCCTCTTTGATCATTTATTGCGAAATAAAAGTGATTAGCATCATTAAATCAATCTATTAATTATCATCTACTTCCTCATCATAATTCCTTATAAGTCATTATCTCAACGTTTTTGTGTAGCTTTTCATACTTATCAATAGATTGTGTATGTTGTGTCAAAATGTATATGTCAGATGGTTTAGATTCAAAACGTTGCAATATTGTCATGTTGATTTTATTGCTTAGAAAGTGATATCTCTGGTTGGTAATCTTTTTAAACAATTCCCAATAAATAAAGGATAAAAAAGAAAATATTTTACAAAATTATACAAATGTCTATATGCGCCAATCATGTTTAAACTTCATCTGAGGTGTTTTGATTCATCACTATAGCAATCAACTGTTTTTATGCCTCCAAATCGGACAGTTAGGGAGTATATTACTTTTGCCCTGTCTGTCTATCTGTCTGTTTTAGCCAAAAAATTTACCTTGCTCATATTTATCGATTGTTACATGTGTATATATCATGATAAGACCTTTCAGAAATGCTCATAGTTTTTTACATCGTGACCTTGACCTTGACGCAGCAAGTATTTTTCGAAGAATTCAACCTTGGTGAAAAAGATCTTTTAATATTTCACATGTGCATCCATCATGATAGGACCTTTCAGATGAGGTCATAACTTTTGACTCGTGACCTGGAGGTTTGCATTAGTGTTACTTTATTACTTTACAGTTCAACAGACTTATATTCATGTAACCCTCACAGTCATGAATTATATTCTAATAATAAATTCATTGCATGTACAAAACATATCCTCTGATCCCTGACTAATAAACCACATATGACAAATCATTGCACTATATCAATACCTCAATCATATCCACGTGAGTAATATTAGATAGATATTTCCTCTGAAGTTTGAGCTTCATTATGCACGCTGAGTGATCTATGACATGAAACAACGATGTCAAAGTTTATATTTTAAAATTATCACTGATAAGTGTAAGTTAATGCTAAATTATAATTTTGAAAGTGTCAAAACTCTCATTACTCAAGCCAATCATCAAAGGACAAGTATGAAGATTCACATAAAATCCATTGGCGGCTATATAGAGAATCTCACCCAAGTGTCTTCTGATATCAAATATATCAACACGAGTTGATTAAAGTTACAAATATCCGAGGCTTGCCGAGGATATTTTTACTTTAATCAACGAGTGTTGATATATTTGATATCAGAAGACACGAGGGTGAGATTTTATTTATCATCCAAATAATTTTTCAACAGTTATTAGCAAAGAATGAACATATCTGAACACAAAACTGCCATTAGACTTCTTGAACAGTGAGGTCATTGCATTGTGACGTCATCAGCATTATGACGTCATAGCATTGTTACGCCATGAACTCTGTGACGTCATAGTATTGTCATCTGTGTTCTAAATGATGCCAAAGCCTTGTGATGTCATTTAACTGATGATGTAATAGGATTATGACGATTTGATTGTAGCGATATCTACAATGTAGATATCGCTTGTAGATATCGCTTGATCTCAGAAAAGCGATATCTACTGTGGTAGCCACTTTTGGATGATAAATTGTGTTCACACCTTTAATTCATTTTGTGTACGAAAAAGGAATCGATAAAGGAATCGCATGGCTATTATTTTCGTTATATATTTGATTATTATTTCTCCATTTAGTTAAAATACATTGTCTTTCAATTGGAACCATTAATTTTCATTTTCCTGACATCACCTTATAATCCCCCTAAAAACGTGCTACTGTCCCTTTAATATGTTGGAATGTTTAGTGCAAAATGGACAAATATTGTGTTAACTTATAGAAATATGTGATTAAAACTTCTTCATATTCACTCTGTGTCACGACTCGGAGAATACTTTATTTTAAACCTTTCATTAATGATAAAAGACAAATAATCAAAGCTGGTTCTGAATTCATGTTTAGAAATTTTAACACAAAATAGTCAATATAATGTTATTAAGTGTATTGTTTATTCTTCATTATTGATATATTTGACGATCGTTTCATGGGACAATATTAACAGCCATACTAAGCAAAACCGAGAATATATGTGAAGATAGTGTATGTGAGTAGCGTTTGTATTGAAGTAGTAAAATAGGGACAGTTTTCAATAAGCTTAACAATTGATCTAAGAAAAAAATGTATACATATATTAAGTACAGTTACTTATGACATAGACTTATATTCAGTCTCTAAAATTATAATTCTCAAAAAACAACTATGTTATTAAGTATAAGAAAGGAGCGTCGGAGAGTTGGAAGTTTTAGACACTGCAGATCTAGACTTGCTTTTATAGAGGTTTTGTTAAGTCAAAATAATACTAACTACAGTCTGAGTGTAAGACTACTTAAGACACAACATACTGTTGAATTTTTTTTTATTTTCTTCAAAAAGGGAATCAAGGCAAAACAGCATTAGGCACATGATGTATTTTGTATAGAATTATTAGATTATGCAAAATTAATCCAAAACTGCATATATATCGGGACATGAAGATTAGGATTGTTCAATATCAGTCTAAAACCGTATCATCATACGTTCCAGATACAGTTTAACTCATAATCACAAATATTCATGAATAACTGAAACTAAACCTGATTAATATTTCCCTGTTGGGGCGGCCACACTTTGACCGGTCCAGTCATAGACATGAATGGTTTATTACAACTCTAAATTGATACATCCTCCATTGATCAGTCAGCTGATCTTATGTGTGTCATATGGAGAGACCTATATCCACTAACCACTGTCACTGATAGTTCTGTGTAGTTGGTTGTATATGTATTTGTCATATGGAGTGACCTTTATCCACTAACCACTGTCACTGATAGTTCTGTGTAGTTGGAGGCAACCTCTGATCACTCCATGAATCGATAGATCAAAGCTTTATCAATGTATTTAACTTTCTCTCATCAGTGGATTTGTGTGGGAATTTACATTTCAAATTAAAAGGGGGCATTAGCATGTTTTTGGAAATTCTAATTTAATGCTAAATGTATTATTTTGATAGTTACAAAAATCATATGACACAAACCAATCACCCATAGTCAGAGAACAAATTATAAAGATTTACATATAGTTCATTTGCGGCAATTTTTGTGTGAACACCTTTTATTCATTTTGTGTAAGCAAAAGGAATCTCATGGCAGAACTTCACATTGTCTATCAATTGGAAACAATTATTTACCCCTAAAACGTGCCATTGCCCCTTTAATGGAGCATAAGCACGTTTTTTGATAATTTTATATTTAAGATTTTCCACTGATAATTTTAAGTTAATGCTGAATGCATGATTTCAAAGATCTCAATAAACAAGCCAGTCATCCATAGTCAGGGGACAAAGTATGAAGATTCACATAAAATCCATTGGCGGCAATTTTGTGTGAACACCCTTAATTCATTTTGTGTAAGAAAAGGGAATCGCATATATACGCTATATATTGAATTATTACTGCTCCATTTAGTTTAAATACATTGTCTTTCAATTGGAACCATTAATTTTCATTTTCCTGACATCACCTTATATTCCCCCTAAAAACGTGCTAATGCCCCGTTAAAGGTTATTATTCGACAATAAACCTATAAGTACTAATATTTGCTAGTGACACTAACGCACTCATGTGTAAAATGACAAATATGCTTGTGAATAGCTCTTTAACTAGATAATTTGATACAATGATTAGGTAAAAGGTCGGCTACAGACGAGTAAATAGTAATAGTTTCTAAACCAAATCAACATTATTCATGATAGAATATGTAACATGTACATATTTGAGTATAAATATGTTGATATTCATTTTTGAATATACTCTTTATGGGTTTCTCTTCGGAATATATGCACACTTGTTGAAAAACTTTGAGCTTAGAACATTTAGTTATAACATCCATTTAGGTTATTACTTTCATTTACTTCTTGTAAATGTTAACTTACATGAAATGTTGACATATTGTGGAAATTACTGTCTTTAAACGAACAGAAACATGCATCCTTTGAATGTTGATATGGAACACTCATAAATGCATTTTTTTACTTTTCTCTTAGTAATGTTTAATTGAAAAGCCTTGTAAGAAGCCTGTTTACATTCATAGTAGATATTTTGGCTTTGATGTAGTAATAAAGTAATATACATTCGTGAGAGTCTATTGATTTAAACATTTCTTGTTAAGCGGTTTATCATGATTTGAAATTCAAGAGGTTTATTCCTTTATATGCTTTTTATTCATCTGTCGCAGTTTGTGTTTTCCTTTCTTGACAATATACGTGAATTATATAGGATTAATATTTCCCTGTTGACGAAGGCAAACTTTGAACAGTCCACTAACCACTGTCACTGATAGACCAGTCCGATTATTGACATGAATGGCTTATCAAAACTCTAAATTGATACATCATCTATTGATCAGTCAGCTGATCTTATGTGTGTCATATGGAGAGACCTATATCCACTAACCACTGCCACTGATAGTTCTGTGTAGTTGGAGGCAACCTCTGATCACTCCATGAATCGATAGATCAAAGCTTTATCAATGTATTTAACTTCATTTCATCAGTGGATTTTTGTGTGAATTTACATTACAAATAAAAGTTTAATCTTTGAAAGTTCACTTATATGTACAAATATAGAATGAAAACCAAATATGAATAACGCTTTAAGATAAACCAAATCGACATTATGAGTGAAAATGTGACCAATACATAAGTGGATATGTTGACATATATATTTTAAAAAAGTCTTTACGAGTTTCTCTCCAGGAATATATGCATTCTCGTTTACAATTACTTTGCTCTTTTAATTAACATTTAATTATCATCGTTTTACATGTACATCAACTCGGGTACCCACATTAAATAAATCATTCAGTGATTGACTTAAAGGTAATGTTGACAGAGTGTTTATTCAAACGAACCAAACATACGTTGTTGGAATGTTGATATATAATAATATAATAATATAAGAAATAAATATGTAAGTAATGTTGCAATTGTTAGAAGCCTATAAACATTCAAAGCAGATGTTTTTATGTTTTTTCGTGTTTATCACGCGGTTAATTATGACTTGAAATTCATGTATTGCACGAGGAAAGAATAATGTGAAATGATAGATTTAAGATGTTTATTTCCTTCAATCATTCATTGCTTGAGGTTTCTGAAAATTCTTGAAAACTCTGCTTGAATAAGCAAATACCTCACTACGTGTCAAATGACCACGCTGACTTCAATAAACGGAAATGGCATAGTTAATAGTTATGATTCACGTTAATACACTCGCTTGGTCTTTGATCTATAGGTTGTGAAATAAAAAATGATAAGCATCATTAAAGCAATCTATCATATATCATCTACTTCCTCATCATAATTCACTATCTCAAAGTTTTTGTGTAGCTTTACACTCAATAGATTGTAAGGAACATTTGTACATTGTGTCTAAACTGAATATGTCAGATGGTTCAGATTAAAAACGTTGCAATATCGTCATGTTGATTTTATTGCTCAGAAAGTGATAACCTGGTTGATAAACTTGACATGTTCCAATAAATATAGGATACAAATGTAAATCTTTACAAAATTATACCAATGTCCTGAACACAACTGTCAGGTTTACAAATCAGTAGCTTCATGTCAGGGATGCATAGGGGTTTATACCAACAAACCTTACCTTGTTCATACTTTTTTTAGGGGTATGAACAAATCTTCAAACAAAACGTTTATGTTTGAGCTGCAAAGATTTTAAGTTGTTGAAAAATGATAATGCTGCTTGCAAATGATAAATACTAATTGAGTTTTCCTTGATTCAAGTTGAGAAGTATATTTTCCAACCATCACTTGCGGTGATATGTGCCAATCATGTTTTAACTTCAACTGAGGTGTTTTGATTCATCACTATAGCAATCAACTGTTTTTATGCCTCCGAATCGGACATTCCGGGAGTATATTGTTTTTGCCCTGTCTGTCTGTCTGTTCTTACCAATAAACTTTACTAATATCATGATCAGACCTTCAGAAATGCTCATATTTTTTTATATCGTGACCTTGACCTTGACGCAGCAAGTATTTTTCGAAAAATTTAACTTTGGCGATAACTTCTGATTGGATAGAAATAGACATTTGATATTTCACATGTGCGTGCATCAAGATAAAAACTTTCAGATGAGGTCATACATTTTGACCCTGACCTTTGCGTTGGGGGCATCATTGCTACTTTATTACTTTACAATTCAACAGACTTATATTCATGTAACCCACACAGTCATGGATTATTTTCTAATCTATGCCGTACCTGGCATTAGTATTGCATATTGAGAATTTCAAAAACCAATGTAATACTGAACATTTGCTTACCAGCCTGTTTTTTTTGTTTTTTTTTAAATAAATTCATTGCACGCACAAAACAGTACCCTGACTGATAAACCATATATAACAAATATTTACATTTATTGATAACCATGTCCATGGGAGTTATATATGTCCTCTGAAGTTTAAAGCGCGTTATGCACGCTGATTGATCTATGACATGAAACAGCGATATCAAAGTTTAATGTGTTGGAATGTTTAGTGAAAACGGGCTAATAATGTTTGAACTTATAGAAATATGTGATTAAAAAGTATTTTTATTCACTCTGTGTCACGACTCGGAGAATACTTCTTTTAGAAACCTTTCATTTATGATAGAAGATATATCAAAGTAGGTTCCTTGAATCGATGATAAGGAATTTTAACACAAATTAGTCAATTTATGTTTAGAAATAGCAAGACAAGGACAAAGCACCATCCAATGATATAAACAATAAATACATCCGCCTACTATAACTCACTCCATCAGGTAAATGTTAAGTTAGATTAACATGAACTCGTGGTAAAGAACCAAGAAGTGTTTTAAATATTCAAATACTTGAAACACAAAACATGTCCACGGCCACTTATCAAATTATTGGTATGGTTTGGGATAGTTTGTAAAGCATGCGTTGTGTAGTGGAGAAAGTAAAATGTTATTCTGTCAATTGCAAATGATAAAACTTTGATTATAACGAAATGAACGGCTTTGTTCAGTTTCTGTGGTAGTCTAGTATCTTCTAGTATATCCTAGTATATATTTCTGTGCAGTCTTCCACCTAACGGAGACTGAATTCTTTGAATATTTTATCAACATAACCACAGTTGCATGTCTAGATGCAAAAGGTTTGACACAGAAAGCTTTGCAATATTCCTGTTGACTTATTATATAGATGGTATTATGTGAGTGTCCATGACATACTATGTTAAAGACACGAGCGATATGTTTATAACAGTAGTACAAAGTTACCAGTGTGACAGTATGTTTCTACTTCCGTGTATATCGGTGTTTATGATGTATGCTGGGATTGACCCCAGGTCACGATGACCTTCTGTATCACTGATGTTATTTTTGTAATATGTGCTCATGATCACAGTTTTAGAAATCGACAGTAATTTGCCAGCATGGTAACTTTACAATATTACAAGAATATAATATCATGTTGAAATCTTGAAACTATAGTCACATGATATTACAATTTATTGTAAATATATATAATAATAAATATAATTAGCAATGAAATATAGTGTTATATAGTGAAAATATAATCCATATTTTAAAAAAAGCAGTAGAAAATCATATTTTCACTGCAGTGAAAATATAACCCATATTTTCATTGTGAAGTGAAGTGAAGTGAGAAAGTGTCATTTTCACTCGTGGCTATATTACTTTCTCACTCCACTCGATGTGATAGAAATAATATTCGGCAAAAACAATGAAATAGTATCGATATACTCTATGAAAGTTTAAGTATTCAATTCATACATATCGTCAAAGGTTACAATATTGACCAGACACTCGCTTCCATCATCAGATTATTTGCATTTCTTTTCAGCATCAAGTTTGTGAATATGATAACATCTTACCAGGATTTATTGCTGAATCGTAAACATGATAATGAAATTAATGCTTGTTGAGGTTATGCCAAACCCGGAAAGGAATCTTTGACCACATTGATTGAATACAATACCTATACTTTCAACCAACACTGAATAGTTTGTAGTTGCAGTCCGTCGCTATACACTCACAAACATGTATTAATAAGGAACACATCTCATGTACTTAGTTTGAATAACTAGAGTCAGAACTAGATGGCATAGCCCATCAGTTCTAGTACCTCTGAAAATTTATAGATCGAAAATAATTGTGCTTGTAGTTGCAGTCCGTAAGGACATTTGATAACATATTCGGTCTATCTGAACATTAAAGGTCACATCTAATCTACTAAGTTAAAATAACAGGAGTCATCACTAGATGAAATACCCCGTCGGTTCTAATACATCATTGGTTGTTTGTAGTTGCAGTTTGTTCGGACACTTGTTAACTGAAAGAGTCTACACTCACAAACGTGTAAAGTGTCAGGTCCATCTGAACAACAAAGGACACATCTAATGTACTGAGTTTAAGTAACAAGAGTCATCAGTCCCATCGTTCCATCGGTCCCAAATGAATCAGAATATATATTCAGTTGTGAGAAGACAAAATCATCAGTCGAAATATAACTTCTGTTTTCATGGAAATCAACAAATTATTAAAATCACAGAAAGCATATCTAAAGAAGCTGATTGAACCAAATAGTTCTAGTTCAATAGTCTTAGAGTTATGCTCCAGAAACGAAATTATTATGGACGTGGGGGGGGGGGGGGATTGTATCCTATGGATGATTTTGTAAACTCAATGGAAACTATTAGCAAATAGCCTTAAGTCAACCCCATGCTAACTACGTGACGTATGTTTTCAATAATAAGTACTTTAATTCTGCCAATACCGCTGGAATGTTATGACGATGACTCACTAAAAATAGATCAAATTCTGTACTAAATGTGTTTATGTGATTCATTTACACATGGTTTTGAAGTTTGAACACTAGCTTTGATGAGTTACTGTGATTCACCCTTCAATGAACATTCGATCAATTCATGTTGGTTTGTGATATGAATGATAAATAATATTGTACATTTACACTTTGCCTGGTGTTTTGTACAACTATTTCTCATCATAGAAAACACTCTGTCTGGTGTTTCCATTTCTCATCATGGAAAAATGAAATGTCATTAGCATATATGAAATGTATGTCATAAATCCCTCAACTAAAAATAGTACTAAAATTATAAGCACAAAAGCACCAACATGTGGTCTTGATCACAAAAAATCAAATAGTTCTGACTGTTAGGACTTTATGCAAGATATCTAGATGTAGGTAATTTACTCAACGCTTGTTCACGCTTAAAGACAGTGATTTATACACTCTGTGGAAATACTAGTGCAAATAAATGACCTCCAATTTACCACTATTGATCCAAATGTTTGATTATTACCTTAAATAGAAGTGAACACATTTAAACCATATGAAACATTTTAAAAATACGTTTGATTGTTTTTGTTTGGAAAGGGATGTTTTATCAGTTCATTATCTTCTGTTAGTATTTTGCAAATTAATTTCATTTGAAATCTAAGTTAAATAGATTCGCCTCTTGACTTTAAGATAATTTGTTTGTTTGATAGAGTGACATACACTGTAAAGGCATCACATAAATCTTTAGATAACTGATTAGAAAAAGAGAGATTGACAATGTAAAAACATTGGCAGCTAATGAATATATGAAAATCTATAAAATTGGCGATTATCACATGAATGCTCGAACAGACTGAAAAAAAAACTCTCGTTCATTTAACATTCTCTATATTCAACAGCATTGTAATACGAATGTAAGTAAAACCTTACCTAGAAATGTTACCATCTGAAGATCTTCACAGGTCATGTTGTAGTTCTAAGTAAACATCCGAAGATCTTCACAGGGCATGTTGTAGTTCTAAGTAAACATCCGAAGATCTTCACAGGGCATGTTGTAGTTCTAAGTAAACATCCGAAGATCTTCACAGGACATGTTGTAGATCTAAGTTAACATCCAAGATCTTCACAAGACAAGTCATAGCACTAAGTAAGCATTTTAGGTTCTTCACAGGACATATTGTAGCTCTAAGTAAACATTTGAAGATCTTCACAGGACATGTTGTAACGGAAGATCTTCACAGGATATGTGTCTCTAAGTTAAAAGATCTTCACAGCACATATTGTAGATCGAAGTTAACATCAGAAGATCTTCACAGGACATGTTGTAGCTATGTTTCACATGGTGAATGATGAACTTCAGGGATCTTCACACGATCTGAAAGAATACAAATAAACATCCACGTGTAATTCTCTCATCATGATGGTTCAGTGATAAAATGAAAAGTTTATCTTCTCATGTGGTAATAAACAATTTTCAAGTATTAATCGCTTTAAATGCTTTGACGTATATACATGTATATATCAAGTTTTAACCAAATAAATATTGGAGCAGCCTTAAAGAGGTCTTATCGAGACATTTTTTTTGCTGTGTTTTGAAAATATTAGTCAATAGGATTTTACAAATTAACATAAAAAATGATCAGATATTCTTTTGTTTAACACAGTAGAGCTACGTCATCTCCATAGTTACATATCTATTCCGATACTGATTGAACACTGATGCAATGCATTGATATGGTCATGTGAAACGTAAAATAAATTGTAAACTACAATACAGTATTACTACCGATATGAATTTCGATTGAAGACGGAATCAGTAAATCATCATTAGAAAACTATGTTTGATACTGTAAGTACAATTATCCGAAATGTTATGGCACTTCATATTAAAATATTTCAAAACGTCTTAAGTGATGTCAAAGCTGATCTTTTTATTTATTTAAATACTTCTTTCATATAGTGTATATTTCATCTGACAAAATGTGTTTCTTTTCATGACCATGTGTGTTGTAATCAACATGCTTGTGTGTTTTGCTCTAGGTCTGGCTCTTGTACAACTGAAACGTATGAATGTTCTCCTCTAAATTGCCTCACACTTCTACATATATATATTTATTTAGGTTTTGCTCTATGTCTGGCTCTCTTACAACTGAAACGTACGAATGTTCTCCTCTAAACTGCCTCACACTTCTACATATATATATTTATTTAGGTTTTGCTCTATGTCTGGCTCTCTTACAACTGAAACGTATGAATGTTCTCCTCTAAACTGCCTCACACTTCTACATATATATATTTATTTAGGTTTTGCTCTAGGTCTGGCTCTCTTACAACTGAAACGTATGAATGTTCTCCTCTAAACTGCCTCACACTTTTACATATATATATTTATTTAGGTTTTGCTCTAGGTCTGGCTCTCTTACAACTGAAACGTATGAATGTTCTCCTCTAAACTGCCTCACACTTTTACATATATATATTTATTTAGGTTTTGCTCTAGGTCTGGCTCTCTTACAACTGAAACGTATGAATGTTCTCCTCTAAACTGCCTCACACTTCTACATATATATATTTATTTAGGTTTTGCTCTAGGTCTGGCTCTCTTACAACTGAAACGTATGAATGTTCTCCTCTAAACTGCCTCACACTTCTACATATATATATTTATTTAGGTTTTGCTCTAGGTCTGGCTCTCTTACAACTGAAACGTATGAATGTTCTCCTCTAAACTGCCTCACACTTTTACATATATATATTTATTTAGGTATTGCTCTAGGTCTGGCTCTCTTACAACTGAAACGTATGAATGTTCTCCTCTAAACTGCCTCACACTTTTACATATATATATTTATTTAGGTTTTGCTCTAGGTCTGGCTCTCTTACAACTGAAACGTATGAATGTTCTCCTCTAAACTGCCTCACACTTCTACATATATATATTTATTTAGGTTTTGCTCTAGGTCTGGCTCTCTTACAACTGAAACGTATGAATGTTCTCCTCTAAACTGCCTCACACTTCTACATATATATATTTATTTAGGTTTTGCTCTATGTCTGGCTCTCTTACAACTGAAACGTATGAATGTTCTCCTCTAAACTGCCTCACACTTCTACATATATATATTTATTTAGGTTTTGCTCTAGGTCTGGCTCTCTTACAACTGAAACGTATGAATGTTCTCCTCTAAACTGCCTCACACTTTTACATATATATATTTATTTAGGTTTTGCTCTAGGTCTGGCTCTCTTACAACTGAAACGTATGAATGTTCTCCTCTAAACTGCCTCACACTTTTACATATATATATTTATTTAGGTTTTGCTCTATGTCTGGCTCTCTTACAACTGAAACGTATGAATGTTCTCCTCTAAACTGCCTCACACTTCTACATATATATATTTATTTAGGTTTTGCTCTAGGTCTGGCTCTCTTACAACTGAAACGTATGAATGTTCTCCTCTAAACTGCCTCACACTTTTACATATATATATTTATTAAGGTTTTGCTCTAGGTCTGGCTCTCTTACAACTGAAACGTATGAATGTTCTCCTCTAAACTGCCTCACACTTCTACATATATATATTTATTTAGGTTTTGCTCTATGTCTGGCTCTCTTACAACTGAAACGTATGAATGTTCTCCTCTAAACTGCCTCACACTTTTACATATATATATTTATTTAGGTTTTGCTCTAGGTCTGGCTCTCTTACAACTGAAACGTATGAATGTTCTCCTCTAAACTGCCTCACACTTCTACATATATATATTTATTTAGGTTTTGCTCTAGGTCTGGCTCTCTTACAACTGAAACGTATGAATGTTCTCCTCTAAACTGCCTCACACTTCTACATATATATATTTATTTAGGTTTTGCTCTAGGTCTGGCTCTCTTACAACTGAAACGTATGAATGTTCTCCTCTAAACTGCCTCACACTTTTACATATATATATTTTTTAGGTTTTGCTCTAGGTCTGGCTCTCTTACAACTGAAACGTATGAATGTTCTCCTCTAAACTGCCTCACACTTCTACATATATATATTTATTTAGGTTTTGCTCTATGTCTGGCTCTCTTACAACTGAAACGTATGAATGTTCTCCTCTAAACTGCCTCACACTTTTACATATATATATTTATTTAGGTTTTGCTCTATGTCTGGCTCTCTTACAACTGAAACGTATGAATGTTCTCCTCTAAACTGCCTCACACTTTTACATATATATATTTATTTAGGTTTTGCTCTAGGTCTGGCTCTCTTACAACTGAAACGTATGAATGTTCTCCTCTAAACTGCCTCACACTTTTACATATATATATTTATTTAGGTTTTGCTCTAGGTCTGGCTCTCTTACAACTGAAACGTATGAATGTTCTCCTCTAAACTGCCTCACACTTTTACATATATATATTTATTTAGGTTTTGCTCTAGGTCTGGCTCTCTTACAACTGAAACGTATGAATGTTCTCCTCTAAACTGCCTCACACTTCTACATATATATATTTATTAAGGTTTTGCTCTAGTTCTGGCTCTCTTACAACTGAAACGTATGAATGTTTTCCTCTAAACTGCCTCACACTTCTACATATATATATTTATTTAGGTTTTGCTCTAGGTCTGGCTCTTGTACAACTGAAACGTATGAATGTTCTCCTCTAAACTGCCTTACACTTCTACATATATATATATTTATTTAGGTTTTGCTCTAGGTCTGGCTCTCTTACAACTGAAACGTATGAATGTTCTCCTCTAAACTGCCTCACACTTTTACATATATATATTTTTTAGGTTTTGCTCTAGGTCTGGCTCTCTTACAACTGAAACGTATGAATGTTCTCCTCTAAACTGCCTCACACTTCTACATATATATATTTATTTAGGTTTTGCTCTATGTCTGGCTCTCTTACAACTGAAACGTATGAATGTTCTCCTCTAAACTGCCTCACACTTTTACATATATATATTTATTTAGGTTTTGCTCTAGGTCTGGCTCTCTTACAACTGAAACGTATGAATGTTCTCCTCTAAACTGCCTCACACTTTTACATATATATATTTATTTAGGTTTTGCTCTAGGTCTGGCTCTCTTACAACTGAAACGTATGAATGTTCTCCTCTAAACTGCCTCACACTTTTACATATATATATTTATTTAGGTTTTGCTCTAGGTCTGGCTCTCTTACAACTGAAACGTATGAATGTTCTCCTCTAAACTGCCTCACACTTTTACATATATATATTTATTTAGGTTTTGCTCTAGGTCTGGCTCTCTTACAACTGAAACGTATGAATGTTCTCCTCTAAACTGCCTCACACTTCTACATATATATATTTATTAAGGTTTTGCTCTAGTTCTGGCTCTCTTACAACTGAAACGTATGAATGTTTTCCTCTAAACTGCCTCACACTTCTACATATATATATTTATTTAGGTTTTGCTCTAGGTCTGGCTCTTGTACAACTGAAACGTATGAATGTTCTCCTCTAAACTGCCTTACACTTCTACATATATATATATTTATTTAGGTTTTGCTCTAGGTCTGGCTCTCTTACAACTGAAACGTATGAATGTTCTCCTCTAAACTGCCTCACACTTCTACATATATATATTTATTTAGGTTTTGCTCTAGGTCTGGCTCTCTTACAACTGAAACGTATGAATGTTCTCCTCTAAACTGCCTCACACTTTTACATATATATATTTATTTAGGTATTGCTCTAGGTCTGGCTCTCTTACAACTGAAACGTATGAATGTTCTCCTCTAAACTGCCTCACACTTTTACATATATATATTTATTTAGGTTTTGCTCTAGGTCTGGCTCTCTTACAACTGAAACGTATGAATGTTCTCCTCTAAACTGCCTCACACTTCTACATATATATATTTATTTAGGTTTTGCTCTAGGTCTGGCTCTCTTACAACTGAAACGTATGAATGTTCTCCTCTAAACTGCCTCACACTTCTACATATATATATTTATTTAGGTTTTGCTCTATGTCTGGCTCTCTTACAACTGAAACGTATGAATGTTCTCCTCTAAACTGCCTCACACTTCTACATATATTTATTTATTCAGGTTTTGCTCTAGGTCTGGCTCTCTTACAACTGAAACGTATGAATGTTCTCCTCTAAACTGCCTCACACTTTTACATATATATATTTATTTAGGTTTTGCTCTAGGTCTGGCTCTCTTACAACTGAAACGTATGAATGTTCTCCTCTAAACTGCCTCACACTTTTACATATATATATTTATTTAGGTTTTGCTCTATGTCTGGCTCTCTTACAACTGAAACGTATGAATGTTCTCCTCTAAACTGCCTCACACTTCTACATATATATATTTATTTAGGTTTTGCTCTAGGTCTGGCTCTCTTACAACTGAAACGTATGAATGTTCTCCTCTAAACTGCCTCACACTTTTACATATATATATTTATTTAGGTTTTGCTCTAGGTCTGGCTCTCTTACAACTGAAACGTATGAATGTTCTCCTCTAAACTGCCTCACACTTCTACATATATATATTTATTTAGGTTTTGCTCTAGGTCTGGCTCTCTTACAACTGAAACGTATGAATGTTCTCCTCTAAACTGCCTCACACTTCTACATATATATATTTATTTAGGTTTTGCTCTATGTCTGGCTCTCTTACAACTGAAACGTATGAATGTTCTCCTCTAAACTGCCTCACACTTTTACATATATATATTTATTTAGGTTTTGCTCTAGGTCTGGCTCTCTTACAACTGAAACGTATGAATGTTCTCCTCTAAACTGCCTCACACTTTTACATATATATATTTATTTAGGTTTTGCTCTAGGTCTGGCTCTCTTACAACTGAAACGTATGAATGTTCTCCTCTAAACTGCCTCACACTTTTACATATATATATTTATTTAGGTTTTGCTCTAGGTCTGGCTCTCTTACAACTGAAACGTATGAATGTTCTCCTCTAAACTGCCTCACACTTTTACATATATATATTTATTTAGGTTTTGCTCTAGGTCTGGCTCTCTTACAACTGAAACGTATGAATGTTCTCCTCTAAACTGCCTCACACTTTTACATATATATATTTATTTAGGTTTTGCTCTAGGTCTGGCTCTCTTACAACTGAAACGTATGAATGTTCTCCTCTAAACTGCCTCACACTTTTACATATATATATTTATTTAGGTTTTGCTCTAGGTCTGGCTCTCTTACAACTGAAACGTATGAATGTTCTCCTCTAAACTGCCTCACACTTTTACATATATATATTTATTTAGGTTTTGCTCTAGGTCTGGCTCTCTTACAACTGAAACGTATGAATGTTCTCCTCTAAACTGCCTCACACTTCTACATATATATATTTATTTAGGTTTTGCTCTAGGTCTGGCTCTCTTACAACTGAAACGTATGAATGTTCTCCTCTAAACTGCCTCACACTTTTACATATATATATTTATTTAGGTATTGCTCTAGGTCTGGCTCTCTTACAACTGAAACGTATGAATGTTCTCCTCTAAACTGCCTCACACTTTTACATATATATATTTATTTAGGTTTTGCTCTAGGTCTGGCTCTCTTACAACTGAAACGTATGAATGTTCTCCTCTAAACTGCCTCACACTTTTACATATATATATTTTTTAGGTTTTGCTCTAGGTCTGGCTCTCTTACAACTGAAACGTATGAATGTTCTCCTCTAAACTGCCTCACACTTCTACATATATATATTTATTTAGGTTTTGCTCTATGTCTGGCTCTCTTACAACTGAAACGTATGAATGTTCTCCTCTAAACTGCCTCACACTTTTACATATATATATTTATTTAGGTTTTGCTCTAGGTCTGGCTCTCTTACAACTGAAACGTATGAATGTTCTCCTCTAAACTGCCTCACACTTTTACATATATATATTTATTTAGGTTTTGCTCTAGGTCTGGCTCTCTTACAACTGAAACGTATGAATGTTCTCCTCTAAACTGCCTCACACTTCTACATATATATATTTATTTAGGTTTTGCTCTATGTCTGGCTCTCTTACAACTGAAACGTATGAATGTTCTCCTCTAAACTGCCTCACACTTTTACATATATATATTTATTTAGGTTTTGCTCTAGGTCTGGCTCTCTTACAACTGAAACGTATGAATGTTCTCCTCTAAACTGCCTCACACTTTTACATATATATATTTATTTAGGTTTTGCTCTAGGTCTGGCTCTCTTACAACTTAAACGTATGAATGTTCTCCTCTAAACTGCCTCACACTTCTACATATATATATTTATTAAGGTTTTGCTCTAGGTCTGGCTCTCTTACAACTGAAACGTATGAATGTTTTCTTCTAAACTGCCTCACACTTCTACATATATATATTTATTTAGGTTTTGCTCTAGGTCTGGCTCTTGTACAACTGAAACGTATGAATGTTCTCCTCTAAACTGCCTTACACTTCTACATATATATATATGTATTTAGGTTTTGCTCTAGGTCTGGCTCTCTTACAACTGAAACGTATGAATGTTCTCCTCTAAACTGCCTCACACTTCTACATATATATATTTATTAAGGTTTTGCTCTAGGTCTGGCTCTCTTACAACTGAAACGTATGAATGTTTTCCTCTAAACTGCCTCACACTTCTACATATATATATTTATTTAGGTTTTGCTCTAGGTCTGGCTCTTGTACAACTGAAACGTATGAATGTTTTCCTCTAAACTGCCTCACACTTCTACATATATATATTTATTTAGGTTTTGCTCTAGGTCTGGCTCTCTTACAACTGAAACGTATGAATGTTCTCCTCTAAACTGCCTCACACTTTTACATATATATATTTATTTAGGTATTGCTCTAGGTCTGGCTCTCTTACAACTGAAACGTATGAATGTTCTCCTCTAAACTGCCTCACACTTTTACATATATATATTTATTTAGGTTTTGCTCTAGGTCTGGCTCTCTTACAACTGAAACGTATGAATGTTCTCCTCTAAACTGCCTCACACTTTTACATATATATATTTTTTAGGTTTTGCTCTAGGTCTGGCTCTCTTACAACTGAAACGTATGAATGTTCTCCTCTAAACTGCCTCACACTTTTACATATATATATTTATTTAGGTTTTGCTCTAGGTCTGGCTCTCTTACAACTGAAACGTATGAATGTTCTCCTCTAAACTGCCTCACACTTTTACATATATATATTTATTTAGGTTTTGCTCTAGGTCTGGCTCTCTTACAACTGAAACGTATGAATGTTCTCCTCTAAACTGCCTCACACTTCTACATATATATATTTATTTAGGTTTTGCTCTATGTCTGGCTCTCTTACAACTGAAACGTATGAATGTTCTCCTCTAAACTGCCTCACACTTTTACATATATATATTTATTTAGGTTTTGCTCTAGGTCTGGCTCTCTTACAACTGAAACGTATGAATGTTCTCCTCTAAACTGCCTCACACTTTTACATATATATATTTATTTAGGTTTTGCTCTAGGTCTGGCTCTCTTACAACTGAAACGTATGAATGTTCTCCTCTAAACTGCCTCACACTTCTACATATATATATTTATTAAGGTTTTGCTCTAGGTCTGGCTCTCTTACAACTGAAACGTATGAATGTTTTCTTCTAAACTGCCTCACACTTCTACATATATATATTTATTTAGGTTTTGCTCTAGGTCTGGCTCTTGTACAACTGAAACGTATGAATGTTCTCCTCTAAACTGCCTTACACTTCTACATATATATATATTTATTTAGGTTTTGCTCTAGGTCTGGCTCTCTTACAACTGAAACGTATGAATGTTCTCCTCTAAACTGCCTCACACTTCTACATATATATATTTATTAAGGTTTTGCTCTAGGTCTGGCTCTCTTACAACTGAAACGTATGAATGTTTTCCTCTAAACTGCCTCACACTTCTACATATATATATTTATTTAGGTTTTGCTCTAGGTCTGGCTCTTGTACAACTGAAACGTATGAATGTTCTCCTCTAAACTGCCTTACACTTCTACATATATATATATTTATTTAGGTTTTGCTCTAGGTCTGGCTCTCTTACAACTGAAACGTATGAATGTTCTCCTCTAAACTGCATTACACTTCTACATATATATATTTATTTAGGTTTTGCTCTATGTCTGGCTCTCTTACAACTGAAACGTATGAATGTTCTCCTCTAAACTGCCTCACACTTTTACATATATATATTTATTTAGGTTTTGCTCTAGGTCTGGCTCTCTTACAACTGAAACGTATGAATGTTCTCCTCTAAACTGCCTCACACTTTTACATATATATATTTATTTAGGTTTTGCTCTAGGTCTGGCTCTCTTACAACTGAAACGTATGAATGTTCTCCTCTAAACTGCCTTACACTTCTACATATATATATTTATTTAGGTTTTGCTCTAGGTCTGGCTCTCTTACAACTGAAACGTATGAATGTTCTCCTCTAAACTGCCTCACACTTCTACATATATATATTTATTTAGGTTTTGCTCTAGGTCTGGCTCTCTTACAACTGAAACGTATGAATGTTCTCCTCTAAACTGCCTCACACTTCTACATATATATATCTATTTAGGTTTTGCTCTAGGTCTGGCTCTCTTACAACTGAAACGTATGAATGTTCTCCTCTAAACTGCCTCACACTTCTACATATATATATTTATTAAGGTTTTGCTCTAGGTCTGGCTCTCTTACAACTGAAACGTATGAATGTTTTCCTCTAAACTGCCTCACACTTCTACATATATATATTTATTTAGGTTTTGCTCTAGGTCTGGCTCTTGTACAACTGAAACGTATGAATGTTCTCCTCTAAACTGCCTTACACTTCTACATATATATATATTTATTTAGGTTTTGCTCTAGGTCTGGCTCTCTTACAACTGAAACGTATGAATGTTCTCCTCTAAACTGCCTTACACTTTTACATATATATATTTATTTAGGTTTTGCTCTATGTCTGGCTCTCTTACAACTGAAACGTATGAATGTTCTCCTCTAAACTGCCTTACACTTCTACATATATATATATTTATTTAGGTTTTGCTCTATGTCTGGCTCTTGTACAACTGAAATGTATGAATGTTCTCCTCTAAACTGCCTCACACTTTTACATATATATATTTATTTAGGTTTTGCTCTAGGTCTGGCTCTCTTACAACTGAAACGTATGAATGTTCTCCTCTAAACTGCCTCACACTTCTACATATATATATATTTATTTAGGATTTGCTCTAGGTTTGGCTCTCTTACAACTGAAACGTATGAATGTTCTCCTCTAAACTGCCTCACACTTCTACATATATATATATTTATTTAGGTTTTGCTCTATGTCTGGCTCTCTTACAACTGAAACGTATGAATGTTCTCCTCTAAACTGCCTCACACTTTTACATATATATATTTATTTAGGTTTTGCTCTATGTCTGGCTCTCTTACAACTGAAACGTATGAATGTTCTCCTCTAAACTGCCTCACACTTCTACATATATATATTTATTTAGGTTTTGCTCTAGGTCTGGCTCTCTTACAGCTGAAACGTATGAATGTTCTCCTCTAAACTGCCTCACACTTCTACATATATATATTTATTTAGGTTTTGCTCTAGGTCTGGCTCTCTTACAGCTGAAACGTATGAATGTTCTCCTCTAAACTGCCTTACACTTCTACATATATATATTTATTTAGGTTTTGCTCTAGGTCTGGCTCTCGTACAACTGAAACGTATGAATGTTCTCCTCTAAACTGCCTTACACTTTTACATATATATATTTATTTAGGTTTTGCTCCAGGTCTGGCTCTCTTACAACTGAAACGTATGAATGTTCTCCTCTAAACTGCCTTACACTTCTACATATATATATTTATTTAGGTTTTGCTCTAGGTCTGGCTCTTGTACAACTGAAACGTATGAATGTTCTCCTCTAAACTGCCTTACACTTCTACATATATATATTTATTTAGGTTTTGCTCTAGGTCTGGCTCTCGTACAACTGAAACGTATGAATGTTCTCCTCTAAACTGCCTTACACTTCTACATATATATATTTATTTAGGTTTTGCTCTAGGTCTGGCTCTCTTACAACTGAAACGTATGAATGTTCTCCTCTAAACTGCCTTACACTTCTACATATATATATTTATTTAGGTTTTGCTCTAGGTCTGGCTCTCTTACAACTGAAACGTATGAATGTTCTCCTCTAAACTGCCTCACACTTCTACATATATATATTTATTTAGGTTTTGCCCTAGGTCTGGCTCTCTTACAACTGAAACGTATGAATGTTCTCCTCTAAACTGCCTCACACTTTTACATATATATATTTATTTAGGTTTTGCTCTAGGTCTGGCTCTCTTACAACTGAAACGTATGAATGTTCTCCTCTAAACTGCCTTACACTTCTACATATATATATTTATTTAGGTTTTGCTCTAGGTCTGGCTCTCTTACAACTGAAACGTATGAATGTTCTCCTCTAAACTGCCTCACACTTCTACATATATATATTTATTTAGGTTTTGCCCTAGGTCTGGCTCTCTTACAACTGAAACGTATGAATGTTCTCCTCTAAACTGCCTCACACTTCTACATATATATATTTATTTAGGTTTTGCTCTAGGTCTGGCTCTCTTACAACTGAAACGTATGAATGTTCTCCTCTAAACTGCCTCACACTTCTACATATATATATCTATTTAGGTTTTGCTCTAGGTCTGGCTCTCTTACAACTGAAACGTATGAATGTTCTCCTCTAAACTGCCTCACACTTCTACATATATATATTTATTTATTTTTTTTCTCTAGGTCTGGCTCTCTTACAACTGAAACGTATGAATGTTCTCCTCTAAACTGCCTCACACTTTTACATATATATATATATTTAGGTTTTGCTCTAGGTCTGGCTCTTGTACAACTGAAACGTATGAATGTTCTCCTCTAAACTGCCTTACACTTTTACATATATATATTTATTTAGGTTTTGCTCTAGGTCTGGCTCTCTTACAACTGAAACGTATGAATGTTCTCCTCTAAACTGCCTTACACTTTTACATATATATATTTATTTAGGTTTTGCTCTATGTCTGGCTCTCTTACAACTGAAACGTATGAATGTTCTCCTCTAAACTGCCTCACACTTCTACATATATATATTTATTTAGGTTTTGCTCTAGGTCCGGCTCTCTTACAACTGAAACGTATGAATGTTCTCCACTAAACTGCCTCACACTTCTACATATATATATTTATTTAGGTTTTGCTCTATGTCTGGCTCTCTTACAACTGAAACGTATGAATGTTCTCCTCTAAACTGCCTTACACTTCTACAGTTGTTCAAGTTGTTTTCAAGAAAGATGTCTTGTACATATATATATATATATTGTATAAATTATATTTAGGTTACAGGAGGTGCAATAATATCTGCAAACACAGAATCTTGACAAACTGTTATAAAGATTGTTTACATGTTTTGACTAATATACACGTGCATTACAAATTTCAACGAAATAGAAAAATTACCAGATAGTTACAGCATCCTAAAATTGTATCTTCGTTATTAGATGACTTAATGAAACGGTTTTATGGCATATATTCGAAAGTAATGCCTGTGCAATTAGTCTTTTGAAACAAAAACCTTTGAATGTTCCTGTTGTTTACACAATAGAATGACGTCATCACCATGGATTGATATCTGTTCCTACACTGATTGAACAATGATGCAAAGTATTGGTATGGTGATGTGGAGACGTTGTAAACTGAGAGATTGAAAACTACAATATAGTATATATTCCGATATGAATTTTGATCCTATGACAGAATCAGTAAAGCATCAAGGAACATTATGTTGGATATTTTCAGTAAAACTATTAGAAATTTTTATGGCGCTTCAAATTAAGATATTTTCATTATAGTGTCATGTGGCCTCCACACAGGGAGCTAATGGTATTCGTCATCAATACATTAGCCTTCAACACTGTCTGTTATCTCTTTTTATGTTAAAATGGTTCCGGTTTCAATACGTACATAACGTGGAAAACCTCTCAATTGAACAAGAGCTTCTCTTAGGTCCTTGATAATAAGTTCACTTAATCTAATTCCTTTGAAAAGGACAGTTTGAAGTAAAAAGAGCGATAGAATTCAAAATCACTATGTCGACTGACAAACTGACAAACTCTGATAAGAAGGACGTAGGAAGGCAAACAAATTTCTGATACCAAACATAACTAATGCTTAAACTGCACAACAGATCCCAAATTCGAAGCCGAAATTATGTTATTATTTCCCAAAGCCTTTAACATCATGTAGAAATATTTCTTTTATAAACACATGTGTTTATGTGTTTTGAAAGAAAATCTATACCTTGCAAATGTTTGTAAAGAATGTGATACATTAAGATTCTGAGAAAACACAAATGCATATTAACACTGAACAATAAACTAGATTCAACTACAGACAAAATGAGTTAAATATACACGTGCATGTCAACAATGATCAATAAGCTAGGTTAAACTATAGACTAGTACAGATATATATACACGTGCATGTTAACACTGATCAATAAGCTAGATTCAACTATAGACTAGTACAGATATATACACATGCATGTTAACACTGATCAATAAACTAGATTCAACTATAGACTAGTACAGATATATACACGTGCATGTTAACACTGATCAATAAGCTAGATTCAACTATAGACTAGTACATTTTACATTTATGTCGTGACTTGCCCAATCCTACCACTAACGTAAAGGGATAACTTAGACCAAATGTAAGTGACATGACTTAAATGAACATCTTAAGATTGGTGTACAGTAGAGAGTGCGAATATTTCTTATTCAGGAAGACCATGAATAAATTTGTATAAATAAATATCACCATTAGTCTTTCCTCTCCAAGAAGAGTCGTTTGTATTATCATAACAACAAATATCGACGTGAACTCAAATGTGAAAGAACGAACAATGAATGTTTTATTTAACTGCTTTGATCCTTATAATAGATTTTAACATTTAACAATAAGGACATTGCTATATCAATTGTGTAAGGATGTTGCAATTTTACATTGACAACTAGATAATTAAGCTGTTTGTGTTTTCCTTTCAATAAATTTGGACTAGATGTAGAATAATGCGCTTTTGTTTCCATTGACCGCCTAATCACAATCAGAGTTTATCATCAATAATGTTTTCCCAAAAGAATTATTAGCTTAAATTTATATGTAAATACCTATCATATGACACTTTCATGTCCTTTCAAATATTACAGGTTTTTTTCTAGAATATATGAGGATATTGAAAATACACCTTATAGGTTGTTCTATGTAAAAATGGTTATACACACCATATATATAATATATCTGAATCCAGTACATATAGTGACAACCAAATGTGCATCATCAGTCTTTCGACAGCTTCAATAATTACATGATATAAATGTTTAAAGGGTTAGATGATTAAGAAACCCAAACTCTATTGTTTGAAAATAAATGTACAACTTGACAAAACTCACCGAAACTCTCTAATGAAACATCTTAAGATCTCGGTAGCTTTGTTTAAGCTCTGAATGATCTGACTAGACAGATGCGGACATAGAACTGTGAGACAACAGACGGGAGACAAGAGACAAGAGTCAAGAGTCAAGAGACGGGAGACGGGAGATGGGAGACGGGGGACAAGTGACAAGAGACGAGAGAAAAGAGACGAGAAACGAGAGACGGAGGACGGGGGACAAGAGCAGAGAGACGAGAGAAGACAGACGAGAGACAGGAGACGAAAGACGAGAGCAGAGAGACGAGAGACAGAAGACGAGAGCAGAGAGACGGAAGCCGGGAGAAGGGAGACGGGAGACCGAAGACGGAGACGAGAGAAGACAGACAAGAAACGGGACACAGAAAACGAGAGACGAGAGACGAGAGACGGGAGACAAGAGCAGAGAGACGAGAGAGGAGAGACGGGAGACTGGAGACCAGAGACGGGAGACGGAAGACGGGGGATGGGAGACGGGTGACGGGAGACGAGAGCAGAGAGAAGCCAGACGAGGAACGGGAGACGGGAGACGAAAGACGGGAGACGGGAGACGAAAGACGGGAGACGAGAGCAGAGAGACGAGAGACGGGAGACGCAAGCAGAGAGAAGCCAGACGGGAGACGGGAGACGGGAAACGAGAAACGGGAGACGAGAGCAGAGAGACGAGAGACGGGAGACGGGAGACGGCAGACGGCAGACGAGAGACCGGAGACGGGAGACGGGAGACGGGAGACGGGAGAAGAGAATAGAGAAGACATTCGAGAGGCGGGAGACGGGAGACGAGAGCCGAGAAACGGTAGGCAAGAGACGAGAACAGAGAAGAGAGAAGACATGTCTGTCCTGCCCCGCTGCTGATATCTGCGTGCTTAAGGAGGCGATCAGGACGTATCGGCAGGTAGACGGTCGGGTCAAGCCCAGACCCCCGGAGTGGAACCTGGCAGTTACCCTCAAGCATCTGGTTCTGACTTTTACGAGCCGCTAACGGATATTATTGTCCTCCGACTGACCGTCGTCAGGGAAGGCGGCGGCTTTTTCTGCCACACTCGCAACGGAGTGACAAGGAGATTGACAGACGAGCCCTGGCTGTCTATTTGCGGTCGACCATTCTCGAACATTCCGGCTGCTTCTGGAAGTCCGGCATGGTGTTCGGGAACCATTACCTCCGGGAGGTATCGTCGGAGGATATGGCGGGCTTAGAAAGCTTTGGGCCTCAGGTGTTCGCCCAGCAACGGACGGCGGGTCCTGCCCTCACGAGAGGGTTTGCAGCTCACCGTTAGCTTTTGCTTGTTTTTTGTTGTCTGTTTGTCACAATAAACTTCGCATCGCACCGTCCGGTTGTTTTGGTGTTTTTTCTCCTTATCCTTAGACTTATGACTTTGGATCTGGTGGGGTGAGTTACTGGCCTTGGCTCCCGGCTTCGACTTCGCAGCCCTCCACCTCTGTGGTATTCTGGGCTATTGTGAGTCGGAGACGGTAGAGTACGTTAAATAATAGCACGTTTTTGAGTAAACGTAATTATTTGTACTTACCGTCGACGACTCACAGTCGTTATTTCCCACCCTGCCTCCCCGCCTGCGAGTCGGGTCGCTCCAGCGCCCGTTCTCTCCAGGAAGTCCGAATGATGATTGGGTCACGTGAGGGAGGGGGTGCAGGTAACTCCAGCGTTGTTTTTTAATCAGTGTAATCTGGTCGAGAGTTAATTGACAGGCAATTAAGGGCTATTGTGAGTCGTCGACGGTAAGTACAAATAATTACGTTTACTCAAAAACGTGCTATTTGTTGAAGGTTTATCAGTACATTCTATTTGTAGTCCAGCAGATATGTGGGGAAATTGTGCTATTTGTGATACAAGCATGAAACTTGGTATACTGATATAGCATTCTTTTATGAAGATTTTGAGATATAGGGACATTTAAATTTATTGCTAGAAAAAAAATGGCGGCCATTCAAAAATGGCGACTTTCTGGTAGTAAGATAACATTTTCTAAGTCATAGTACTTGTAGAAGCACACCAAGGATTTTTGTGTTTCTGATGATAATTCAAGTCAAAAGACTCAAAAAACATTATTTGGTCTTTAGTTTTCTTTAATTTATCAAGATTTTAGAAATTTCTGATTATCTCTCAACAAGATTACACAGATCACAGAGGACAGGAGTTATCTGTCCCTGAGCTGGCTTTGGTCATGTGTCCAAGCCTCAGAAAACGGACACCAGAGCCAATATACTCGCAGGAGGGGAGGCAAGGGTGGGAATGAAGGATTGGTGAGTTGTCAACGGAAAATATTGATAATGACGTTTACTAAAAAACGTACTATTATTTAACTTACTATTTCCATCTCCGACTCATTGTAGTCCAGATTACAACAGCGGTAGAGGGCTGCGAGACCCAAGCAGGAAGGTAACAACCTCAACAGTCAAACGTATGGTAAAGGGGTCCTGGCCCCCGTTAAAAGGGTGTTACAAGCTCCCATACAGGAAGAAAGACAACCAACACAACGGGAAAAGCGATGCGAAGTTTTTTAAAAACCACAACATGTGAATGCGATCTAACGTTGACCTGCAATCCGTTTGGGGTAGACAGACCTGAAGTGTGTTGCTAAGCGCAACCTGAAGCACCATCCTTGCAATGTCCGTCTTCCATAGAAACGTCTCGAGGGAAGTGGTTTGCAAAGACCATGTATGACTTCCAAAAACAGCCCAACGGGATGTCTGCCACAGCAATAAAGATGTGAAACGCTATGGTGGCAGAGACTGCACGGATCTCATAAAAGTTTGAACGAGCTGGTCGCTGTCACCCCACGGCTTTGTAAGCCTCGAGGATAGCAGACCGCATATATACACTGAAGGCACTGTCTGTCTTCTTTGTACTGAAATGGGGAAGGCCTCCTACTTCCCTTCCGAGTAGATACAGAGAGCTGGAACAGGACAGAGAAATTGCACTCTTCGTCCGTAGGGAATGCCGATCATGCAAGGGCGTGAATGTGAAACACCCTGCCTCACTCATCAGACCCTTGGATCTTACATACGAAGTCCGGTGCAAGTTTCCTTGTGGCTCTTCCCTCATCCCTCACTTCAAAGCGAAGCAAATCAGCCTGTAAAGCATGCAGCTCCTAAATCCTGGCAACCGAAAGCATTAGCCACCAATAAACTGTCTTAACTTTCAGGAGTAGGATGATCATCTCTAATAAGGGCTTGCAGACATCCGAGCGTAAGTGCTCAGGGACAATCTCCAGATCCTACTAACTCTGAGACCAGACACCTACCGTGTGTTCAATCCCAAGCACACCTCCCAAAGGTCATGGCGAAGCAGTAACACATGTCTGGACATCTTTTCCCTGACGTACACGTTAAGAAACACATGAAATGGTCTCAACTGCAGCCGGCCCCTCCCAGTTAGGTCCTGCACTTAGGTGAGCAGCCCGATGATCTGTTGGGCCTAGCGAGAAAGAAGTCTATTTGCTCTATGCGTTAGTTGGGGACTGAGCAGTGTCCAGAATAGGGCCCAGGATGGTGAGTGAGGTGGTTGGCTAATTCTGACTAGGAAAGATTAAACAGCAACCCCAATCTCCTGTCAAACCTGTCGTCCAAGAATGGGATGAACTGGACATTGTTAGCGAGAAGAAATTTCACTATTGTTGAGTCACCCTGGTGAAAAGCCACGGAGCGAATGATATTCCAAATGGAAGCACATTCCACTGAGAATGGCGCTCCACCAGAGCGAAACTGAGGTACTTGCAGTGGTCTTGGAAATGGGAAAGTGCAAGTATGCGTTCTCCAATTCTAGGGCTCCGGCAACCACATGACTGATGACAAAAACAAATGACAAAGATATGGCGGCAGTACAAGGAAGGAGGGTTCGTTTTGACATGTCGTTAATTAGCTGTTTTTTCTCCTGTCTCTCTTGGGTGGAATGAAACGTTACGTTGAGCCTGTCTGCTGCCCCCGGTGCTCCGTTGAGTTGCAGGTGAGAGGTGGGCAGAGACGAAACTAGTATCTTGAACCCCCGCTTCAGAGAGTGACACATAAAAGGGTCTAGCCCAAGCAGATGCCAAATGAATACACCAAGAACCCCGATACGAAAGGGGTTCCTGCCTGGAATGGGTTGGCTGACCTCTAGCTCTTCTCTTCTTGGGAGTGAACGAACAAGATCTCCGCTCCTCCTGTAAGCCTGTTGGTCAAGTCCTGCCGTTGAATTGCTGGCGTCCCCGGCAGAGGGCTTCTTGAATGGCTCAGATTAAGCGCGTACCAAACGAACATGAGGCGTACCTCAGGTCCTTACGGATCCACACCAGGTGATGGGACCTTGCCAAAAAATAACCATTCCGCCACGGATTTGAGCGCATGGTAGAGAGCTGGAGCCTATTTTATATCTCCGCCTTTTCAGAACCTATATTTTGCTTGGATTAAGCGGGACAGGGAATAGCCTCTTCTGTTTCTTCCTGACATAAAACGCACTTCTTCCAATCAGTCAGAGTAGACGAGAAGCATTCTAGCCTGTTGATTCAAAGCTTGAATTGTTTATTAGCCATTGTCAGTCACGCAAAAAGGCTCAGCTGGATCCCGAGATACTAAAAAACTATAGACCAGTGTCAAACTTGTCATATTTGTCCAAACTAGCAGAAAGAGTTGTGGCAGCGCGACTCACAGATCATATGATATCTAATGGATCATATGAAACTCTCCAGTCTGCATATAGACAGGGTCATAGCACTGAAACAGCACTCGTCCGTGTGCAAAATGACTTGCTCAGGGCAATTGACACTGACGGAGCTGCTGTTCTAGTTTTACTAGATTTATCTTCTGCATTCGATACCATCGATCATGGTGTCTTGATCGATCTCCTCCAGTCCAGACTTGGAATATCAGGCTCAGCGCTGAAATGGTTGAAATCCTACCTGTCAGAGAGACATCAATCAGTCTATATAAGTGGAAATTCTTCAGAAAAAGTGCAGCTACAATTCGGAGTTCCGCAAGGTTCTGTTTTAGGCCCAATTCTATTTACAATTTATACTTTACCCCTAGGTGACATTGCTCGAAAACACAACTTAAACTTTCACCTCTATGCCGACGACACACAGATCTACCTGGGTTTCAAGCCAGCAAGTCCCTCTTCTGCCAAGTCAACAATCAACTCGATATCTGCATGTGTGGCTGATATCAGAACATGGATGTCCAACAAATTCTTGAAATTAAATGATGACAAGACGGAGGTACTGATCTTACGTCCCAAACAATCAAGACTATCTGAACAAGTGCCGTGTGTAGTGATTGGGGACTGTAGCATACAACCTAGTCAAGAAGCTCGGAATCTGGGAGTGATTTTCGACAGTACAGTCAGTCTGGAGAAGCATGTGCGCACTATCTGCAAAAACTCCTTTTATCATCTGCGAAACATAGGCTTGATCAGAAAATACATCGATAGAAAAGCTGCAGCTACTCTTGTACAAGCTCACGTCACCTCCCGCTTGGACTACTGCAATGCTCTGCTGTACGGCCTTCCTGAGTATTTAATACACAAACTGCAGATGGTTCAGAACTCCGCAGCGAGAGTAGTCACATGTACAAAGAAGTATGACCACATTTCACCTCTGCTGAGAGAGCTACACTGGCTTCCCATTCGTCAGCGCATACATTTCAAGGTGATCGTTCTAATGTTCAAGAGTCTTCATGGACTGGCGCCACAATACCTAGCAGATCTGGTAGAGAAGTACCAACCAGCGAGATCACTCAGGTCACAGGACAGCCATCTTGTCAAAGTCATAGTGACACGCACAAAAACATACGGTGATCGGACATTCCAAGCTGCTGGTGCTCGATTGTGGAACGAGCTCCCGTTGCATATCAGAGAAATTGAGGAACTGTCCATTTTTAAAAGCATGCTCAAGACCCACCTCTTCAACATCGCCTACCCTTAGTGAATTCAACTTCCCTCCAAAGCGCATTTGAGCAGTGTGAACTGGATACCTGCGCTATATAAATGCTAATATAGATAGATAGATAGCAATGTGCAGCACCACTAATGCAGACTAGGATGGAAAATATTTTGAAACTGATAATTGTAAAGAGGGTTTTTGAACAAATGTTTAATCAACAAGCAAAGACTGAAGTCCTGTGCAGTCAGATATCTAATCAGCGGCCGAATTCTGCAATAGCAATTGGAAAACCTTTTTTTTCCCCTTATGTATACATGTATCACCGCAGATGCTCTTTTTTTTATCTCAGTATGAACTAATTGCTTAGCATATCAGTCAAAGTAAACCTAGCTTAAATGATACTCGCTTATGATACACTCCGATATTTAGTCTAGCAAGATGTAGTAGCAGGTTGCGTCAGCCAACCTTTCGCCGACCTATGACCCTCCAATGTTATATGGGCGAATGCATACTATTGTGGTTTGGAAAGACGATCCTTGATTGGTCTGACGCGACCTCCTACTACATCTTGCTAGACTCAATAGCGGAGAGAAACGAGTATTATAGAGGCTAGGTTTACTTAGACTGATAGCATATGCACAACAAGTAATTACATAATACCTTAATTGTGTTTTACACCAAACACCCATGATAAGAATTAGAACTGATTGGTATAACTCATTAACTTATTTCATTCATTAATTTGTAGCCGCCATTTAAATATTTGAGGGAATCTGGAATGTCCCTATATCCAAATTTCACTTTAAGGGTATCCCCTATCTGTGTACCAAATCTCATGCTTGTATCATTAAAGGCACAATTGTACCTAAATTCTTCACATATCTGCTGGACTATTGATAGATACAAACTTTATAAATCTATAATAATTTTATAAGAAAATAAATATCTAAAATTTTACTATCATATTTAGCTACAAAAAGTTAAATGTTTGCAATGAAAAGGTAAGACCTGACATGAATTTACAAACACAAAGACATATTACTGAAGCGTAAGGTTAACGGAGCCCCTGTCATGTAACGGAGTCTAATGTTCTACATATATCAAGTACAAGCAGTGATCAACGACCAGTGATACCAGAGAGCGAACCTTAATGTTGACTACAGTCTGACTACGAAATAAAAAGCTCTGGTTCGTGGGACATAACTTTCTGAACCATTTATTCAATCAATTTTATGTAGTTTTTAATGTTTAATACATAATCAAAGTTCTGAAACTCCAGCTAGATGTAGTTTTTAATATTGTCTCCCTACTCGTGGATGTGTCGTGCTCTTGTCTGTGTCTGATATGAGCAGTTAGGTCACGTTGACCTCCTCAAACTGAGTTCACTATTGTCCGAGGTAGCGGATAGTGTCAAGTAACGTTATGCATGGTTTTCACAAATCTCTAGCTATTGAAATCAATGAATGTATTCCTCCACTGTAATTCTAAAGGCTTTTAAATTCACGATCATCCCTGGGAACATTAACCATAATCAGATTGTTGTGACGTTTTACTGTGTCTCATGGTGACCATAAACACTGCATGAGTTGAGCTAGCTCGAGGTGAGGTGATGTGGGGTTTATCGCCGCTTTCAAGAGTATTTCTCTTATATCGCGGCTGCTAGTATTATTGCAGGGAGAAAGCATGAAACACTATTGTGGATATGCATTGCGATGAAACCTGCGAGCATTGACTGGAATTAGCAACCATGGGGGGCACTGCACTGAAATTCAGTGTAGCATTGCATCCAAACCCGACTGCGTGTAGAAGAGTTCTATCCTGCAGACAATGTTTCCGAGCCCCTGGTGAGATTCGAACCGCGGACCTCCTGATCCGAAGCTGAACGCGCTAACCACTGCGCTATCCTGCCGCCGATCTAGCTGTCTCTCTATGTAATATGACTTATCATCATTTCATGTTACTAACTTTGCACTTAACATATACTGTTCACAGTTACAATAAATGTTTATAATACAGAGATATGGCAAGGTTGAAACAAACACCTCAAAGTTTAAAGATTCCCTCTGATCTCTCAATACCATTGCAGGATATCAGGGGATAGCTTGTAGCCTAACGCGGAGACATGTACCCTGATGTAGCAGGATGTGATTTAATAGACAGACAATACAGAGTAAAGCATCATTATTTCAACTGATATACCGCTTAAATAATTGTTTTATTACCATTCATGTGGATATCTTTTTAACACCAAATACTAAGTAGTGTTACATCGTCCAATGATTTATCTAACTGAGCGGAAAACATTTTCTGAAAATTGTTAATTATTTATAGATAACGCGTACGAGACAGATTCTGCTTATGACGTCACAAAAAGTGGGCGTGACCAGTCATGCATTCACTGATTTGTGAACAGACAGGTCTCAGCCGTCCATCAAAAGTGGTTTTCAAAAAAGGCTTTCATAACCAATCGGAACAGCGACCTTTGACGTTCTATACAATATTGTAATCGAACTTTCATATATTCTAAAGAAAATAGTTAAATATGTTTGTGGTTATGTAAACTTTAAATGTATAGCAGCAAGCATGTTCTTCAACAAAAAGGTTTTTGGTTTTTTTTCACATATTTTTATTCACATGAGGGGGTACATTCATGAATGGTTTTTGTTTACATAGTTTGTGAATAGAAGTACATGTACAAACAAATTTGACTGTTTTTATGGATATACAATGATGTTCAATTTAATATATTTTGCAGCGGCAACCATTTTCTAATGAATTCATCTGACCGGTTTTTCATTCTTGCAACATATTTTTCCACTTGAAAAATACTTTTCAGAGATGCAATAAATGCATTAAAATACAAAGAATCATTTCTAATACAGCTTATATATATATATCTATATCTTTTTGCAGCTAACAGAATATGATCCAACAACTTGAAATCCACAGACTCCTGATTACCAAACAGAATGGATTCTAAGTTGAAATGAATTTCATAACACAGATGCAGTTTAAGAAATTGTTCAAGTTCAGACCAGAATAAAGCAACCAAAGGACATTCATAGTATACATGGACAATTGATTCAGTTTCGATGTTGCATCTAGTACAAATACAGCTGTCAATCAGTTTCATTTTTGACAACTCAAGTTTAGTATATACAATACGATGTAAAAATTTAAATTGAAAGTCTTGAAGTTTAATATCCTTGCAACATTGTCTCGGAAGTTTGAATATTTCTTCCCAGTTAAGATCAGCAAATTTGTTGCCATTTATTACAAATATTGGGCAGGTGGTCACTTTGCATAAGTTTATCATAGATCTTTCTAGAACCCATAGGTTTTATCCATTCCATTAAAAAAGTATTATTGTGGAGATCATACATACAGATTGGACTAGAGTTATCGATCACATTTCTCCATTGTTTAGGAAGATTGCTGACAACACGATAATGGTCTAAATATGTACCATTCAAATTAAATTTTTGTTTCAAATCTAGGAAAGGGAGAAAACCTTTCTCACAACATAAATCTTTAATGTTATGTACTCCCTTTCTAAACCAGTCTTCAAAAATAAAGGTGGAATCTGGACATTGGTGGTTAAACCAAATTGGTTCGGCCAAAATAGCACTGGTATCTCGTGCGTCTGTTACATGTGACTGATAATATTTACTCCGAGTGTGTATCAGATCTTGCCAATAAGGATTATTAGTTTTACAGAGACTATAGGATGAAATGTTGGCACCCAGCTTGAAAAGAAGGTTTACTGGAAAATAGTTGTTGTACAACTTTTTATCCCTACTTTTTCTAAGAATATTAAGTTTAAGTGCAATAATATATGAGTTGATGCCTACCATTCTTAGTCCACCTTTGTCATATTCACCCTCTTTATTTTGTCAGGTTTAGAGTTCCAAATAAAAATGTGGAATTTAATTCGTCAATAAATTGTTTAGGAGGGTGCGGTAAGGCGGAAAAAATGTGTTGATAAAGCCAAAGTTTTTTATTACTGTTATTTTCCCAATCAATTTCAATTGGTGTTTACGCCAATTTCCCAATAATCTTCTTATGTTTTCTAGCCTTTTTCTTGTGTTAATGACCCAAAGTCTATCTAGTCTTGCATTTAGTTGAATGCCAAGTACTTAAAAGTCACCCTGAACCCAGTCTAAGTTAATATCATCACAAATTTGGATATCCTTGCCAATCATTGATCCTAGCCATATTGCCTTAGTTTTATAAGAGTTCATTTTGAGTCCTGAGTAGTTATAAAATGTTTCCAAAGTGTCTAGGGCAGCTCTTAAGCTTTCTTCTGAGCCATCTAAAAATAGTTGCGTATCATCGGCATATTGTCCCAATTTATGCTCTGTATTATTCAGATAAATGCCCTTAATCTTAGTTTTATTTCTAATCATATTGGCTAATATTTCAGCAACAAAGAGAAACAGATACGGTGAAATAGGGTCTCCTTGTCTACAGTCTCTGTCATTGTCAAAGAAAGAAGAGAGATGACCATTTTGAATAACACAAGAGGTTGCATTACTTATCAAAATGCGTACCCATTTTATCATTTGCGGACCAAAGCCAAATCTTTCCAAGACTTTTATGATAAATATTTTTGATACAGAATCAAAGGCCTTTTCAAAGTCTATTGACAGTAACATACCCTTCTTGTTGTTTAGTTTTGTTTCTTGGATAATGTCTTACATCAATCTAGTATTATCTGCCATAGATCTCCCAGGATTAAAGCCAGTTTGATTTTCATGTATCAATTGGTTCAGAACAGTCTTTATTCTCCTTGTTATACAAGAACTGACTATTTTATATAGGCAATTCAAAAGAGTTATTGGTCTCCAGTTTTTGAGATATTTTCTATCTTTGTCTCCCTTGGGTAAACATTTAATAATTCCTCTATTGATATTCAGGCTCAATTGTTCTTTATCAAAACTTTCTTTAACAAATCTAAACACCTAAATTTTGAGTTATTTCATAAACAAACTTTAAAAATTCTATTGGAAAACCATCTATAGCAGGGCTTTTGTTATTTTTCATTTCTCTCACAGCTTTTGAAATCTCATTCATTGTTACTTCTTTTTCCAAATTTTCAGTTTGTCCTCTTGTAAAGAAGGGACAGAGATGGTCAAGAGGAATTCTTCAATTTCTTTTTCTAATACTTTTCATTTTTTGAATACAAGTTTTCATAAAATTGTTTTTGTTCTTCTAAAATCTGTTTACCATCCTTGATTTCTTCTCCTTTATCATTACTTAATTGATTAACTTACTTGTATAGTTTCTTTTCTTCTTGGATATTTTTAAGTTCTTTTAATCTATCTTCCCTAATATTTTGGAAGTTTTCGCGAATTTCATTTTCTACTTTGTTGAGATTTATTTCCAATTGTTCCAATTTTGTATCCCGTTTTTTTTTCAAAGAGGAAGAGAAAGATATAGATTCGCCCCTCACCTTCATTAAAAAGGTTTCCAAGAAAAGAGTGTTAATTCAAGATCATTGTTATTGATATTTTCTATGTCATGGTGAATGTTTCTGTCCAAGTATTCTTCTTTCATTTCTTTCAAAATTATGTTTACTTTCTCCACATATTCTGTGTTATGCAATAAAGAGGAGTTGAATTTCCAATAGCCTTTGCCCTTTTCTTTACCTAGAGAATTTGAAATTGACATTGTAATTGCTGAATGGTCAGATTTGTATCCTGAAACAATGTCACTTTCTAAGGTTAAATCTGCTATATCTTGAGAAACAAGAAAGAAATCTAACCTAGCCTTTCTTTTCCACCATGTAAAGCGTTTTAAAGATTTATTTTGCTGCCTCCAAATATCACATAAGTCATAGTTCTCAATCATATCTAAAACAATTTGCCTTGCTTTTGGATTATTGACATTTTGATAGTTCTCTAAGTCTATAGATGGGTCTATCACTAGATTCCAATCGCCGCACATAACTAAAGAGTCAATCTTCCACACAAAGTTCACTGTAGTAAAGCAGATCACTGTATGAGGGACAACGAAATTATATTTAATAAAAAAGAGTCAGAGTCAGAGTATTGCCATTCGATACATGTAAGAGAATATTTGATTCAATTTGAATTTGAGAAAAACCTCTACCTGCTTGAAAAAGAATGTTCAATAAATGTGTTGTGTTTGCGTTTGTGTTTGAAATTGAAATTGAATATCGGTATGTAATTTCTTCTTGTTTGTTGTTTGTTTGTTCTTGATCAATTCATATAATCTATCTTATCAAAGGAGAATGCCTCAACTCCTCAGATGAACATTTTGACTGGTTTCACGATTGTTCTTGGCTCCATACACCCACTCAATATTTGATCAGTCACTTCAACTAAATCAGATTAGCAAATTTGTGATAAACACAAGTTGGAACGTAATTGTCAGAACACAATCATTTGACTTTGTTACCTCAATAACATGAGTGAACTTATCTTAGCTCTAAGTTGGATCAAATATTTCTAGTAAAGATAGTTGCCTTTAGAATAGAACTGTTTAAATCTAATGCTGAAATCCACAAGACTTGGTACCCCTGTTGTTATTCAATGTTATTGAATCCTTACAAACTGTACAGCATTCCTTCCCGTCAGTGACTGTTGCTTAGTGCGGTCCAACTTGTGCATATTCTAGTTCTCGTATATGCGATTTACGTAGACAGACGGGTGTTTAATGTGGCTTTTAATAATAACTCCTTTCAGATCAGTTAAGGCAAATATGAATCACTGTTCAATGAAAGGTTTACTCGTTTATCTCTGCTATATAACTAAACTTCTGTCACATTAATACTCTCTTTCTCTCTCTCTCTCTCTCTCTCTCTCTCTCTCTCTCTCTCTCTCTCTCTCTCTCTCTCTCTCTCTCTCTCTCTCTCTCTCTCTCTCTCTCTCTCTCTCTCTCTCCACAGCGAGCCCCATACTTAGACTCTGCTATCATATTGGTTACAGTCGTCCAAATACTCTCTCTCTATCTCTCTCTCCACAGCGAGCCACATACTTAAACCCTACTATCATATTGGTTACAGTCGCCAAATTACTCTTTCTCTGTCTCTCTCGCACATGTAGCGAGCCCCATACTTAAACTTTGCTATCATACTGGTAACAGTCGCCCAGTACTCTCTCTATCCCTCTCTCCACAGCGAGCTGAATACTCAAAGCCTGCTATCATGCTGGTAACAGTCGCCCAGTACTCTCTCTATCCCTCTCTCCACAGCGAGCTGAATACTCAAAGCCTGCTATCATGCTGGTTACAGGTTGAGCCTCTCGACACTATTAAACCTGTTGATCTCAATCTATTTAGATTGCACGTAGACAGTGCTTGTTGTATGTCGACAGTGAAGTTATTTCCATAGAGCTACATGTTAAACTTGTGCTGCATGAAGGATTTTAATTTATGATCGATCCGCTTAAACTTCGTTATTTCTGTTTTTTTTATCTGATGTTTAAGAACAGAAGGGTTTTGACGAAGAAAACATGATGAATAGAAAAATATTTCTAATTATGTTCTTAAAGATCGAAAGCGTTTATATATTATGTCTTCTTCCTCGAGCAGCTGAACTGGTCTATTGACACGATGAAAATTTTAGATATATGCATATGTGTATAATGGAAAAGTGATTTAAGGGAGCTTATATGCATAGAAAGGGGATTCGTTTGTATTGTCGAATTATAGGAACATGGAACATGGAAAAATGAGTTGTGAGTATAAGTAGAAATATCGGAGCTTATATGCATAGAAAGAGGGTTTGTGAGTTAAGTAAAAATATAGTAGCTTATATACATGGAAAAAGGATTTGTGCGATAAGTAGAAATATATGCATAGAAAGGGTGATTTGTGGGTATGAAGTAGAAATATGGGATCTCATATGCATGGAAAAAGGATTTTTGAGTATAAAGTAGAAATATAGGAGCTTATATGCATAGAAAGAGTGAGTTGTGAGTAAGCTAGAAACAGCATTCTCTAAGATCTACACGAGCGACAATGCTAGACAACAGTATATTGGGTTTGAAATAGTTTGACTGAAAACAGAGAGGCTATAAATAGCGCTGAGTAACCACCCGTCAGCGATAGACTGAATACGATAGAGGGATCCAGAGGATAGGTTGTAGCATGACGTGGAGACATATACGCTGATGTAGCAGGATGAATATAAACATATAAACATGGTCAAGTGTTCAAGTTATGACATTGCAAAATTCCATGTTACTCTTATGTGGAGATTTTGCGGAGGTTTTATTCAAAGGCAAATCAATGAAGTCAAGACTTGATTGTGTTGAAATCTTTTTCTTGAAATCTCACAACAATGTTAAATGAGGACTTAATTTAATTAAACAAATTGAGGACCTAATTTGCATGTAAGTTATCAATAGATGATAATTCGCCCCGTTTACATGCACGCGTTTACTTATCAGTATATCAAGATACTAAGTAAATCTACCTTCAGGAGTAATATGATTGATTTATACTTGCTTTCACGTGACGTTTGATCACAAACTTGTTAGTTTGCCCAAATTCTTCTTTCAATATGACCTGAATTATCAGAATATATCTTGGTAGAATGACGTCACGATGCGTACCGTGTGGAACATCCGCCATCTTTGGGTTTACGGGCCTTGTTGATGCCTTGTTGCTACCGGTAACCCCTGTGATGATAGTACTTTTGTGAATAATCGATCGAAACATATATCTTAACATTACTCCATTGTGAAATTGCCGCACATATATATCATTTTCTTTTAATGAACAAAATGGCGGATCTCTCGAAAGCTGACATCCCAACAGAACCTCCTTTTAAAGGAGTGGAAATAATTCTTGCTTACCTAACAAGAAACGATTTGGTTTCTGTTGTGTATATATCATGACATAGAAGATATAACTTACCTTCGCATTTCATATAGACATCTGAAGATCTTCACAAGTACGTGTAGCGTTCAGACAAACTACAAGCCGAGAAGAACCTCACAAGACAGACTCAGGACAGAGAACTGAGAGCTTAGCGGCGAGTGGACGATCTAACTTGTGCAGCTATTTCAATGACTCAATCAAGTGTTCAATTGAAACTCTCCTCGGTCCCGTTCCACAAAACACTTACGATCGATCGTAAGTCTACAATCGATTGTAATCAATATTAAAAGAATGGGCTACAATCGATTGTAACTTTACAACTGCTTTGAGGAACGGCACCCAGCACACTATGAGTGTCATGAGTGCTATGAGTATTAATATTCCATCAAATGCACATTAATCCATCACTGATTTGATCAGATTAAGCAACACATTTTGGCCTCTGTCTTCAAAGGTCATTTCAACAATGATCAGGTCGGGTACATACATGTAGGTCAATGCAGACAATTAGCTAAAATCATCTCATTTATTAAAATCTAGATCACTACAGCCTAAACAAAGCCTACAGTACATAATTTGACGAAATCGGCTACCGTAATTCAAATTTAAAATAGTGTACTAACTGAGAGGTATTTTTTTCAGTGAATACCTTTTGAGATTCCAAATTTGTTATGTCATTTCGCTTATCATTCCAAATCTATTGTACTTGGTAAAACAGACTTTGAATTTATTGGAAATAAATGTTAAGAGAATCAAATTCAACTGGCTGCACAAAAAGATGGTATATGAGAATCAGTTGATTATAGAGTATTAAATTAGATTACTAGTTGTATATTTCAAAATCATTGTTGTCTCTGCATATTATATGTGTACAGATCTGTCCATGTGTGCGTCACTATAATTTAACTGGTTTAAACAATATTTATTTCAAAAAAGAAAGGGATTGGTAAACAGGCTATCAGCCTATCTGGATACCTCTCCCATACACGAATATACATTTTTACAACATATCTTAATTCATCACCATTGTAGATAGAACACTTTAGCATAAATATTTATAGATTATACAGAAAAACGCTTTGTAAGGGTAAGATAATCATGAACAGATTTTACAATCATCGTGTTAATTTCGTCGGAAAGAGAATGATTTCCAAATAAAACAGTTTGTAATTCATAACCATTACTGTAAAAGAAACACCCTGATCGAAAACGAGCAAAATTTGGACAAATGAAGAAATAGTGAATTGCATCTTCATAATGGTGACCACAGGAGCAGCATGACGTATTTTGTAAAAATCGATCGAATTTATGTCCGTTTAGATCGCTGCAGCCAAGTCTTAACTTACAATGGATAATTTGGTGGTATCTACTTCCATAGTTTCTGACAATATGGTGTACATTACATGTTACCTTTCGATCAAAGTGTTTTTTAAACAATACAAATGAGTCCATGTTTCTTAATTCATCATCAAGCATATTCCACTCCAATACAGAAGATGGTAAAAATGATTTTTTATATGCTTCTGTGTGACAAAGAGGTACTTGAAGTATATTTGATGATCTAGATTCAAACGTGGATACAGAGGATAAGTTTAGTGGTATCAAATCTGATAAATATTTTGAAGTTCTATTATTGAACATTTTATGGAATACACACATTTGATGAGTTTTTCGACGTTCAATTAGAGGTGTAAACCCAGTTTCACAATAGATCATGGAATGACTCACTCCTCTAACGGATCCACATATGGTTCTAAGGGCATCCAAGTGAAGTTTTTCTAATAGTAACTCTTGAGTTTGCGTACAATTATTCCAAATGTAATCACAATAATCGAATATCGGTAAAATAAATGATCCATATAAAGTCTGTAATGTCTTTCTCTGGAGGCGATATTTGAAACTTCTCAAGCAATTAATCATTGGACTAACCTTAGAAATAATATCATCTATATGCGTTTTCCAGTTACAATCGCTTTGCAAAGTCAATCCCAGATGTTTATGGGACTCTACTGATTCAATAGGTACACCATTCATTAAAAGATCGGGCATAACTGTTACTACTTTCTTTCTTGAAAAAATTATAGATTCTGTTTTTTTAGGATTAAACTCTACCTTCCACTTAAGAGCCCAATTGCTAATTAGTTCTAAATCATCATTTATCATATTAGATGATAAAATGGGGTCATCTATTATCACATATAAGGATGTATCGTCAGCAAATAATTTGATATTACACTGGATATCTTCAACAATGTCGTTAATATAGACAAGAAAGAGTAAAGGTCCTAAAACTGATCCCTGAGGAACCCCAGCTTCAATTGATCTAATATTTGATTTGTATCCATTGATTACTGTGAATTGTGTTCTATTAAGCAGATAACTTTCAAACCATGACAAAAGAGAACCCCGTATTCCATTTACCCATAATTTATGCAAGAGTCCTTTATGCCAAACCCTGTCAAAAGCTTTACTAATGTCGCAAAATACAGCGCGTACCTCCTTGCCACTATCCATTGCCTTTGCTATATAGTCATATAAATGAGTGAGTTGGTATGATGTGGAATCGCCAGTTGTAAATCCTGACTGAAATGAAGTTATAGTTTTATTATCTAAGAAGTAATTAGACACATGTTTAAAGACACATTTTTCAAATACTTTTGATACACAACTAGTAAGGGACACAGGTCGGTAATTTGTACAATTATGGACATCATTTTTCTTATATATTGGGACTACAGATGAACATTTCCATACATCTGGAAATTGAGACGTTGTTAGTGAAACATTGAACAAATTACTAAGAGGAATGGATAACTCTTCAGCCAAACATTTTAAGACCCGATTACTCAGGTGATCTGGACCAGTTGCTTTTTTAACATCAAGCGACAATAAAATATCTCTAACTTCTGAACTTGCTATTCTTAAATCATACAGACAATGATTGACATCAACATTTGGACTAATATCAACAATATCATCAGAAGCATTATTGACTCTTGCCATACTGGCAAAATAATCATTAAATATATTTGCTTTATCTGTGTCATCTTCATATACAACATCGTCATGTTCAATATGCGGAAGTATCTTGGATTTGTCTGTATTCTTAAGATAGTTTTTGACAATAATTTAACTGTATTTTGTAAGGGAGCGGCATTAATATAAGCATTATTTACTTGTTTTCCAATCTGGTTTCTTTTTTGAAATAATATATGTTTAACTATACAGCTAACTCTGTTGGATAAACTTGCATGTACTAAGAACGTTCTATAGCTGTAGCTAAACACATTCATCGGACGGCCATTGGTATCCTTGTGAAAAAGACAATATCTGTGAAGTAATTAATTTGCACAATATATAACTGGGTCAATTCTTTTGGATTTCTTTACGTTTATAAAATATATCCTGCCTGAGATTGACTTTAAGCTTGATCTCAAGTGATTCATTCTCAATGAAGAATGTAATTAAAAATTATTTACTTATATGAAATAAAAAAGGATAAATGAAGAATATAAGCTATAGCACACGAAACTATCATGTAAAATAATTTAAATTTAAATTGCGGTAGTAGATTTTCTCCAATAATACACACTCGACTTAGACTTGAATGCAGCAATTCGTTTTCGTGTTGGCGTTTATATAGATAACTAGATTACTTTTGTATACTCACAATGACTTGTTCTTTATCTTCTTGGCGTTTGTATAAATGATCAAAACAGATCAGCAAACGGAATTTTATATTTAATGACTTATCAAATATCCATGTGTAATTACCCTATTTTATTCATAGTTATAAATTCAATTCAAATAGTAATAATAATTGCATTGTTGTTTATGAATAAAGTCACTTGTTTTACAATTTATTCATATGTATACAACTATGTAATTATTTGATAATATGATCTTTTAGCATTGATTACACATTCTCCCTGACCTAACATCATGACAGAGTCTTTGTAATCATATGAGATTCACATCTTATGAATTAATACTCTTGATTAATCCGTGTCTAATATCACAGTTAATTCAATAGATGGAGATAAACTCACATATTCTTAATTCTTAATTAATCCATATTAAGATATCACAACATCCTTATTGATACCTCAGTTACAAACAAATTTTGTTTTCTTTTCTGTGTATTACAATATCTTTGATGTTAACCTGTTTTTATAATCATAGGAGATTTCCAAGAGTGTATATTATGTTGTTTTAGCCATAGTGTAGTGACAGGGGTCCAGTTGGTGCCCATTCATGACTGATTGCTTGCTGTCATTAATGACTCAGTGTCAAACTCCTCTTCTCTCGTGTGCCAAGTTGTGTTGTTAACATATCAATAATGTTCAACGAAGGACGGGTCCGTTGTCACACTGTTTGAAAGGTTTCTGCATTAATTATTTTTATTCTCTGTAAACGGTATGTTACTTTCGAATATTATGTCATGTACCTAGGACCTAGAATGCGTCAAGATGCATCTACTTTTTATTTATTGTTTTCCACTTTATCGAAGACTTTAATTTATATGCAGAATGAACCCTTTTCCAAACAAATAATAATGTCATTTTGTTTCCCTATGACTATGCATTTACTGTAATTTATAAGTCTCATACGAGAGGAAAAATATATTTGAACATTTATTATGTACAATTGTGTTGTGAACTGATTACATTTCCATGTTTAGTATATTTGACCCAGTAATTACTTTTTCTCATATTTCCTTTAATGAAGAATTCTAAAGGATGTTGTTATATCTTAACTTGAAGATATATGAAGTATATACAAATCTACAGGAAAATATCTTACTATTTCATTTACCAAGATAGGACAAAACTATTGCCATTATTAACAAATAACAATACTCAGTTACTACATATAAATATATTACATGTATGTAACGTTATCTGGAACGAATATCTTACAAGCAAATACTTAATGATGTGATTTAAATTTGAATCTACTTATAAGTACTGAAATACAGATTGTCAATCTCACGCAACTTCAAGTTGGCATAAGTGAATATTATTTATCTATCTATACAACGAAATTCATTGATCTATATTATTTATAGAACGAAATTCATCTATAATCCACACATTTTATTATATATCATATTATAATATATAACAATATAAATCATGGTTTTGAGTTATTCAAAGATAATTAAAGACACTTCTCACAAACGCCACAAAGACAATTTCGCTGTCTTTGATCTTTTTATGACCCTGTAATAAAAATCTCGAGGTGTCCCGCCTGGTTCAGCAAAGTATTTGTGTATTGCCTACATGTATCTCGTTTGCAAATGCAGATGCTTAGTTGCTAAAAATTCGATTTATATGTCAAAATTATGATTTCTTTTCTAATTAGATTTGCAAATTCATATAACTTGATTTGTCAATTTATGAAGTAGGTAAAACATAATTTCTCAAAAAGCAAGGGTGATATGCAATTCACATAATGAGTGACTATCAAATTACTATGATAAATGATTGTCTTTGATGTTTGTTTTACTGAAATATCTTTTATAAAGAAGTGAAGAAAAGCCCACTGAAGCAAATGTTATCTAGACTTTCTTCACTAGTGTATACTTGTGTGTATTTTAACATATATTTTGGCAGAAAATAAATGGCGTCTTTTATCTTTTGATATAATACAAATTGATTTTTTCTCCCTCATATCGTAATCTCTATATCTATAAGGTTTGTTGCTAAATATAATTTTTATAAACGATCTTAATAGTTATATATGTAGTTATAGGTATGGTTCTCTGTGATTAACTTACGTAAACACATGAACATATCAAGGCAAACGCTGATTCCAGAAACTGAAAATATTTATTTAAACTATCTTTCAACATATTTCAAACATAAATACCAAAGCGGTTATTAAAATAATAAAATAAAATTGGAACAGGAATACCTCAACACCAGGAATATATAATAAAGCAGAATAATATTGCATAAAGATGTTATTAGATACACTCTGTGACATGGATTAACATTTTAACCTATTTAAAGACAGAATCATGCCTTTTTAAAACAAATAGAATGTGAATGATGTTTTGTTTTTCAATGATTGTATATTTTCGGTGATTTATAAGATTAAAAACAGACCAACAAATATATGAATCTTTATTTGTAATTATTATCTTGTAAAGTTATTACATTTTAATGCATTTTACCGAGAATGTCAGTTATTTGTTCCTGAATTTACATTCCCTTTTATCACATATTCTTATTATTAATATAGTTTTATGTCTGAACCGTTTAAGATTGTATAACGTGAACATTTCTTTTTTTCTTCCTTTTTGTGGTATGTGAACATTCTTCATAAACAAGTTACAAGTCACAAACAGAAAATACTACTATTATTTCATGTTTATAAATTGTATGTGGAACGGATATAGACACATTACGATAATAGATATGTAAAGATTTTTAACCATGCTGGAATATTCCAGCATATGTCAAGAAAAATCGTTATCTCTGTATCTTTGAACTTTTTATGGCCCTGTAATAAAAGCTCGTTAGTAAATATGTCCTCGCGCGGGTCTGCCCTTTAAATGTGTATTGCCTACAGGTACTTCGTATTCAGGTACAGGCACTTGTACTGGTAATTGTTGGATTATATTTAATTCGTCAATATTGAAATGTCTTAGTTAATTCATTTGTAAATTCATATAACCTGATATGTCAGTTAATGTGTTGTAATAACACATTCCAACATTTTGATAAAACAAAATAGATAAAACAATTTACTGCCCTATAATCAGAGTACGTAGATCAAGTCTATTTTATTAAGAACTTAAAGTGTGATATGCAATTGTAATATATTACTCAAAGGAACACTCGAGATTTTAATATAGTCTCTGTTAATTCGATTATAGGTAAAAAAGTCCTCGGTAAAAAAGTCCTCGGAAAAAAAGTATCAGTAAAAAAGTATTTGGAAAAAAAGTCCTTATTATTGTAAAAACAGATTAAAATGATCTTAACATAAATTTTAAGGTAAAGAAAACATAAGATTTAGTTAGAGTATTTAGTGCCAATTTAATTGTGAATTTAACACAATGGTTATACTCCAGGAAGTACATTAGGTATAATCCGGGAAGTAGTGAGAGTACTGTTTGCTAATTACAATGTGAGTTTAGCCGATTGAATCTAAGCATTTTGAGCTGATTAAATCAACTCATAAATTGAAAATTGGCTTCTGATGAAGATATAAAAGCATTTGATGAATAATCTGTGTCCATAATGTGGTTTTTAAAAACGTTTTTATTGTTATACAAATGTGATATTTGTAGTTGAATAAAAGATTACAAAACCAAGTTGTAAGTGCTTAGTACTTAGTAAAATACATTGTTGTATGATACAAATAAAAATGTCTTGTCTATTACATTGTATTATGCGAATAAATGAGTTTATTACCAAAAACTAAGTTTTTAGTACTTTTTTTCCTAGGTAAATTTGATACTTTTTTACCGATACTTTTTTACCGAGGACTTTTTTTCCGAACACCGTTAATTCATACCCACATGCATTCCTGACGTTGGGCTACTGATTTGTGGAAATTTGATTAGTTTTTGAATTTCTGTATTTTCAATCACATTTCTTCAGAGGATTTCACTACAGGGGATATCACATTCAAAGCAATAAAATAACCCAAGACAAGACCTCAATGTTTTGAGCATGTGCAATCTGACGTCCTGTAACTTTCATTTTCGACCCTGGCCTTTAAAAAAGGTAATAAAGTTTAATTTTTTTATTCATAGATACACACAATAAAATGTTTTTTATTACATTATAGAGGTGAACTAGAACATGCATATTTCCGCGTGGAATATATATATACATTTGGTTGTTTACCAATCCGGTTCCTTCTTTTGTGTTTAAACCACATGCATATTTGTCAATCTTTGCCATAGTTCATTGATTAAGCACTTCTTGTTGAGGGCAGTCATTACTGATTAGGAGCATTACAACTGGCCATTAAGGGGTATGACATAATCAATTTGAATGTATGAATGGGATAACAATTTCATTTCTTTTAATATGATAAAAGTATACATATTTTGAAAATTGTCGGTGTTACATTAATCTTAAAAAAAAATTCTTCCTTAAAGTATTATTAGCATCAAAGTTAAAAATTAAATTCCAAATTTCATCAATTTCAACAATATCAAAGTCACAAAAGTACTTTTGTCATAAATTTCATTAAACTTTTCCTATAATTCCTCTAAAAATCAAACAGAGAGAGAGAGAATTTGTTTCTTTATGTTTCATCTTCAACAAAATTGGCACTTGATGAAATGCAATAAAACATGTAAGAGCCGCCAAAAGACAAAAGACAAACAATACATCCCTTAGCACTGACATGCATTCTGCCTTTTTAATTTTTTAATCAGTTAATTCGAAATATTACATTTAACTTTTTTAACTAAAACTTGTTTGATAATAATCTAGTGGAAAAAATTATTTCAAGGATGCATACAGGCATCAAAATAAAGCAGTATCTTTAACTCATTTTAGGTTGTCATGTCTTTTTGTACAAAACTATATAAAAAAAAACCTGGGTTAAAGATATATGCAACAAAAGGGAAATATTAATTATATTTTATTTTATTTTTATGTGTTCTTTCTTTAAAACCGCGAACAAAATTATAACTGAATATTAACACAATGATAGCAGGTTTTGGCATTTTTGGTGTAATGAAATATGTTTCACTTATATATCTGTTCCTGTATATCTGTATCTATATATTCAGTTATGTATTTGTCTTTTCAAAGACAGGCTCATCAATGTAAGCCGTATATTGGAATCTGTTTTTGTAGCATTCAGCCCTCGTTAACTATTGGTGTCAATTAGACGATACCATTTCCTCATTAGCTTATGGCGTCAATTAGACAGATTGACACGTGTATTGACAATCCACGCTGACAGGTGAGTTATACTCGAGGCATTGTTTGTCACTCTTATCTAGTTATCCAATCAGATGTTAGAGGTTAACCAAGACCCAATGCAAAGTTTCTTTCCCTATATTTCTGCATATTCATTTGTACCTAACTTGTGATGAAGTAAGGCAGAGACTGCAATGTGCTGCAACATAGTGTTATCACTAATCATTGATGGATTTATGTGCTTTAATATAGAGGATTTCATTGTCGATAAGGTTAGTTTCACATGTTTTTTATGCAGCCAATCTTTTGGCATACTTTGTAATGCCGTTGTCACATAATATGTATAAATGATAAATGGTTGCCATGTATTTCAAAAACTCAATTTATAAGATTGTAAACTAATTCATTCTGATTCTTAATCCCTCATAGAGAGAGAGAGTTTATTCAGTAACTAGACCACCATAATTCTACATTTCAATCCCTCATAAGAGGAAATGGAATTTTTTTTACTATTTACAATTATACCTAATCGAGCATAGATAAGAGAGGAAGTATTTCATACATTAAAGTACATTTCATTTATCGGCCTGTCTTATGTAAAACACCCTAAAGAGGGGACTAGAAGATGATTTATGACATTATTCTTCCTTTCTTCCTTCATTGATTACAAATTTGTAATCAAGGTACAGCATACAGTATAAAGATATTCATTCGGTTGTTTTACTGGAACAGATTATATACAGCTTCTTCCTTGAAATATATTTAAACACAGTATGTTATCATTTGGTTTGGTTATTTTTTAAAACAGTTTTCATTTTTTATACTAACCTTTAAAAATTTTAATCTACGAACCTGTTGCGAATAAACGAACGAACGAATAAACCCCTACAAAGACTTCTTCCATAAGAAAATATTTTTCACTTAGTTAACATAAGAAAATAGATCAAAAATTTCCTGACGTTTACTTGAGTATCATGACATTTCCTGACATTTCATCCGCACATGAAATTCCCTGTATCCTGCTCATTAAACCTCATTAAACGCCTGGGGTTTCCTGGTCATTAAACTTCATTAAACGCTTGTGGTTTCCTGACGTATCCTGGGTCATTATACGTAGGATTTTCTTGAGGTGATATATCATGACATTAAAGATAAAACTTACCATCATATTTCATCTAGACACCTGAAGATCTTCACAAGTACGCGTAGCGTCCAGACAAACTACAAGCCGAGAAAAACCTGACAAGACAGGCTCAGGACAGAGAACTGAGAGCTTAATGCACTCTGCTGCACACTTTCTTAAGGAACGTATTCAGCTTGACGACAAGTCATACCTGGTTCACAATGACAAGATTGTAGTCAGCGATAAACACCTTTAGAATTCATGATCACATACAAAAGAACAGGATATTCGCCTGCATAAACAGTTTGGGCTTCTTAAACTGCCAATGCAGTCGTGTATAATTTTTCAGCAGTTATTACTCACAAGCCATAAAATTACCAGATATTTCCATATTTAAACATACGAACTCTATAACAGTTTTGCATTTGGAAGATTTTAGCGAATATAAGTCTAATGTAAATGTACAATCAAAGCAAATATGCATACTTCTTATTTTGATGTATGTAAAGTTCTTGAAAGTTCGTCATGCTGTCCACAGTTGACCAGTTTTGTTTTGTTAGTCTTCACTCTCCGAACTTGATGATAATAAAGATACAGTTGCGCTGTAATAACGAACAAAGAAGAAACAGACACAATTTGCTATTTTACATGTAAGTTGAAATTAAACGGACACCTAATGGCCGGATATTTACAATAGATCCAAATTATTTGTAAAAAATTCAAAGTATTTTTTTCCGGCAGTTTAAGAACATTGGTAAATTAATGAAATCCTTTGGGAAATGTATTAAATAAATGAAAATAATACAACAACCCAATCGTGTTGTGTTTACAAAAAAAGAGGTAATCAAACAACATTAGTTCAACAGCTGTAAAACATTCGTGAATACAAACAATATAACAATCATTTGTACAACAGCTGTATAACATTCGTGAATACAAACAATATAACAATCATTTGTACAACAGCTGTATAACATTCGTGAATCCAAACAATATAACAATCATTTGTACAACAGCTGTACAACATTCGTGAATCCAAACAATATAACAATCATTTGTACAACAGCTGTAAAACATTCGTGAATACAAACAATATAACAATCATTTGTACAACAGCTGTAAAACATTCGTGAATACAAACAATATAACAATCATTTGTACAACAGCTGTATAACATTCGTGAATACAAACAATATAACAAGCATTTGTACAACAGCTGTATAACATTCGTGAATACAAACAATATAACAATCATTTGTACAACAGCTGTACAACATTCGTGATTACAAACAATATAACATTCATTTGTACAACAGCTGTATAACATTCGTGAATACAAACAATATAACAATCATTTGTACAACAGCTGTACAACATTCGTGAATACAAACAATATAACAAGCATTTGTACAACAGCTGTATAACATTCGTAAATACAAACAATATAACAATCATTTGTACAACAGCTGTAAAACATTCGTGAATACAAACAATATAACAATCATTTGTACAACAGCTATACACCATTCGTGATTACAAACAATATAACATTCATTTGTACAACAGCTGTATAACATTCGTGAATACAAACAATATAACAATCATTTGTACAACAGCTGTACAACATTCGTGAATACAAACAATATAACAAGCATTTGTACAACAGCTGTATAACATTCGTAAATACAAACAATATAACAATCATTTGTACAACAGCTGTAAAACATTCGTGAATACAAACAATATAACAATCATTTGTACAACAGCTGTATAACATTCGTGAATACAAACAATATAACAAGCATGTGTACAACAGCTGTATAACATTCGTGAATACAAACAATTTAACAAGCATTTGTACAACAGCTGTACACCATTCGTGATTACAAACAATATAACATTCATTTGTACAACAGCTGTATATCATTCGTGAATACAAATAATATAACAAGCATTTGTACAACAGCTGTACAACATTCGTGAATACAAACAATATAACAAGCATTTGTACAACAGCTGTATAACATTCGTAAATACAAACAATATAACAAGCATTTGTACAACAGCTGTACAACATTCGTGAATACAAACAATATAACAAGCATTTGTACAACAGCTGTATAACATTCGTGAATAAAAACAATATAACAATCATTTGTACAACAGCTGTACACCATTCGTGATTACAAACAATATAACATTCATTTGTACAACAGCTGTATAACATTCGTGAATACAAACAATATAACAATCATTTGTACAACAGCTGTACAACATTCGTGAATACAAACAATATAACAATCATTTGTACAACAGCTGTATAACATTCGTGAATACAAAAACTCTAACAATCATTTGAACAACAACTGTATAACATTCGTGAATACAAACAATATAACAATCAATTGTACAACAGCTTTATAACATTCGTGAATACAAACAATATAACAAGCATCTGTACAACAGCTGTACAACATTCGTGAATACAAACAATATAACAATCATTTGTACAACAGCTGTATAACATTCGTGAATACAAACAATATGACAAGCATTTGTACAACAGCTGTACAACATTCGTGAATACAAACAATATAACAATCATTTGTACAACAGCTGTATAACATTCGTGAATGCAAACAATATAACAATCAATTGTACAACAGCTGTATAACATTCGTGAATACAAACAATATAACAAGCATCTGTACAACAGCTGTACAACATTCGTGAATACAAACAATATAACAATCATTTGTACAACAGCTGTATAACATTCGTGACTACAAACAATATAACAAGCATTTGTACAACAGCTGTACAACATTCGTGAATACAAACAATATAACAAGCATTTGTACAACAGCTGTATAACATTCGTGAATACAAAAACTCTAACAATCATTTGAACAACAACTGTATAACATTCGTGAATACAAACAATATAACAATCAATTGTACAACAGCTGTATAACATTCGTGAATACAAACAATCTAACAAGCATTTGTACAACAGCTGTATAACATTCGTGAATACAAACAATCTAACAATCATTTGTACAACAGCTGTATAACATTCGTGAATACAAACAATATAACAATCATTTGTACAACAGCTGTATAACATTCGTGAATACAAACAATATAACAAACATCTGTACAACAGCTGTATAACATTCGTGAATACAAACAATCTAACAAGCATTTGTACAGCAGCTGTATAACATTCGTGAATACAAACAATATAACAATCATTTGTACAACACTTTATAACATTCGTGAATACAAACAATATAACAAGCATTTGTACAACAGCTGTACAACATTCGTGACTACAAACAATATAACAATCATTTGTACAACAGCTGTATAACATTCGTGAATACAAACAATATAACAAGCATTTGTACAACAGCTGTATAACATTCGTGAATACAAACAATATAACAAGCATTTGTACAACAGCTGTATAACATTCGTGAATACAAACAATATAACAAGCATTTGTACAGCAGCTGTATAACATTCGTGAATACAAACAATCTAACAAGCATTTGTACAGCAGCTGTATAACATTCGTGAATACAAACAATAGAACAATCATTTGTACAACACTTTATAACATTCGTGAATACAAACAATATAACAAGCATTTGTACAACAGCTGTACAACATTCGTGAATCCAAACAATCTAACAATCATTTGTACAACAGCTGTACAACATTCGTGAATCCAAGCAATATAACAACCCTTTGTACAACAGCTTTATAACATTCGTGAATACAAACAATATAACAAGCATCTGTACAACAGCTGTACAACATTCGTGAATACAAACAATATAACAATCATTTGTACAACAGCTGTATAACATTCGTGAATACAAACAATATGACAAGCATTTGTACAACAGCTGTACAACATTCGTGAATACAAACAATATAACAATCATTTGTACAACAGCTGTATAACATTCGTGAATACAAACAATATAACAAGCATTTGTACAACAGCCGTATAACATTCGTGAATACAAACAATATAACAAGCATTTGTACAACAGCTGTACACCATTCGTGATTACAAACAATATAACATTCATTTGTACAACAGCTGTATAACATTCGTGAATACAAACAATATAACAATCATTTGTACAACAGCTGTACAACATTCGTGAATACAAACAATATAACAAGCAATTGTACAACAGCTGTACAACATTCGTGAATACAAAAACTCTAACAATCATTTGAACAACAACTGTATAACATTCGTGAATGCAAACAATATAACAATCAATTGTACAACAGCTGTATAACATTCGTGAATACAAACAATATAACAAGCATCTGTACAACAGCTGTACAACATTCGTGAATACAAACAATATAACAATCATTTGTACAACAGCTGTATAACATTCGTGACTACAAACAATATAACAAGCATTTGTACAACAGCTGTACAACATTCGTGAATACAAACAATATAACAAGCATTTGTACAACAGCTGTATAACATTCGTGAATACAAAAACTCTAACAATCATTTGAACAACAACTGTATAACATTCGTGAATACAAACAATATAACAATCAATTGTACAACAGCTGTATAACATTCGTGAATACAAACAATCTAACAAGCATTTGTACAACAGCTGTATAACATTCGTGAATACAAACAATCTAACAATCATTTGTACAACAGCTGTATAACATTCGTGAATACAAACAATATAACAATCATTTGTACAACAGCTGTATAACATTCGTGAATACAAACAATATAACAAACATCTGTACAACAGCTGTATAACATTCGTGAATACAAACAATCTAACAAGCATTTGTACAGCAGCTGTATAACATTCGTGAATACAAACAATATAACAATCATTTGTACAACACTTTATAACATTCGTGAATACAAACAATATAACAAGCATTTGTACAACAGCTGTACAACATTCGTGACTACAAACAATATAACAATCATTTGTACAACAGCTGTATAACATTCGTGAATACAAACAATATAACAAGCATTTGTACAACAGCTGTATAACATTCGTGAATACAAACAATATAACAAGCATTTGTACAACAGCTGTATAACATTCGTGAATACAAACAATATAACAAGCATTTGTACAGCAGCTGTATAACATTCGTGAATACAAACAATCTAACAAGCATTTGTACAGCAGCTGTATAACATTCGTGAATACAAACAATATAACAATCATTTGTACAACACTTTATAACATTCGTGAATACAAACAATATAACAAGCATTTGTACAACAGCTGTACAACATTCGTGAATCCAAACAATCTAACAATCATTTGTACAACAGCTGTACAACATTCGTGAATCCAAGCAATATAACAACCCTTTGTACAACAGCTGTACAACATTCGTGAATCCAAGCAATATAACAACCCTTTGTACAACAGCTGTATAACATTCGTGAATACAAACAATATAACAAGCATTTGTACAACAGCTGTACAACATTCGTGAATACAAACAATATAACAAGCATTTGTACAACAGCTGTATAATATTCGTGAATACAAACAATATAACAAGCATTTGTACAACAGCTGTACAACATTCGTGAATACAAACAATATAACAAGCATTTGTACAGCACTTTATAACTTTATTGTGGCATTCTTTCATGAGTAAATGACAACAAACTGGTAAAGGTTTTAAGCTGAACACAAAACACTATTTCCATGAGAGTTTCAATTTATCAATTTTTGCACAGCATACTTGTAACGATTGCTTGCAGAAAGACCATTTAACAAGTCTTACATTACAACTCTTTATTTTCCATTCTTCATTTGTAAAACGTATCTTGGAACACTAAAAGTGTGTATTTCAAAAAGGTTTGGAGCTAAAACGTTACAAGATAACGTTTCGATTTTGACATTTCTGGAATGACATACCAACCTTGTGAAGTTGAGAACAGCAAGTTGAGATTTAAAGGATTGAAATGGAAGACTATCTACATGATAGTTTGATCAATCTATCAATTTGGCGTGAAGTAATTTGGTTGAGTTCAAATCTTTGGTTGGTGGTTAAGAGTGTTTCTACAGGTTGGTTGAACATCTCCAATTACCTTCTCGCCTACTTACACGACTACAGGCCTGACTGTCAACACGAGCCTTTAAACAGATGAATGTTACTTGGGTCAGTTTGAAAGGACGCGATATTGAATAAGCCTGTTGACTTCACAGTCAGACTAGATTGATATTCCCGCCACGGCGAGGAGTATAGCGGGAGACCTATACACATGTTGTATTCTTCTCAACGTGTCCGGTCTATTATTGTTAGTGTCTTATCCCATGACCTGTTGCACCTGAAGTCTCTTTCAGATGACAAATGACAGCTTTGAGGTTTAGATAAAGATGGGAAAGTTAAAGTCTTGAGGCAGGTAGTCATGATTGACATCTGCAATGTCACAAACAAGACCCCGGGTTTAGTAGTGTGTACTCAAAAGGAAGCATGAGACCTGAGCGGGGACATATGTACATGTGGTATTCTTCTTGATGTGACTGGTCTACTGCTGTTATCTCATGAACCGTTACACGTAGAGTCTCCAAATTTGCTATCAGACTTAAATGGAGTAACCGGCATTAACTTACTCCATTAATAAAACATTACTGTACCACCAGAAAACAGGCTTGCTTTTAGTCTTGATCAAGACAATTCTGATTGATAAATGCAATGTCACAAACTAGACCTCTTTTTTTATTCCTTTGAATGATATGATGCATTGTCAAATTATTCAAAAGGGATGAATGAGACCTAAAACTATATGATGGAACTTTCAATATGTAAACATAACAAGACAACGTTGTAAAAGTTTTTTGTAGTACTTCTTGAATTTCCATTTTAGGTTTGTTATGAACACAAGGTCAAGATCCTCAGATAATATTGTATGCCATCTCAATACCGAGTAACCTTTTTCATAAGGATAAAAACAATAGATTTAGACATCAAAACCTAGCTACACTTTGATTTCAGTTCATTTCCTGATTGTTTCAGTGGTCGCCGTCCTACTTGTAACGATAAGGTCATTTCTATATATAGGAGTGGCTTATAATAGGAAATAGTGAAGGGGGCCTATACCACAGGTCCCTGGGTCATAAATCAACACTCCCTTTAAAAGTGAAGAAAGACCTTTTGAGATGGTCCCCTGACTTGAAAGCCTTCATAGATTGTCATGGCCATGAAGTGAAGGGTTGTCTCAAAATATTTTATTGTTTTTGTTTGTTACGTTTTAAGGGAGGGTTGCTTAATGACACTACTACTACTGCTACTGCTACTATAAATGTAGTCTTCGTAGTATAGTGGATCAAAACAATGATCATATTTCATTTTCATCCATCCATCCATCCATCCATCCATCCATCCATCCATCCATCCATCCATCCATCCATCCATCCATCCATCCATCCATCCATCCATCCATCCATCCATCCATCCAATCCAATCCAATCCAATCCAATCCCATCCCATCCCATCCCATCCCATCCCATCTCATCCCATCCCATCCCATCCCATCCCAAATCATAACTAATCATAACTAATCATAACTGGTCCATGTGGAACTGTTTCAAAGCTCAGTTGAAATATAGCTTTATTATATTAATCATAGTTAACTTTTATGTGAAAACCAGAACAAACATTTGTCAGTTGAAAGCATGTATTAATTCCTAGCAAGAAACCCTCAGCTATAGAGATGTTGAGTTGAAATGATTTCAACCTATTCAAACCAGACACTAACTGTGGTAAACTTGCAGACTCTACCTGACACTGGTGAATCATTTGTACCACTGACAATGTATGTGAATATTACCTCCTGTAGTATATGAATACCTCATTAGTGTAACTGTGATTTGCAGTGCATTAGGGTATATTTTATGTCTCTTCATTGTGCATGTTACTTTTATTAAGTTTATATCATTGATTGCGTAGACCCTCGGCGAAATTATTGTTTTAAGTAAGTGCTTGTTCAAAGTAATGGACAAATCACTGACTACCAATCTCCCTCCGATTACATTGATTGCTACAATGATTACATTGTGTGCTTCCTCCATAACGATGCTAGTATTAGCATTCCCACCTCCAAGTTTAAGGCCCACCTTAAACCGTATTGGAAAAAAAGATTAAAGCCACTACATGATGAAATGAGAAGATGCTGTCGACTCTGGAGAGAGTCAGGTGATGCACATAGTGTAACAGATGAACACTATGTGAGGTACACGGGGGCTAAGTGCTTATTCAGAAAACAACACCGCAACATTGACGACAAGCTGAAGGTAGTAGCTGTCGACTCTGGTGAGAGTTAGGTGATGCACATAGTGTAACAGATGAACACTATGTGAGGTACACGGGGGCTAAGCACTTATTCAGAAAACAACACCGCAACATTGACGACAAGCTGAAGGTAGTAGCTGTCGACTCTGGAGAGAGTCAGGTGATGCACATAGTGAAACAGATGAACACTATGTGAGGTACACGGGGGCTAAGCGCTTATTCAGAAAACAGCACCGCAACATTGACGACAAGCTGAAGGTAGTAGCTGTCGACTCTGGAGAGAGTCAGGTGATGCACATAGTGAAACAGATGAACACTATGTGAGGTACACGGGGGCTAAGCGCTTATTCAGAAAACAGCACCGCAACATTGACGACAAGCTGAAGGTAGTAGCTGTCGACTCTGGTGAGAGTCAGGTGATGCACATAGTGAAACAGATGAACACTATGTGAGGTACACGGGGGCTAAGCGCTTATTCAGAAAACAGCACCGCAACATTGACGACAAGCTGAAGGTAGTAGCTGTCGACTCTGGTGAGAGTTAGGTGATGCACATAGTGAAACAGATGAACACTATGTGAGGTACACGGGGGCTAAGCGCTTATTCAGAAAACAGCACCGCAACATTGACGACAAGCTGAAGGTAGTAGCTGTCGACTCTGGTGAGAGTTAGGTGATGCACATAGTGTAACAGATGAACACTATGTGAGGTACACGGGGGATAAGCACTTATTCAGAAAACAACACCGCAACATTGACGACAAGCTGAAGGTAGTAGCTGTCGACTCTGGAGAGAGTCAGGTGATGCACATAGTGAAACAGATGAACACTATGTGAGGTACACGGGAGCTAAGCGCTTATTCAGAAAACAGCACCGCAACATTGACGACAAGCTGAAGGTAGTAGCTGTCGACTCTGGTGAGAGTCAGGTGATGCACATAGTGAAACAGATGAACACTATGTGAGGTACACGGGGGCTAAGCGCTTATTCAGAAAACAGCACCTCAACATTGACGACAAGCTGAAGGTAGTAGCTGTCGACTCTGGAGAGAGTCAGGTGATGCACATAGTGAAACAGATGAACACTATGTGAGGTACACGGGGGCTAAGCGCTTATTCAGAAAACAGCACCGCAACATTGACGACAAGCTGAAGGTAGTAGCTGTCGACTCTGGTGAGAGTTAGGTGATGCACATAGTGTAACAGATGAACACTATGTGAGGTACACGGGGGATAAGCACTTATTCAGAAAACAACACCGCAACATTGACGACAAGCTGAAGGTAGTAGCTGTCGACTCTGGAGAGAGTCAGGTGATGCACATAGTGAAACAGATGAACACTATGTGAGGTACACGGGAGCTAAGCGCTTATTCAGAAAACAGCACCGCAACATTGACGACAAGCTGAAGGTAGTAGCTGTCGACTCTGGTGAGAGTCAGGTGATGCACATAGTGAAACAGATGAACACTATGTGAGGTACACGGGGGCTAAGCGCTTATTCAGAAAACAGCACCGCAACATTGACGACAAGCTGAAGGTAGTAGCTGTCGACTCTGGTGAGAGTTAGGTGATGCACATAGTGAAACAGATGAACACTATGTGAGGTACACGGGGGCTAAGCGCTTATTCAGAAAACAGCACCGCAACATTGACGACAAGCTGAAGGTAGTAGCTGTCGACTCTGGTGAGAGTTAGGTGATGCACATAGTGAAACAGATGAACACTATGTGAGGTACACGGGGGCTAAGCGCTTATTCAGAAAACAGCACCGCAACATTGACGACAAGCTGAAGGTAGTAGCTGTCGACTCTGGTGAGAGTTAGGTGATGCACATAGTGTAACAGATGAACACTATGTGAGGTACACGGGGGATAAGCACTTATTCAGAAAACAACACCGCAACATTGACGACAAGCTGAAGGTAGTAGCTGTCGACTCTGGAGAGAGTCAGGTGATGCACATAGTGAAACAGATGAACACTATGTGAGGTACACGGGAGCTAAGCGCTTATTCAGAAAACAGCACCGCAACATTGACGACAAGCTGAAGGTAGTAGCTGTCGACTCTGGTGAGAGTCAGGTGATGCACATAGTGAAACAGATGAACACTATGTGAGGTACACGGGGGCTAAGCGCTTATTCAGAAAACAGCACCTCAACATTGACGACAAGCTGAAGGTAGTAGCTGTCGACTCTGGAGAGAGTCAGGTGATGCACATAGTGAAACAGATGAACACTATGTGAGGTACACGGGGGCTAAGCGCTTATTCAGAAAACAGCACCGCAACATTGGAGAGAGTCAGGTGATGCACATAGTGAAACAGATGAACACTATGTGAGGTACACGGGGGCTAAGCGCTTATTCAGAAAACAGCACCGCAACATTGACGACAAGCTGAAGGTAGTAGCTGTCGACTCTGGAGAGAGTCAGGTGATGCACATAGTGAAACAGATGAACACTATGTGAGGTACACGGGGGCTAAGCGCTTATTCAGAAAACAGCACCGCAACATTGACGACAAGCTGAAGGTAGTAGCTGTCGACTCTGGAGAGAGTCAGGTGATGCACATAGTGAAACAGATGAACACTATGTGAGGTACACGGGGGCTAAGCGCTTATTCAGAAAACAGCACCGCAACATTGACGACAAGCTGAAGGTAGTAGCTGTCGACTCTGGAGAGAGTCAGGTGATGCACATAGTGAAACAGATGAACACTATGTGAGGTACACGGGGGCTAAGCGCTTATTCAGAAAACAGCACCGCAACATTGACGACAAGCTGAAGGTAGTAGCTGTCGACTCTGGAGAGAGTCAGGTGATGCACATAGTGAAACAGATGAACACTATGTGAGGTACACGGGGGCTAAGCGCTTATTCAGAAAACAGCACCGCAACATTGACGACAAGCTGAAGGTAGTAGCTGTCGACTCTGGAGAGAGTCAGGTGATGCACATAGTGTAACAGATGAACACTATGTGAGGTACACGGGGGCTAAGCACTTATTCAGAAAACAGCACCGCAACATTGACGACAAGCTGAAGGTAGTAGCTGTCGACTCTGGAGAGAGTCAGGTGATGCACATAGTGTAACAGATGAACACTATGTGAGGTACACGGGGGCTAAGCACTTATTCAGAAAACAGCACCGCAACATTGACGACAAGCTGAAGGTAGTAGCTGTCGACTCTGGAGAGAGTCAGGTGATGCACATAGTGAAACAGATGAACACTATGTGAGGTACACGGGGGCTAAGCGCTTATTCAGAAAACAACACCGCAACATTGACGACAAGCTGAAGGTAGTAGCTGTCGACTCTGGAGAGAGTCAGGTGATGCACATAGTGAAACAGATGAACACTATGTGAGGTACACGGGGGCTAAGCGCTTATTCAGAAAACAACACCGCAACATTGACGACAAGCTGAAGGTAGTAGCTGTCGACTCTGGAGAGAGTCAGGTGATGCACATAGTGTAACAGATGAACACTATGTGAGGTACAACATTGATGACAAGCTGAAGGTAGTAGCTAAAGCTGCAGAGATAGATATCAGCGACTCCTTTAAAGCTGCTTAATACAAATCAAAACTCAAGGCTAATACTGATTCATATAATGTTTCAATGGAACTACGGCAACAAATCCACCAGATATATGTAGTATCTTTTTTAAGTACTTAAGCAACCTAGCAACACCTGTTATACTTGACTGTTTTGATAAACCTTTCTCAGAGTATGTTACACAGCAGCAGGTCACTGATATTGTTAGCAAGGAGAAGCATGATGATGGTGATACGAAGGACTCGCCACTGTCAGCTCCATTCACTACTGACGAAGTAAGGTATACAGTCAAATCTCTTAAAACTAGGAAATCCCCCTGACCAGATTTTCTTACCAACGAACACCTTAAACCGGAAAGATCACTGCATTCTAATCTTGCTTCTTTATTCAATGCGATCGTGCAATATGAATGTTTTCCATCATCTTACAGTGTAGATAAAATTTGACCTATTCATGAAGGTCACGGGAAAACTGTAGAGGTATCATCTTAACTTCAGCTCTAAGTAAATTACTAGAACGCCTAATTCTACATATAATTGAAGAATGGCTGTGTGCAAAACTTGTTTTCTCCCACCCCTTACAGTTTGGCTTCCGTAAAAATGCAGGTGCAGAAACTGCTTCCTTTACCCTTATTGAAAATATCTCCTTTCATCGGGAACGAAATTCACCAGCTTTCAGTGCATTCCTTGACAATGCTGAGGCTTTTGACAGGTTACTGTTGAATGACATCATGTTGTAAGCTTCATTACATGGAAATAACTGGTAAAACCTGGCGTAATGCATAATCTTCGATAAAAGCCTTTGGTCCAAAGAGAATCTAGCAAATATGCTTTAAATATTTAGATAAAACTTCATCTCTCTCGAATGTTGTCAGGCCTCAAGTACTTCAAAACTCCAGTCGGATGAATGTATTAGTGGTATTTTCGGCAATGGCATTGCTGTACATGTATGTATGTTTTGTACTCCTAACATACACATCCAAAATGTAATGGTTGACAATATATGTAACATAATGCCTGTGGATAGTTTTGTTGACCTATTGTCACAAGAGGTTGACTAAATAGTATCATTCCTCCTGGGGGGACTTACCGAATATATTTCATCCACATAACAACAAATATGGTATTTAATCATGACGTACTGCTCAAACTTCATCAAAACATGTAAGCATTTGTTTTCATATCATTTTCTTTTGTAAATATTATTAAATGTAGCCTACTTGCCCTATAACTGTATATTGCAATCTTCAAATTTGGAGGAAATTATGGCAATTTATCTAAGCGATTGATGTGCTAAGTTTATGTAGTTTCTGTTAGGACGTTATTTGCAGAAGGCATGTGAATGAAATGTCCTCAAAAGGGGGAATCCTACCTTTTATTTGTTTTATAGGCTATACTCTCCCTTTAACAATGCAACTGGAACAAATCTGTCATGGTAAGTTCACAATAACCAGTAACCATAATCTGACACATTCGTCACACTGCAAACTTCAGTACAGAGTTCATCTCTTGTGTAAAATGAATACCAACTTCATGACAAGGAGTAATTTCCTGATAGAGGATGAAATACTTCCATACTTACAGATCACTTCCTTCAACTTGGAGAATGTATGAGAGGATTCGTGAATATAATCAGCGAGTCCCACAGGGGCTTCTAGTGCATTCTTACTCTTAATTCATGTATGGCTTTCAAAAATTAAATCTTTTTTTCAAACATATATTTTCCACATTTCACTATGAAAACACAGCCATTTTCGGTGCTAACCCATCTAATATGGGACAGAACCTTAGACCACGCTACTAATGGGTTCATCCATGCACATGTACTGCAATTTATTCCTGACGGTGATGCAATTGACAACTCATCCGGGGTGCATGCACGTGCTTGGCATCTCCCAACGTGCACTCGCCACTTCATCTGTCAAATAAAATACTGACCTACAAACTCCCTCAATCTGTGAGCCCTCCATAGCCTAGTGGATAAAATCGCTGTGTGATCATTCGGAGGGTTGCATGTTTGAGTCTTGACTCTCGTCCTTTATACGTTTATTTTCAGAATTAAAAGGTTTAAGTTTTGCCGTACTTGAAGCATTTAAGTAAACACTATTTTACTTATAGCATTATGAAACCCTTACATCCCTTATAGCCGAGACAGCCAAAGAGTAGTGATTCTAAAATATTCCCAATGTGATACAGGTTAAAATACCGTCAATGAAGATTTAACATCAACTCCAATCACTCAAATTGTATTATCATCAAACATGCCCTAAATAAGAAATGATATTTTTTTATCAATGTAAATGTAACCAAAACAATCACGTGTTCAGGAATCTAAAGCCTACGTCACATAAACATGCATGTAGTCATAGGAACCGATCACACCGGTTATTGTCTGATATTGATAAGTTTCCTGACAAAATAATCTGTTCAATTCTATCTATCTTACAAGCAATTTTCATTATCGTGTATATATGCAAATATGAAGAAAACGGTTCAATATACCATGGTCTATTTCATATTGAAGCACACTTGTATTTGCTTGAAGTCAGATTTACTACTATTAGAGGTAACCAGTTCTTCTCCCAATTTCCTTGCACGATAAACCTGCTAAATGCTGCTCAATAATTTGCCATCTCGTAGCCTCGGACAAACTCCTTCGTGACATCGCTCATGAATATATTGTATAGAACTGACATTGAAGCCGAAAGAGGCGTGTATATAGCCACGGTAACTCAGAGGCTGAAACTGCTTTTTGCAAACATCATGGGTTGCATGATCTGCATGCCAATAGCTCCGTTCGTGAGAACCGTTCCATAACAGAAACCACACCAGTTCATAGCTAGAGTACCATATTTGGCCTGTCTATCGAACGGATATCATGATCATAAAAACCTAAAGGTATACAACTTTCATTTTGCGGGTGCTTAACGTTTTTTTGGTGTATACATTATGAATAAGATTCATGTCTCCAAAGCACATTTGTCTTATGACAGACCTCAAACAGCTCATATAAAACGGATATACACTAGACTTTGCACGCGATTGTAACAATGTGTAATGCATAACACGAGAGACATTTTTGTAGCAGCTTATTTATTGAGAGCAGACATGCATGTTTTATCAGGTGGACTTACTTTTTTTTATAATAAAATATAAGAACTATATACATTGTACATAGAGTAGACATACTATAGATCTTGCTTAAAAGCAAGAAACATGTTAGCAATAGTCGGGAAATAGTCAACAAGAACTAAATTAAAAATTAAGGATGAGAAGTTCTATGAAGTGCCGTATTTGCGATTTTGCCACATTAATGCTAATTGAAGTACTAATAGTCATCGACCACGAGTGTTCAGAAAACAAATGTCCATAAATGAAAGCGACTCATTACCAGAATTATAAATAATTCATTTGTTTATCAAACTCGTAAATGCTTGCTTTTGTCATACATGAGGATCGAGTATTACTAGACATGTATTAATCGACAAGAAACCACCAACAATATAAATCCAAAGAGGTTGTAAATCCCAAAATGTTTATCTGCACATGCTGACTGATCCATATACAAGTTTTATGAGCTTGGTTAAATAGTTTTCAAAACGAAATGATCGGCAGACAGGGTTATGACTATATCCCAGGGTACTTTAAAAGTATAGGATTTAGTTGTGATGTCTCTTTCTAATTGTTGTTCTAATTTCGAAATTAAAACTATGAATATTGAAAGAAAATTCCAAAGTAAAACGCAAAAGTATACCATGTCCACTAAATGTATCTGAAAATAATTTATCTCTATGATCATTTATCTGATATAAACCAACTTACACTGGACAACAATTTGTTCAGATTGAACACATGACGTCTCTGCACATGTCTGTTCAGGTTTGGCGACGTGCAGTGATTGGTTGATGGCACATCTGATGGACAACTCGTCATGGTAGCGAGTCAGGGTCAACTTGAGAGTGCTCTCCCTTCTATAGACACAGTAACGTGGACCTGAGTTGCCCTGGAGCGGTGGTAACTCCTCTGCTTGTGACGTCAGATCTTCAATAACGCCTCCGTTGTATCCATACCAGAGCAAGTTACCAGCCGGAAGTCCGACGTCACCCCCACATCTCAGCTGCAAAACCTCACGTTCTATGAAGAGCCTGTTGTTCAGATTCCCCATGAAAGTTTGTTTGCCTTCAGGTGAAGCTGAATTTGAAATCTTGATGTCTTTTATCATTTGATTGTATCATTAACTTAAAGAATCCTTAACAGTGCAGACGGTTACATGTGCGAATGCATAATATTGTGGCTTGGTAAGACGATCCCTGCTTGGTCAATTCCAAAGATTGGCTGACGAGACCTTCTACTACATCTTGCTAAACTCAATATCGGAGTGAAGCTAGTATTTTTGAGGCTTGGTTTGCTTAGATTGATAGCATATGCACAACAAGTAATTAGATAATATCTAAATTGTGTTTTACACCAAACACACGTGATAGGGTTTTGAACTGGTTGGTATAATTCATTAATTATTTCATGTCATTAATTTGTCGGCGCCATTTAAATCTTTGTGGGAATCTGGAATATCCTTATATCCAAATTTCACTCTTAGGGTTCCCCCTAACTGTGTACCAAATTTCATTGGTTGATTGCTTGTATCATTAAAGGCACAATTGTGTATAAATTCTTCACATATCTTAACAGCTAACCTACGGATTCTTGCCTTCTATACACCCATACGCTGAATATCAAATCTTGATTTTTTTATCACAGCATTGCATCATTAAGTTAAAGAAGCATTTGAAACTGTGCAGACAAATAATCACGAAATCCTATTATACTTTTTAAAGATTGACGTCAAATTCACATTTCCGGTTCTTTAGATTCCACCACAAATAATGTAAACTTTCTTCTTTAGATATTGTTGTCATTGGGTATTCTACAGTGTCCAGTTTAGTATCAAGTTTAATATCAAGGAAATATCAAGTATCCAGTTAACTGTTTTAATAGCTAACATGAACATCTAGCCTTCTATACACTCAGAGGAATTTTTTTTTTTTTTACTTTGCAAAATGCGACAAGAAACACCTGCGATAGGTTATGAGCAGTGAAGCAATTCTCAAAATCACACTGATGAGTTTATTGTACTTTTTTTGTTATGATTGTTCAATTTCGAAAAAAGATATCATCAATATATATAACCTTCGTGGAAATCAATTTGTTTACAAATATAAACTGTTTGAGGCTATAATCCAAGAAAGCGAGTTTTTGCTATCCTATCTCGTCTTGTTCAGGAGATTTTAAGACATCAAGATCAAGTTGCTGATGAAGACATGCAGTAACCCTTTGTGCATCATAATCGGGGTTCAAGCTTTCTTGCATCTTTGTTTGCCACTGAATGTAAATGGTGATTAGTTCGGGGGAACTCTAATGAATGTCATTGTGCTTTATGACACAGCTGAATAAAAGAAAACTTAATTGTTCATATGCCCTTACGGATGTCCAAAGTACCATTTATAAATGGGCCGTAGATCTAAAGTACCATTTCTATATCGACCGGAGGTCTAAAGAACCATTTCTATATGGGCCAAAGATCCAAAGTACCATTTCTATATTCGATTGAGGTCTAAGGAACCATTTCTTTATAGGCCGGAGGTCTCAAGAAAAAATTCTATATTGGCCTGAGGTGTAAAGTATCATTTCTATATGGGTCGGAGGTATAAAGTACCATTTCCAAATGGGCCCGTTGTCTAAAGTACTATGTCAGTATGGGCCGGAGATCTAAATTACCATTTCAATATGGACTGGAGGGTCTAAAGTACAATTTCTATATGACACGGTGGTCTAAAGAACCATTTCTATATGGGCCGGAGGTCTAAAGCATGTCTATGTCGGCCGTAGGTTTAAAGTACCATTTCTATATTGGCCTGAGATCTAAAGTACCATTTCTATATGAGACGGAGGTCTAAAGTACCATTTCTATATGGAAAGGAGGTCTAAATTTCCATTTCTATATGTGCTGGAGATCTAAAGCATTTCTATATGGGCCGCAGGTCTAAAGTACCATATCTGTATTGGCCAGAGGTCTTAAGTGCAATAAACTTTGACACACGGTTTGGAAATAGAAACTGCCAAAAATTAAAATCCGAAGAGATTGCAAATCACAAAAGGCAAACTTCAGAATCTGATTTATACACAAAAAGCTTTTAATAAGCTAGCTTTAATAGTTTTGGTGTTCTGCTCAAGAAACGATTTTTTAGGCGAAGAATATACCCAAAGAAGTTGAAAAACCCCAAAAGATATTTAAACTAAATGACTAGTCTATATACCCAGTTTCGACGAGCCAGCTCTAACAGTTTTCGAGTTACGGAAATGAAAGATTACCGACAGACAGACAGAGGTGTTAGTTTGTTTTGAATTAAGTAGATAGTCCTAGAAATTATAAACTAAAGGAATTTAAACTATATGGCCGACACCCACCTGCTACTGTATGTAGAATGAGCTGTGAGAGTACAATCGACACCGTCTCCATGGTGTAACTTCATATCAACCAGGAAGTAAAATTAAAGGTAGTCAGGCGGGTTAACTGAAGCGGATTTGAATAGAAGAGATATGGAGATTATTCATAGATGTGAATGAGAGCACTTCAAAATATACACATGGAAAACAATTAAGCATCTCCTCGGTATTTTCAACTTTCGTTACTACATAGGCAAAATCTATGTCATTGATAAGTCGATAGGATTCAGTCACCTAGATAAAGCAAACTTATGCTTTGTATTTTATATGGCGGTATGATAGTATTACAAAGAACAAGTGATAAATGCAACAAGACACTTTTGCAGGATAATTAGTATACATCCATATATCATTTAAATATTGTAGTCTAAATGTGTCTCTGGCTTGCAATAAAACAACTAATATAAAGTTTTATCCCCAGACAGTATCAATCCAATCATGTCTCTCTAATTATTATTTTTATCAAAGATAAAGTGTATTGCATGATCTTGTTTTTCTTTTCTTTTTAGTGTAAAGACATACAAAATTCAAACCCTTTAATTTCGAAAACCTATAAGGACATTACATCTAATGTTCTTGAAGTTTGAGAAATGTATGTGTTTGATCGATTTGCATCATTGCAAAATGTGGAGCGAAATAAAAGGGAAACGAATCTTTATATCATTCAACAAAAGAATACCATTCAGTGTCAGGAGAGCCTATTTTGCGGGATACCAGGAGGTTATAAACCTAGTGTGTAGTCATTGATATCATATATATATGGAATACAACTTGTCAATCTTATCAATTAACAAATTATTCTGATTAGGTCTAAAATCTATCAACATCATGTATCTGATATTCAGAAATATTTGGAAAAAAAGTCACTGTGTGTCAAAGCGATTCAAATGCATGTAAGTTGAAGCACAGTCGGTCCATGTACGACAGCCGATAGTCAGAATAGCTGCATAGGCCCTAGTGCTATTTTCGTCAAAACACAAGAAAACCCTTGACAATGCTTCGATAACCATGGCATTTTTAAAGAATGAATGTTTGATAACTATTGGATTGCGTTTTTATTTGATTCTAAAATGCCCCGTTAACTCACCAATGACACGGGTAATCCATCCATTCGGCGAGCCACGCTTCATGTTGCTGAACTACACTGATAACGGTCAACTAAACTTCGCACAGGACCACGTGTCAGCAGAATATACACTCCTCTATCAAGACAATCTTCAGGGAACAACTGTTGAGAATATTGATGATAAGTTTACTTGCTCAATATCAATATAATGGATGTAGTACAGTAGACTATTTTATATCAAAGTATGAAAACTATAATCAATTCAACTCTGTACAATCCAGGCAAGCATTAAGTGGTAAGGAAAACTGAAGCTAAGGAATAAATAAAAGCGAGCAATGAATAAATCAGTGTTCAGACAAAGTAAAGAAAAGTTTGTATGAAATTAATCAAAGTCAGTTGGAAATGGGTGAGCCTTGATAATCCAGCGATGTCTTTCCCATAAATCTACAAATCTCACGTTCAAGTTCTTGCCCCTTTTTCTGATCATTGTTGATTAGGTATAAAGTTAAGTTTTCATATATAAATGTGCACATGAGTAGAATACACTGTAAGAATAATCAACGAGTTGCGAGGAATTACGGGTTATCTGACTTGAGTTAATTATTGTGATAAACTCCGAGCTTAAGCGAGAAGTTTGACACAATAATTCACGATGGACAGATAATCCGTACTTCCGAGCATCGAGTTGGTTATTCTTTTTCTTACCCCAGACAATGTTGATGCGTAAAAACGGGAGAAAAAGCGAAACATTCAAAAATTTTGCTCACTACTTCAGGATGGGCGGCTCTAAGTAGTTCGCAACTCACGATCTAACTTGAAATAGTTTTTTATATTGATGTCACATTATATCAAAATTATTGTCTCATATCCACTGGTAATGATGACGTCACAATTGCTAAGTATGACGTCATAATGTCAGCGGGCCGGCCGCGACAGTCATGTTGGCGACTATTCTGCATCAATATTCTGCAGCAAGTTTGTTACAATCGATTAAACACGCACTGTTAACATCACATACTCATGGCCACACTTACTTAAATCTAAATATTTAAGGACAAGTATAAAATAAATAAGTATAAATAATTCAGTAAGTTGTATTTTAAGAAATAAAACAATAAATAGAGATTATTAACCGAGTGTGTTTCCGTATCATTAATATCATATAATAGGAATAAAATTTGTATTATGCGAGCCTTTGGCGAGCATAATACATATATTTTTATTCCTATTATATGATATTAATGATACGGAAACACACGAGGTTAATAATTTCTTTATCATATAATGTCATTTTGAAAGAAAAGGATTTAAACGAAAATATGATACCTTCTAAAAATATGTTTGACCTAGATTTCGCGGAGTAATTGCTTTCACAATAAACCAAGGTGAAGGTCATATTGTCGGCGATGTACAGTTGTGAACAGTCTAGAAATATTCCTTCATGAAATTATTTTTTTCACAGTGATAGAAACGTCTCCTTCAATCTATGAACACTTTCAGTCTGATTTCTAATGCACGAGTAAACATTGTATTTTTTAATAACACAAAATGTGTAAGAACCAGTTGTCAACGTCGCTACAACAGGGGAGGTAACTCTAACTGCATTTTGAAAAGCTGCATTGTCATTGATGTTACGCCAGTTTAGTTATGGTATCCTTAGACTAAACGTCGACTATTTGCAAAGGTGAGGTTGTTGCGTTTGTAACTACGCTACTAGATAATCTGTACTATCACTAGAATATGATTTGTTTATGCTGATAAGTTGGTAACCGACACGACCAAAGCGATCTAGGCCTATGTTATGAACGAAAATTGAAGCACCTATTTTTTCGATAGCCGATATTGTCACAGTAGCCACTTAACGGCCCGAAACCAGAAACCTGAGTTTCGGGGCCGTTAAGTGGCTATTGTCACAGTAGCTGCATATCGTTTTATTTTTAAACGCACAATGAAGACAACTTGAAATGCTTCGATAACCAAGCTATTTCTAAAATACGAATGCGTGATAAGTTTTGACAGATTTTGTTTACGATATTTTATTCGATAAAAAACCCACAAAACCTGAAAACTCCCGACGACGTTATCAATGTTTAGAGACCGGTTTAGGACTTGCATGACATGCATGGAGTTTTGAGAAAATAGTTCGGGTTTTGACCTCATTTGCATTGTTATCAGGGATCTGATAACATGATTACAAGATGGGTTTATTGCACAGATAACACTGCCCATTATATGATAAACCTGATTATCAACTCGTATTTTTTATTCTACTATGAAACTTGTGAATGTTCTAGTGTAGTAAAAAGGAATCCCGTGACACTCACAACAGCTGTCTATTAACACACAAACTGTACAGTGAACATACAAGCTCAAACAGGGAAATCCTCTGGGACACAAGCTATGAATATAGTTTAGTTATGAATATAGCTTAGTTATGAATATAGTTTAGGTGTGAATATAGTTTAGTTATGAATATAGTTTAGTTATGAATATAGTTTAGTTATGAATATAGTTTAGTTATGAATATAGTTTAGTTATGAATAAAGTTTAGTTATGAATATAGTTTAGTTATGGATATAGTTTAGTTATGAATATAGTTTAGTTATGAATATAGTTTAGTTATGAATATAGTTTAGGTGTGAATATAGTTTAGTTATGAATATAGTTTAGTTATGAATATAGTTTAGGTGTGAATATAGTTTAGTTATGAATATAGTTTAGTTATGAATAATTTAGTTATGAATATAGTTTAGGTATGAATAAAGTTTAGTTATGAATATAGTTTAGTTATGAATATAGTTTAGGTATGAATAAAGTTTAGTTATGAATATAGTTTAGTTATGAATATAGTTTAGTTATGAACATAGTTTAGTTATGAATAAAGTTTAGTTATGAATATAGTTTAGTTATGAATATAGTTTAGTTATGAATATAGTTTAGTTATGAATATAGTTTAGGTATGAATAAAGTTTAGTTATGAATATAGTTTAGTTATGAATATAGTTTAGGTATGAATAAAGTTTAGTTATGAATATAGTTTAGTTATGAATATAGTTTAGTTATGAATACAGTTTAGTTATGAATATAGTTTAGGTATGAATATAGTTTAGTTATGAATATAGTTTAGTTATGAATATAGTTTAGTTATGAATATAGTTTAATTATGAATATAGTTTAGTTTTGAATATAGTTTAGTTATGGATATAGTTTAGTTATGAATATAGTTTAGTTATGAATATAGTTTAGTTATGAATATAGTTTAGTGATGAATATAGTTTAGGTATGAATGAAGATTAGTTATGAATATAGTTTAGTTATGAATATAGTTTAGTTATGAATATAGTTTAGTTATGAATATAGTTTAGGTATGAATATAGTTTAGTTATGAATATAGTTTAGTTATGGATATAGTTTAGTTATGAATATAGTTTAATTATGAATATAGTTTAGTTTTGAATATAGTTTAGTTATGAATATAGTTTAGGTGTGAATATAGTTTAGGTGTGAATATAGTTTAGTTATGAATATAGTTTAGTTATGAATATAGTTTAGTTATTAATATAGTTTAGGTATGAATAAAGTTTAGTTATGAATATAGTTTAGTTATTAATATAGTTTAGGTATGAATAAAGTTTAGTTATGAATATAGTTTAGTTATGAATATAGTTTAGGTATGAATAAAGTTTAGTTATGAATATAGTTTAGTTATGAATATAGTTTAGTTATGAATATAGTTTAGTTATGAATATAGTTTAGGTATGAATAAAGTTTAGTTATGAATATAGTTTAGTTATGAATATAGTTTAAGTATGAATATAGTTTAGGTATGAATATAGTTTAGTTATGAATATAGTTTAGTTATGAATATAGTTTAGTTATGAATATAGTTTAGTTATGAATATAGTTTAGTTTTGAATATAGTTTAGTTATGAATATAGTTTAGGTATGAATAAAGTTTAGTTATGAATATAGTTTAGTTATGAATATAGTTTAGTTATGAATATAGTTTAATTAAGAATATAGTTTAGTTTTGAATATAGTTTAGGTATGAATAAAGTTTAGTTATGAATATAGTTTAGTTATGAATATAGTTTAGTTATGAATATAGTTTAGTTATGAATATAGTTTTGTTATGAATATAGTTTAGGTATGAATAAAGTTTAGTTATGAATATAGTTTAGTTATGAATATAGTTTAGGTATGAATATAGTTTAGGTATGAATATAGTTTAGTTATGAATATAGTTTAGTTATGAATATAGTTTAGTTATGAATATAGTTTAGTTATGAATATAGTTTAGTTTTGAATATAGTTTAGTTATGAATATAGTTTAGGTATGAATAAAGTTTAGTTATGAATATAGTTTAGTTATGAATATAGTTTAGTTATGAATATAGTTTAGGTATGAATATAGTTTAGTTATGAATATAGTTTAGTTATGAATATAGTTTAGTTATGAATATAGTTTAATTATGAACATAGTTTAGTTTTGAATATAGTTTAGTTATGGATATAGTTTAGTTATGAATATAGTTTAGTGATGAATATAGTTTAGTTATGAATATAGTTTAGTTATGAATATAGTTTAGTTATGAATATAGTTTAGGTATGAATAAAGTTTAGTTATGAATATAGTTTAGTTATGAATATAGTTTAGTTAATGATATAGTTTAGTTATGAATATAGTTTAGGTATGAATATAGTTTAGTTATGAATATAGTTTAGTTATGGATATAGTTTAGTTATGAATATAGTTTAATTAAGAATATAGTTTAGTTTTGAATATAGTTTAGTTATGAATATAGTTTAATTATGAATATAGCTAAGTTTTGAATATGGTTTAGTTATGAATATAGTTTAGTTATGAATATAGTTTAGTTTTGAATATAGCATACTATATATAGTTATTGAATTCAGTTAAATTAAGGAAATTTATTGAATTTCACTGAAAACCATTTTCAACTGCTGCTTTTAAATATCAACTAGTGATACCTTAAGGTAAATATCATCATGTTTTATGTAACAAGAGAATCACGTGAGACTCACAACTGGTGTCTATGTCACATGAACTGTACACCCTCTCCATGCATGGTGTATTCTGGGCCAAGCAGCCATTCAACTTGCTGTTTGCATAAGTTATGAAAACAGGTTTGTGTTGATAGGTATAGAAAATCTTGAAAAGCTATGCAACTCTGTGCGGAAAAGAAGAACATTCTACTTCCTGTTTGGTCAGAAATAAATATGGCGACAGTCTGTTTACTCCTGGCTTGTACTGTAATACACCTTGCTACAGGTAGGTTAGTTGTGTAGTCTGTATACTCCTGGCTTGTACTGTAATACACCTAGCTACAGGTAGGTTAGTTATGTAGTTTGTATACTCCTGGCTTGTACTGTAATACACCTTGCTACAGGTAGGTTAGTTGTGTAGTTTGTATACTCCTGGCTTGTACTGTAATACACCTTGCTACAGGTAGGTTAGTTGTGTTGTTTGTATACTCCTGGCTTGTACTGTAATACACCTTGCTACAGGTAGGTTAGTTGTGTAGTCTGTATACTCCTGGCTTGTACTGTAATACACCTAGCTACAGGTAGGTTAGTTATGTAGTTTGTATACTCCTGGCTTGTACTGTAATACACCTTGCTACAGGTAGGTTAGTTGTGTAGTTTGTATACTCCTGGCTTGTACTGTAATACACCTTGCTACAGGTAGGTTAGTTGTGTTGTTTGTATACTCCTGGCTTGTACTGTAATACACCTTGCTACAGGTAGGTTAGTTGTGTTGTTTGTATACTCCTGGCTTGTACTGTAATACACCTTGCTACAGATAGGTTAGTTGTGTAGTTTGTATACTCCTGGCTTGTACTGTAAAACACCTTGCTACAGGTAGGTTAGTTGTGTAGTTTGTATACTCCTGGCTTGTACTGTAATACACCTTGCTACAGGTAGGTTAGTTGTGTTGTTTGTATACTCCTGGCTTGTACTGTAATACACCTTGCTACAGATAGGTTAGTTGTGTAGTCTGTATACTCCTGGCTTGTACTGTAATACACCTTGCTACAGGTAGGTTAGTTGTGTAGTTTGTATACTCCTGGCTTGTACTGTAATACACCTAGCTACAGGTAGGTTAGTTATGTAGTCTGTATACTCCTGGCTTGTACTGTAATACACCTTGCTACAGGTAGGTTAGTTGTGTAGTCTGTATACTCCTGGCTTGTACTGTAATACACCTTGCTACAGGTAGGTTAGTTGTGTAGACTGTATACTCCTGGCTCGTACTGTAATACACCTTGCTACAGGTAGGTTAGTTGTGTAGTCTGTATACTCCTGGCTTGTACTGTAATACACCTTGCTACAGGTAGGTTAGTTATGTAGTTTGTATACTCCTGGCTTGTACTGTAATACACCTTGCTACAGGTAGGTTAGTTGTGTAGTCTCTATACTTCTGGCTTGTACTGTAATACACCTTGCTACAGGTAGGTTAGTTGTGTAGTCTGTATACTCCTGGTTTGTACTGTAATACACCTTGCTACAGGTAGGTTAGTTGTGTAGTCTGTATACTCCTGGCTTGTACTGTAATACACCTTGCTACAGGTAGGTTAGTTGTGTAGTCTGTATACACCTGGCTTGTACTGTAATACACCTATCTACATGTGTTTAGTAGTGTAGTTTATTGTACTGAATACATTTCTGCATTTATTAATAGAGTTGTTTACAAAGACAAACATATAGGTAACTCTTTGTTTAAGATTCCAAGATCATTTGAATTTTTGTTAAAATAACGCAAAGGGATTTAAAGAAAATAGTTTTGAATAATACTGCTTAAGAATTGAGTTAATACGTATTGACTGCTGTATTGCCATTTTTGATTCTATCGTTATAAACTTATACATTATGGTAGCACATATCAAAAGTGAGTAAAATGTCGAAGAAGACTTTGACCAGATCATAAATGTCAATATTAATAGATTTAGTTAATACAATTTACACAAACAATACTGTTAGTAACTTCACGCAAGACCAATGAAAACCTACATTCAAATATCGCAAAGGAATTGAAAGATGAAAGTTTAAGGTAACGTATTCACTGATGTATTTACACACAGGGCAGTCATATCGAGGTTCATATTTTTCATATGTTGCCATATGTTGCAAAATATCCCTTTACGGGAACCATTCCATGACGAGCCTCGATTTCAAGCGGAACTACTTTTTTCTTTCATGTAATTTTTACTATGCTTTGCTAAGTTCATTCATAATTTTCCTGTCAGAGATAACGTTAGTACCAGAATTGTATAAAGTATTTTTTGAACATAAACAAAGCTGTCCACTAGAGAATACGTTTCAATAAATCACGTAAGACAAGGTTAATTAACTTTAATTTTAATACTTTAATTTTACATCGATTGATCTACATGCAGACGACAAGGTAAACAAACAATATGGCTGCTCGGTCAGCTCTACCACTGTCAATCAAGATAAGATAAGATAAGATAAACTTTATTATCCCCGCGGGGAAATTTGCTTTACATTCAAAGAGCTTTCAAAGTCACAATTAAATAGATACTAAATATATACAACAAATACATTTTGCTCTACAAGCAGTAATATTAAACATTGTAAACAAATAAGGGAGTTACATTGAACAATACAATTTATGATTACAGTGCGACTGTTAGTTAGACTTACAATTTTGTATGTAAATTTAAAATCTTGATACTGTATGGAACAAATGATTTTGTACTTCTATTAGTTTTGAAATACCAAATTTTGAAACGACGTCCAGAAGGTAAAAATTCATAACATTCATTTAGAAAGTGGGATGGGTCACATTGAATGGCTAGAGCTTTCTTTTGAACTTTTGAATCAAACTGAAAGGAAAGGTGTTCAAGATTGATGCCGATAATTTTGCTGGCTATATTTACGTTTTTGTCGATTTTATTTTTCAGTGATAGGGAAAGATTGCCATACTATGCATGAAAACTGAAAGTCAGAATGCTATTGATGAAAGTTTGATAGAACAATTTTAGAATACATGTATCAACATTAAAAGATCTTAATTTTCGCAGGAAGAAAAGTCTTTGTTGAGCTTTAGCATGGACACGGTGTGTATTAGATTTCCATGAGAGTTTATCATCAATTATGGTTCCCAGGTATTTGTACTCGTCTACTACTTCAACTTCCTGTCCGTCAATAGTAACTGGCTCCAGGTTTTCCTTTTTTCTGCGGAAGTCAATTATCATTTCCTTGTTTTACTAATGTTCAGGGATAGAAAATTGTCTTTACACCATTGGTTAAATGAATCAATATTTCTCTATAGTCTAATTCTGATTGATGAATGAACCCAACCAAAGCGGCATCATCTGCAAACTTGAAATTCAAACAGGAGGAAAATAGAGATACACAGTCATTTGTATAGAGAGTAAAGAGGACAGGCAACAGGACGCAGCCTTGAGGAGCACCAGTACTCAGGAGATTCACTTCAGAGAGCGTAGAATTAACTCGAACACGTTGGGGACGATGAATTAAAAAAGCTTCCACCCATTTAATGAGGTTACTGTTTACTCCCATATTGAACAATTTCTTAACCATAAGATGTGGTTGGATGGTGTTAAACGCTGAGGAAAAATCTGCAAATAGAATTCTTACATATGACTTTGAGTTATCAAGGTGAGTATAGACTTTGTGAAGAAGAGAGATGAGTGCGTCTTCCACACCGCGTCCTGCCCTGTAAGCAAACTGTTAAGGATCCAACTGATGTCCAGTATTAATTCTAATCAGGTTCAAGACAATACGTTCAAAAGATTTCATGATGATAGGGGTAAGGGCCACTGGACGGTAATCATTGAGGACAGAGGGTTTCGCCTTTTTCGGAACGGGGATGATATGCGATGTCTTCCATATTGATGGTATATAATGAGTGTCAAGTGACATCTGAAACATCACTTTAAAAATCCCACACAGCTGTTCACAACATTCCTTAAGTGCAATGCCAGGTACTCCGTCGGGTCCACTTGATTTCCTACTGTTAATTTTCCTAAATGCTAACATAACATCAGTATCTGTGATACTTAGGTTATCGTCTTCGGGCAGGCTGTCAATGAAAGCGTTTCGAGACTCTGTGAAGTCATGAACATCAAACCTGGCATAGAAACTATTCAAATCACAAGCAAATGAGGCATCATTTTGACTGTTTGACGGCTTAGTTCTACTAACATTACCAATCATAGTTTTAATTCCATTCCATGCTGCTTTCAAATTATTACATCGGAATTCCTTCTCAATCTTATCCTTGTAGTCAAGTTTACATTTCTGTGTAAGGCGCTTAATATCCCGTTGTATGTCTTTCACTCTTAGTCTGTCAAAGTTAATGACCTGGTTAAAATTGATGGCAGATTAGTTGGAAGAGTTCAAAGTGTCATCCAGCCGCTTGGAACTTTCAATGTGTATAATGTTCGAACGGAAACAGAAGGTATGAAGCAAGTTCAAAGACATCGTCTTCAAGTTCTTCCTGAGACTGTGTCTTTCGCCTGTGCTTGACTCACATTTCGATCTCGATCTACCACAATCGGTTCTTGAGGAGATATGGGAGGATGATTTCTTTGATGATATGGTCGAAAGTAAGGAGACAGTTGGAGATTCATATGAGTCTGACAGGTTTGTTGTGGTGAACGACGACGACATTGATACTTTTTTGGCTAACCAGGAAAACCAAAACACGGCTCAAAAAACTGGATACGACATTAGTATTCTCAAATCTTTCATGCAACAAAATCTTGCCGATTCCAGAGAAATTTACAATATCCCTCCACTGGAACTTAACATTATTCTATGCAACTTTTTAATCGGAGTAAGGAAGGCAAATGGGGAACAACATGAACCAAATTCGTTGAGGGGAATGCTTTCAAGTATTGACAGGTTTTTGAGAAAATCAAATTATGGGATATCACTACTAAATGATGTGAATTTTTCAAACACACGGGAGGTCGTAAAATCTAAACAGAAATCTCTAAAGAAAGAAGGAAAAGGAAACTTACCCCAGGGAGCCGAAGCTCTCAATGACGACGAAGTTGACCAACTGTGGAGTTCCGGTCAAATGGGCGATTCAAACCCACAGTCCATCATCAACACTCTAAGGTGGGTAAACACGGTTCAATTTGGAATGAGGTTGGGCTTGCTTCACAGGAACATGAAATGGGGGGGGGGGACGTCCAGGTAAAACTAGATGCAAATAATTGTGAATACCTGGAGTACAACGAGCCACAGACAAAGACTCGCAATCGGGAAAAATCCCCGCGATGTCCGATCTGTTCCGCCTCGGGTATGGGCAAATGTTGACAATCCGTCACGTTGTCCCGTCCGAATCTACAAGCGATATCGTTCGCTTCGGCCAACTGATTTCAGCTCTCATGATTCGCCTCGGTCGGGTCAGCTATGGTTTAAAAGAACGGCAGTTGGTAAAAACACACTCGGCTCTGTCATGAGACAAATGACCAAACTCGCCAATATTTCAGGAAGTAAACGACTGACCAACCACAGTGCTCATAAACAGCTTGTCCAAAAACTTGTCAATGCACATGTTCCTCCGACGCACATCATGCAAATTTCCGGTCGCAAGAACGTCCAAAGTATTAACAATTATTCATCAGTTTCAGAGGAACAACACCGTAGTATGAGTGACCTAATTTCCAAACGTCAGGGGTCAAGGCCGTATCTCCCGGTCCAAACACCGAACCCTTGCTCAGTTTTGCCGTCCTCTCAGAATCCACTGACTTGCATTTCTCAATCCATGACAAGCGTAAATTCCTCTTCCAACTCTGAAATAGTTCACTCTCTCTTTTCTGGATCAATCCATGGAGGTGTGTTTAACATTAACTTCAACTGTGTTAGGCCAAATCACTGCTCGGTAAACACATGTGACGCAAACCAGACCGTGCCGTCAGTTGGAAACTCTGTCGCTTCAGCGCCCACCTCACAATAACCTACTTGACTCAATCGCAACAAATATTCGACTCACTTATTGCGAGTGTTGTCTTCTGGATTTCTTGATTTGACATTTGACTAATGAACTGACATTATATTCACTGTTTTCACTTAATTGCTTCTCGCAATCTCGCTCACTGTTCAACGTGAACTTGCACCCGTCATGTCGGCCTAGACACTCTCCTACGTTGACTTTGCTCCACGTTTAAAAGTTATTGGTTCAATTCAACTTCATGTTTATTCAATATAAATTGTTGTAAAATACACATTTACGACTGAAATATATTTTGTTGTTTCTTTTAAGACACAAAAATGATAAGAAACAAACGATGAAACAGCGTACTCATTTTATGAGCGCCGACGGTAGTGGTGCTTAGGTCATGACCTATATATAACGTTGGTATATTCCTACGCGGCTGTCACAGTCGGCCCGGCCTTATATAAGCAGAGGTCTCTTTCGGGTTTAAACGATGCATATTGCGCCGGTAATAAACAGAATATCATATTCGTGTCCATGTCATACTATGTTTACGACACTCGTGCCTAAATGTCGGTATTTCCCTCGCTCTCGCTGTATGACAATATAATATCCTCTATCAATGACGAAACCAAACAATCAAATGTGCAAGAAATCAAACTCTGTGTTGACGAGAGTTAAACCAGAAAGTAAAGCATGATTTTTTATTGGTCGAATTATAAAAGACGCTGTTTATTTCTGTTTAAACAATGCTTTCTTGACTAACCAGCATCAAGTTCAAACTTGGAGTGGTGGCAACCTTCCAAACTTATGTGAATTAATGTATTGTATAACGGTAGTAATGCATAATAGATGATGTATATCTTATTTATGTTAAATTGTTACTGTGAGTTCACTTTACTGTACTTAATAATACAGTTGCTTCTTCTTAGAGGGGCAGTAGCACGTTTTTAGATAATTCAATATTTCAAATTTTTCACTTATGATTGTACATTAGTGCTTAATGTAGTATTTTGATTGTGTCAAAAATCTCATATCACAAGCCAATTATCCATAGTCAGAGGACAAAGTATGAAGATTCACCTAAAATCCATGAGCAGCCATTTTGTGTGAACACCTTTTATTCATATTTTGTTCGAAAATGAATCGCATGGTTAAACTTTACATTATATATATGAATTATTACTGCTCCATTTAGTGTAAATGCATTGTCTCTTAATTGGAACCTTTATTTTCATTTACCTGACATCACCTTATATTCCCCCTAAAAACGTGCTACGGGTCATTTAAAGTATAAATTTGTAAGTTAAATGTTAAAAAGGTGTTGTTTTGAAATTTATCGGGGACATTTTCCGACATCGAATTTCAAATAATTGATAGAAGGAATACAAACTTTACTGATATAAACATTCATGCTCATTATTCCAGCGTCCCTAGTAAACGTAGCTGTGGGTAAACCTGCCTCAATGAGCTCCAGCAGGTCTGGTTACAATGCTAGTGAAGCTGTGGACGGGAACACTGATGCTGGAACATGGGGTGGGGATACAATCATAGTCACGGGTCCTGCACATCCCTTCGCCTGGTGGAAGGTGGATCTAGAGAGAGAGGTACAGGACGCTACAGTGAGGATCTACTTCAGGACAGACTGTGAGTTGGACTTACCTTTAATTCATGAAGTAATCGAAATCATGAGATATAGCTGAATCTATCTTAAATAGACACAGAAATCGATGTTATTACATTGGGAACCACTAACTGTTACTGAAAATAACAAGTTAAAGGTCAATTAGTACATTAGAGCGAAAATACGGCCATTCAAAGTCAGGATTTTGATCGAAAACCGGTGGCGCGCGCAAATTCGCCAAACGTAATTTTGTAACCTTGCCATAAGCTGACAGGAAGATATATTCGATTCGATAGTGTTTAATAGGTAATGTAACTAATAGGTAGATTAACCGGATGCATAATTTCGAATATTAAACGTTTTTGAGATGTTTGAGAGGCGATGTGGTAGTAAAATCGACGATATGCTGTATTTTGTTATATGATATAGATGTTTAACAGGCTAGGAGAGAAAAAACATCATCAAACATGTCATCAAACATTATTCTGAGAATAAAAAGTTGTTATTGGTATTTGTAAAATGGGTGACAGAAACTTACTAAAGACATGGATGAGGACACGTTTGGTTTACAAATACTTTTGATGAATTTTCAATCATTTCATTCTCTTAACATGTCGGTGTACCTAAATCTAACTTTTGACATTGTCATTCATATAATCTTAAATTCATTGTGTTTGTTTTGTAACGCAAATAATAATTTGGCGTATGAAATTCAAAATCATGTGGATCAACCTTTTTTAAATGTTTGCAATAAGTTTTTTATATGCGTACTTTTTAGCACCATTCTTTTCCTTTGGAATACGACTATCGATCGTTTTTTGTCATACGATAGGCCTTATTGCGACCACGTAACGACTTTTCTTAGTCTTATACGACTTTTGTACAACCATCATGGTTATTCACGTAGCCTTATTGAGACATGTGTGACCTCAACACAACGTTTTGCAGAACTGGTCTTGTTCAAAGTAAGATATATACATACGGAAAAAAGTTAAGCACCCCCTAAATTCAAAAACAAAAAATGATGCTATGGCAAAGTTACTGTACCGTGAATAAATTTATGAATCTTTAACATAAAAATGTAGATTTTGTACTAATTTCCTCCAAGAAAGATCGTCCATGTAGACAATTTATGAAATTACGATTGAATTAGTAATGGTAACTTAAATTTCACCAAAAATAAGTTTGGCTGTAGTGCCAAAACTAGGCAATAGACAATGGGTGGGTTTCAGACATAAAAAATAACGTTTGTGTTACCAGCTTGACTTCCACACATCAAATCATCTCTTATCTTACAAATTAAGGAAGTAACTGGTCGTTAAAATGACATCCCTTTTTTCAACAGTTATATTGTCAATAATTGACGAAATAGCTTGAATCATACGATTTTGGAATAATCTTGGATTCTTTTGAGTTCAATATGTTTATCAAACACTTCTCATTGATTTCTAGGGGTCATTACAGTTGACACTGACCATCTTTTGTTATTACACCATTTTCCTTGAATTTTGTTTTTTTTAGATTTTGCGACTTTGAAGGTTATTAGAGGTCTAAATAGTCTCTTTTGACTAAAATGTTGATACTAAAGTTTGACCTAAGGGCTCGAAAGAATTGAATTACCCACATCACAACTACCAAAAATAACTTTTCTTTTCTCAGAATAATGTAACTTGTTTTTTGCCATAAAACTACAACAATTTTATGAATGCAAATATTCACAAGATGCGATGCGTTATCCGGATGAAACTTTCTTCAATTAACTACAAAATTATGGTTCTATCATACCATACGATTATTTCTACTTCTTTTTGATCAGGCAACTTTTGTTGCTGAAAAAAACGTGGGGGTGCTTAACTTTTTTCCGTATGTATATATGACCACGACCAACAAACATGTCCTTTTGAGTTTAACTTTCATGAAGAATTGAATGTATGAATGAACAAACTAGGATGGGACATATCAATTGAACATGTGATTTTATCGGATATACATGTGTTGGTCCGCTTTGCTTATGTTGTTCAGTAACGCTAAATCAATCTACAATGTCAAAGTTAAATTTTGTTGCAATGCGAAATTTTGCTGTTTTTTGTCATCTATTGACAATCTGAGTGAGTGGTCTTACCATGCTTTTTAATGAATGTGATATCATCATATATAGGCTTTCTGATGTCTATCCTGTCTTCAAAAATTGTCAGGTCCGATTCAACTAAAATAAGGTCAAATGTTATGGATTGGTTCACAGACAAAGAAAGCACAATTACAAAGTAATCTTTTTGCTTTTTAACATTAAAGTACATATTCGAGGCATTTAAGATTTAAAAGAAAAACGTAACCATTCAAAAGACATAAGTTTGAAACGTTATACAATGTATGTATTGCTTATTTTACATAGGACATAACATACCTATTTTAATATGAAACGTTTTATTTGATAGTGAAAACGTGTAGCATTTGGGACGGTTTTCTGGACAGTATAGAAACGCTGGGGATGTTACGACTGACTTCATGTAATGTCCACCCATTTTGCTTGTCAACCAATCCTCCTTTCAGTGATTCTTGATATTTTTGCTCAGTATCTAGGAAGCCTAAGTGAAAAGACTAAGTTTCTTAAATAGTAAAACCTTTTTAATCTAGTTTGTGGGTTAAGCATAAGGCCACCTTGGAATCTTCTTCCGATCCAATATATTTACTTCTACACGACCCTACAGACAAGAAGAGACGTAACGGAGTAAAGCTGTACACGTCCACAAGACCGTTCCCCGAGTCAAACCCTACAAGTCAAGGTCAGCTGTGTCACACTGTTACCGGGGATCCGAGTGGAAATGATATACCTGATGTTTACAGTGTCACATGTCCCGGTAGATGGCGCTATCTCCTACTCTACACGGATACAGACAACGATGGTGATGGACCAGTTCTAGACTTTGGAGAAGTGCAGGTTTTGGGTGAGATACATTTATAGGATATCTAACGAGCTTCCCCTTTCATATCAAGTTTATGTCCCTAGTGAAATAGTTTTGCTTTGTCACGAGCCTTGGCGAGTGACACAACAAAATTATTTCACGAGGGACATAAACTTGATATGAAAGGGGAACGAGTTATGTATCCTATTTATTACCAACTTGCATTTCAGACGATTTATTGCTTTTTTAAACAACTTTTTATTATGACTATAAAGAGACGAAACGGCGGATGAATATCAAACCACGTCACAGCCTCAATTATTATACGATTACGACGTTAAATATTCACATTTCTAAATTCTACCCTACGTTAATTCATAGTGTCTGGTGAAATGTAAGTAATAAGCACTTTTGTCATGAACGAAGCGTACGTGAAAATAAAATCTCACTCTGCGAGAACAGTCAGAGTTATCTTTCTTTGATCAACGGCATGTCATGGCGGCCGCCATTTGCCTGTATCTTTTCGTCAAAATGTGTAAACAACCGCCTTCAAAGTAAATTTAAGATGCTTATCATTGTTCAAACGCGTTTTGTTTTGAAGAAATGTTGTCTAAAGAATATTCAGTTGTCTTTATATTCTATAGATAACAATCAATGTCTGTCTGTGTCATTTTGGAGCGACATGGATCAAATTAATGAAATTCGGTGATCAAATTGTGCTGATTTAAACCCTTTTGTGTTTATATGAGCCTTGAGATATCAGTATTAAAGATGTTTTATTGTGATGCTTTTGTCCTCCGATTTATTCCTTAACAATTCGGTAAGGAAGATTAAAAAAATAAACTGAAAGTTTGAAGAATGACTCCGACTCACTCAGTTCCATTCGAATTTGTGAATGAAAACACGTTCGTTTTATGAATGAATAAAGTAGTCCGGACAATGTCAAATCGCAAGCCAATCAAATCACTTTGAGGTGTTATGACCCATATGTGTCATAGGGGATTCTTAATATTGCCTCATGAATATTTATGAGGCACGGAAAAGGGAGTGCGCGTAATCGAAAACGAGGCTAAGGCCGCTTCTACACCCGGAAGTAACATTCAATAGCATTGACATGTCGGTAGCTTTCCCTAAAAACGCTTAGTTTTGGAAAATAATGAGCTATTTACAATGCCAAAAGTTCAGAAACGATGCAGTAATTAAATATCTTCAGGTAACACAGCCGATAATAGTATTTTACTCGCTGGGCGAGTTTTCTTGATTGATTCACAGGGCTGTACATATTTGTGTGCACCGTCAATTTGATTCCGATGTTGCTATAATTATACGGTTTACAAACTAACTATACTTTACACATATTCCTTATTTCAAGAATATTTCAATTATAATCTATATACATATTTCATTGGGTAAGAAAAACAATAATAAGGTCTCCTCTAGTCTTCGATGTCTTCGAATTACTTTCAGGTCATCGAGTGCAGGCCTTATGTAAACAAACTGCATCTACTTAATTAATTCTTATACAATATATTTGTGAGTCATATCAGACTAAAATAATACTTTTTTTCATAATTACATCTTAACGTTTTCTATGTTTCTGATAACGCCCACATCAAGAATATTCTTATCTTAAAAATATTATTATTGCAGATAAATTAATATTTTACATAAATAATATAGTGATACTGAGTCTACTCCTGCATATCTACAGTACATAGAATCATTTTTAGAAAATTAATGTACATATAGAACTTATTCTTCTCAGTTCTTCTATTGAGAAAAGTTGAATTTAAAACAATCTCAGTGAGATATTTTTGTAGTTGCAAATTTAAGTTTTTAAAGAGTTTTAAATTTTTTTAAATAAATGTTATGTTTATGGTTCAAAAGTATGGAGTTTCAAACACATGGTGCGCACGGGCCTGAAAAAGGCCTGGAATTTGAAGTGCTGCCTTAAAAAGACCTTAAATCAAACACCGCCTTAAAAAGACCTTAAAAGTTGACACAAAGCCTTGAAAAGGCCTTAAATTTAACAAAAGTAATTTTCCAATTGTAAAATAATGTTCGCTTGCAATTTTAATTATCTTCCGTCGATCTCTGTGAACCCGATAAGCATTTAGGTTTCCTTAGTTGATTTTGTATATCTCGAAATCTACTAGTCTCTTGAAGTCAGAACAGTGGCAAAAACGAAACTGTGCGAATGCAATGCACACGAGTTACCTCCCTTCATACCTCTAATGTTAAAAATAGCATCTGGCCTTGTTATCGAAGGCAGTCACGAGTCACTTGAAAGTTTCCTTCTGCCTGAATATAAATCTACAAAGATAGGCCGCACTGTCTTTAATGTGCAATGGGCAACAAAATATGGTTGGGTTCAAGCGTTTAAGGGTGATAGACACAAAGCCTTGTGTACGGTATGTTACAAGACGCTTGACTTGGGGAAAATGGGAGAGGCGGCAATCAAGTCACATGGTCGTAGTCGCGCCCATCAGGCAAACGATTTGTTTATGAAATCAGAACCACCCCAACAGAAACAAGATAATGTGGACTGTGATAGAGATTTAATTTCTGCGAACGTAAACGAAGATTTGTTGACTGTTCCCCCACCATCAAGCAGTTAATGGAAATCAATAAAAAACTTGATTCAAAAGTTGCTCTTGTGACAGATAACATTACCCACTTTTTGTGAGTAGTCCTTTTATTTAATTAATTAAATTAATTTAATAAAAATGTTGCATTTGGTTGTTTATTACACGCCCGTGTAAGATACAGCAGTGTAATATTTATACGGCATTATTAAACTAGTGTAATATCACAATGCAAGAATGACGTCACAGACGTGAGCTGTTGTGACGTCACAATGTAAGCGCTTCGTCACAATGGGTGCCGAGTCGCGAAACTGTTAGTTTCAGCACATTTTCGGCAAGTTTGCGTGATTTTTAGGGCAAGTAATAAACAGAATACTAAACTTCCTTCCATTTAATACTATGTTTATTAAACTCGTGTTGATTTGGTATCAAACTCGCTTTCGCTCGTTTTATACAAAATCATTAACTCGTTTAATAAAAATAGTATGAAATGGAAGGTCGTTTAGTATCCTCTATGAAATATCTTCCAGATGCCTTTTTTCTTTATAAATACTCTGTTATTCTGTGACAATTTAGCCTTATATTTTCCTCTTAAAGCCCTAAAAAGGCCCTAAAAAGGCCTTAAATTTTATGATGTGTTGGCTGTACTCACCATGAAACAAATAGAACATCGTTCTTGAATCAACATTGTATACCTAGGAATCTTAGGATATGCCACTTTGTATGGTTGATATAGGTTATAAGACTTGTTTTTCAGAAATTGGAAACTATCCCTCATTTCCCATTGATTTACTTTCCTTTTCCTTTCGCAAAGTATGGGAAACAGAGTTAAAGTTCCTGATATTTTTAAAACCAGGCAAGATATATGTTCCAATTAAACCTTGAGCGAAAGACTAAATAACAGGAGCAGACATGATCATGATATATTGACGTTAACACTCTGCTTTAACCAGAAGTGATATTAATTATTAAAGAGGGTTATATATTCCGTAAAACTTTCGCTCTTAAACATCAGTTCGTGAGATATTATTGACAAGCTCAAACTTGTCATGCACTTTGGTTTTAAGACACAAACATTAATCGCAAGTCGCAAAGCAATATGAGGGTAAATCTAAACCTTTATGATAACCATCAAAGCAATTCAATTTGACGTTGATAAAACAAGTTCTTGATTGCAAAAATATCAAAAATACATTTTTAGCCATTTCAAATTCATGCATATCAGCTCCTGTTTTACATCTTCCCATAACGCACTGTTTGAATAAAAACAGACAACCTGTGAAGTCACCTGATCCAAAAATAAAAGTTACATCGAAGAACATTTTGACATGTGCATTCAGTAACTGCAGGAGCTAATTTCAATTCTATAGCACGATTGACTTCATCCTCGATAACCCAGAGTCAACGTTTCAATAATTCTCCACTGCAGACCCTGCAACAAAGCGATATCATTCTCGGGATATAGTCGGTGGCCCCGTCTGTCCGTCCGTCCGTCTGTCTGTGATCACATTGCTTCTGGAGCAGAATTTGAAAACTGTTATAGCTAGCTCAATGAAACTTGGTATATTGACTAATCATCATATGTTGTTGTGCCTTTTGGGGTTTTCAACTTTCTGGATTTTTATCCCACCGGTATGTAATACCGTGGGATAAAGTCATCGCCCTGTCCGTCTGTATGTCCGTCCGTCCGTCCGTCCGTTTCGTTTCATATATATTAGCTTATACTAATCTATTATGAACCTTGCTTGAAAAATTTACAATTATCTTTCAAAGGTTTACATCTTACGATCATGTGGAACCGGTGGGATATGTCATCTTCTGATGACTCTTGTTTTTACAGTTTGTATTCGAAATTCTGTTTGTTTGAAACATACTATTGAGTCCCGTAAATTTATTCACCTATTTATGTTTCTCAGTGCAAATATTGTGTGTGATGTTGTGATGTATATTTGCTTAACTGTATGACTAGTGCATCCGATACAAGCCTGATGATATGGGTGCTAGCGGATCATTTATAAAGTTAATCTCCAATGTTATCGGTTCTTGTAAGATCGTACCAATTATATGATATTCGCACTCTAATACGCAGGTAGGAAAAAATAAGATAAGAGAAGATTGAGAGTCAGAGCAAGGCATAGTATGTTATTTTGAACAGGATAGAGGTAAAAACTACAGTAATGTCAGAAATCAATAATTTGGTACATCTGGTGAAAACACCTTATCGATTTTATGTCGCTTACCTTATGTAGTGTGAAATTTAAAGATACTGGTTTAACCAGAACATTCAACATTGATATTTTCATAGCAAACATAGGTGAACTTACAAATTAGAACGTGTTAATTGTTTGTTAGTGTGACGACCATGCAATGATAGCCTCTTGTCAGGATGGCTAATCTCTCTAAACAATTATTCTTCAAGGCAAATGATGACTCAACAAATGATTTTAAAGTTCAATAACGATTTTATTCGGTGATGAAACACCCAACTGAAAATATATATATATGCAGATTCAACAAGATTTCTCAGATCACAAAGTGCAACGATGACTGTGTTAACACTTATAGATATTTATCACAGAATCTCATACATCAATAAATAATAACTGTAAATGATATACGTGAGAATAAAACTTCTATAACTCTTGATAACAATAACACTTCTTCAATCAAAAATATATGAAAACCTGAGATCTATCTAAATGGAATAACTTATCACCACAAAGATCTACATAACTTCAGCAACTTTCTTTAGTAAAATATGAGCTATATGTGCTTAATGATAATAGTTTACAGAGAGATCTTATACTTCAATAAGACCACAGAAATATCAACAAAAACTATATCACTAATACTGGTATTGCAATTCTACAATACTTATACTTATCAAGATTCAACAATGAGCAACAATAAACTTCAACAGTATATCTCAATCATTCTTGAAATATCTCGACCCTGACAACTGTAACGAACTTCACAGTAATCAACTTTATATTCAAACCACTATAATATCACTGAACTGCAGTTATTTATCACTTCAACAACTGCAAAACTCTGTCTGCAAGAACCACTAAGAAAACAGACAATCTCACAAAATAATGCTTCTAATATCACAGAAATTTACCCTGTAATATGTCAACAAATACTTTCAAGTTGAACCGCTACAGCTACTTTACTGTATTATAATATTTCAACGTGAACCAATCTCAATATCAAACGCACCCTGAGCTTAACTCAGTCTGCAACATTCATAAACTTCATAAAAATATAACCCTGAACACTCCGGTAAAACTTTAATATGAGCGCGAGTGTTCGCTAATAAACTATCTGTCGAAAAACACAAGCCTACTTTATCCTACCATTATTTATGTGAACCTGAAATACTATTCTACGATAATAACCCTCTAAAATTTCGAGTAACCCAACTAACCTAATGACGAGTGACACACCAACGACTTTTCTACTACGGCGATGACAGGCTAACTGAGCCCAGTCGACTAGCACCTCTATTTATACCCTCCGATCTTGTGGAATATTGTGGAATTCGCTTGTGGAATACGTCGGTGCAATTCGCTTGTGGAATATTGTGGAACGTCTTGTGGAATCTTGTGGAATTCGCTTGTGGAATCTTGTGGAATTCGCTTGTGGAATATGCTTGTGGAATCTTGTGGAATATGCACTCGCTGACATGCACCCGATGAAGATGACAGAAATATCTATCAAAATTACCTAAATACAATCTATTTTAACTACTAGAGTCCTAGAATAGCATAATAATTCATTTATAGGCAATGATATAATCCTAATCATGAATAAAGAGAAAATCTAAGTTTGACATTTCACGATCGCGAAACTTACCCGCGAAAGTTTGACAGTTGTGACCCGGAAGTAAACAATGTGTGACCTGGGTCAGGGGTCAAGGTAATTTGACATGAAAGGTTATGCTAGATGCGAACACGAGGAGAGTGTTGAGAGGTAAACACAAGGTATTTAATGTTTATTTACGATGTTAATATTTACTGATGGAGAAGGAGATTTGATACAAATCAATGTTAGCAACATTTTACATTTACCGAGAAGTCTGGAGATTTATGACAATTAGAAAATAGGGTCAATTTGGAAACGATGTTGAAATATTTACGTTACTGAGAATGTTAATAAAAATGTCTGATTATAAAAAGTCGGTTCCTCACAATACCCTCCGCTTAAGCGTGTTGCGTCCTCGCTACACAATTATAGAAATATACATTTTACATTTATAAGTTGAAAATATAAGCAAAGCTTTACCTTACAATATACAATTATGAACTACATTCTGCTTAAAGCATAACAATTGTGAGACCTGAAATATATTAACTATCTTCTATCTTCGAAGCTTCGCTTCCTGCGATTCTCTTGGAACGGTCGTCTCTCTCGTTGATGCTGATGGTCTGGTGAACGGCGGCTCGTGCGGTGGATATCCTTGATTGCCTGTGTAAGGTCCACTGTAGCTGTTGTCCATTTCTCGGTCCCGGCAACTAGGGTGCCTAGGGTGGCGTTGATTGCTTGTAGTAGGCCCTTTATCTCACTGTTGTCTGTTGAGGAGGCGGAAGACGCCGATGAGGATGATGATGACGACGAGGCCACAGATGGTGGGTCTTGCTCGGCAGGCTTCGGTGTGTTTATTGGCGCGTACGCCTGTTCTGCTTCTGCGTTGGTCGTTTTAGGGGCAAAATCGTCAAACATACCTAGGTCAAATAGGCTGAGGACGTCGTCGTTGCTTGTCGGCACCGCAGTTGGATCTGTCATAACGAGTCTCCTGTCCCCTTGGTTGTCTGGTCTTGCTGGAGGAGCTGGTGAAGGAGTTGGTGTAGGAGCTGGTGAAGGAGTTGGTGTAGGAGCTGGTGACGGAGCTGGTGATGCGCGCTCACTGGATGAGCTGCCTCTCCTCTTTTGTCTTTTCGCCCACACCTCTGCCGATTCCTCTGTTGTAAGCTTCACGATATCTGTCACTGTTACCTTGTAGGGTTGCATGCTGCCGTGGAGGTGGTGTTTTGGGTCGACATGCACCCCTTCCGCTTCCAGTCTCTTTACTCTCTCCACATGCTCCTGATAGCCAAACACATGTCGTTCCAATTCATCTTTTGACTCGCTCCGAAAATTGCACAACGTGCAGTAGTAAGGGGCTTGGTCGAGTGGGATGTGGTTCTTAAAGAAGTGGCTGTGAATCCTATACTTCTCGGCTGTCTCCCCACATCTTCCGCATCTGTATGCCCTTCCTCTAATCACTGATTTGGCCTGCATTTTGTTTATCTAGAATAAAAATCAACATGGTTAGATCAATTTGTTAACAATGGGTTGCTCTAATTGCTCTAATTTTGCCTTTTTTTATGTTTCAGGGCCCTGGATATCCACTTTGGTCTATGCTGCGCAGTGTATGGCTTTAACCTATTGTGATGGATGACCCTCTGTTTCCCCGCCCCGTTCATCTGGATAACATAGTCAAGAGCACTTAACTTCTTAATGATGAGAGCTGGCCCCTCGTATGGCATTTGCAGTTTAACACATAACCCTTCCCTCCTACTTGTGTTGAAGTACCAGACTAAATCACCCAGATTGTACGTGTTGATCGACTGCTTAACATCATATGTATCTTTCTGTTTCTTAGCCGCAGACTTGAGGTTCTCTCGTGCTATGTCGTGAGCTTTCTGCATGTTTGACTTCAGCCTATCGACATATTCGCCATATGATGATATGCTTTCGCCCATCAAATCGGTGCTGCAACCAAAAGCAATCTCAGCAGGAATGCGCACCTCGCGTCCTAACATAAGGAGGTTTGGTGTCATGCCTGTGCTTTCTTGTGGGGTTGATCGGTATGCTGCTGCCAGACAACCCAGGTTGAGGTCCCAGTCTGTCTGCTCATCCTTCAAGTAAGCCCTGATCATTCTGATCATGACCTTATTAAAGTTCTCTGTCTGTCCATTACAACGAGGGTTATATGGAGATGTGCGAGTTTTTCTCACTTCCAGCAGCTCGCAGAGCTCACGGAAGACGGCACTTTCGTAGTTTCTTCCCTGGTCACTGTGCAGATCAAGGGGACAGCCGTACCGAGAGATGACCTCATTCAGTATGGTACGGGCTGTGGTCTCGGCACTCTGATCTGGAACGGCAAATATCTCAACCCATTTGGAAAAACTATCGGTCACCACAAGGACATATCTGTTACCTCTGGACGTTCTTGGCAGTGGACCAACGAAATCAGTCGCCAGACGGTCCAAGGGAGCACCTACTCTCATACTGCCCAATGGAGCTCTCGGATTTGTGGGAGGAGACTTGTTGGCGCCGCATACTCTGCACTGTGCCAACCAGTTGTTTACGTCCTCTCTCGCACGGAACCAGTAGAATTTTGATAGGAGTTTGCCTTTCGTTTTCTTTCGGCCCAAGTGACCGGACAAAAGGCTGTCATGCATCTGATACAGGACTTCATTTCTCATGCACCTCGGCACAAGAAGCTGCAAACACTCTTGGTTCAGCTTGCAGGTATGCTTTCTGTAAAGCAGACCCTCTCGCAGGACAAGATTGTCCCAATACATCAAGTAGTGGCGTGTAGTCTGACTCGTTACACACGATACTTCTTTGGACGGACGCTTGCCTTGCTCCATCCAATTAATCACCGGCTTCAGGTCATTATCTGCACGCTGCTTCCGACGAAGCTCGTCCAGGGTGACGGTGAATCTCCATGGGAACCATTTTTCCCGTATTCTGTCTTCATGTCGAGTCGACACTCTCCTGCAAATGTCACCAATACGCTGTGACCAAGCGTTTCTCTTCACACATCTGATAAGCGGGTCTAACAACCCTCCGCTTAGCAGATAACTTCGCACTTTACCTCGAAGTTTACGACTCAACAAGTCCAGCTGGCTCACAGCATAGCTGAACTTCAACTGGAACTTTCTCTTGACAGCTGACGTACTGCATGAGCATCTCTCGCTCAAGCCCAGTAACGTGGAGATCAACAGAATGACCATGACAAACTTTCTTCTTAAACCTTTCATGGCATCTCTCGCCCTCAGAAAGTTGCAGTTGGACCAGAAGTCCCCAGCAAAAAGTCTTCGTGTCATGGATGGCTCATTCTGCATCTCGTCAGCTCTCCGTCTGCACTTCTTACAGGGACCACATCTCAGCTCCCCTGTTAGATCATCTTCAGCGCACGTGCAATCATCTGGATTCGGACAGCGCGACATGCTGTCAGCATTTCCATGACGAGTACCCTTACGAAATTGAATTTCGTAGTTGTACGCCGACAGTATCTCTATCCAACGTGCGACTCTGCCCTTCGGCTCCTTGAAGTTCATCAGCCACTTCAGCGCCTGATGATCAGATCTGATAGCAAATTTCCTACCTAACAAATAGTGACTGAAATATTCAACAAAATACCTGACTGATAGTAGCTCTTTATCTGTTACACAATAATTTCTTTCAGATTTGCTAAGTGTGCGACTGGCATATGCGATTACCCTCTCCTGACCGTCTTGAATCTGTGACAGCACTGCTCCAACTGCGAAGTCTGATGCGTCTGTGTCGAGGATGTAATCACCGCCGTTGATGGGGGACGCCATGACGCTTGGGCCAGTGAGAGCACCTTTCAAAGCGTTAAATGACACTTGACACTGCTCAGTCCACTCTAACTTACTATCGTCCCTAGTCAGATCAAACAATGGCTTTGCTATTTTTGAGAAATCTTTAATAAAACGTCGGTAATAAGAACACATACCTAGGAACTGTCGTACTTCTTTGGCGTTCTGTGGCTCTTTCCACCCCAGCACCTTGGAGATGTTGTTTGGATCTGGCTTTACCCCGGCCTCAGATACCTTGTGTCCCAGAAATGTGACTTCAGTTTTCAGAAGCTGACATTTTTCCGGACGTAGCTTCATCCCGGCACTCTTCAGCCTGTCTAGAACTCTGCCTAATCTTTCAATATTCTGAGGCTGGTCCAATGACGGAATGATCAGATCATCAATGTACAGGATGCAGGTCGTCCACTGTAGTCCCTTGAGAGCAAGCTCCATGACTCTTTGAAAGGTTGCCCCTGCTGTTTTCAATCCCATTGGCATGGTGATAAATTCGTACAGGCCGTACTTGCTGACGAATGCTGTTTTCGGGATGTCTTCTTCTCTGACAGGGACCTGGTGATATCCCGACGTCATGTCGAGAGTTGAGAACACCCGGCAACCTGCTACAGTGTCTAAACAATCCTGTATCTTTGGTGTGGGGAAGGCGTCATCCAAACTTGCTAGATTTATCCTGCGAAAATCTACAGTTGCTCTCACGCCACCTGATTTCTTACGGACGAGGACCAGTGGTGAACTCCATGGGGAGTTGCTCTCCCTGATCACACCTTGTGCTTTGAGTTTGTCAATTGCTTTCTTTTCCTCGTCTTGAAAAGCTGCTGGAGTTCTTCTAAAGGACTGCTTGATTGGTGGTGTTTCACCCGTTCTGATGGCATGCTCGGCAAGGTGAGTTCTGCCGATGTCGTGCTCGTCCACTGAGAAGGTATCTGCATGGCGTATCAGTAGCTCTGCTAGTCGCTCTTTTATGTCCTGACCTTTACCACAAATTGCGTCATCGTACAGCTTTGACAGATGACTTGGAAGTTGATTTTTCAAAACTTCTACCCTGTTACTTGCTGGTGTTGCATCGCTGACCTCTGATGTCTTTTTCTTGAGTTCTGGCTGTACCCCTGGGGTGTCGAATGAGATGCGGCGTACACGCTTCAAGCTGTCAGTCATCTCTTCTTCCTCTGTGTCGAGAATCGTGCAGATTATTCCGTTGTCAGCAATTTCTTCAGCTCGGCCGATGACTGTGTCCTGTTTGATTGACACCGGTGTCGAGAACGGGTTCATGATCCGAATTCTTGCTGTCGTCCCTCTGTTGAGGTCGGCTAGACTTGGCGCCATGACGAGTGGGTAGTTTTCACTGAAGCTGACTGTTGGTTCAATGATGACTTCGCAGGTGGCCATGTTGTCATCACTCTCTCGTCTGTCGATTAGCGCTTCGATGATCATTTCTGACAATGGCTGAACAATGAAGTGATCGGCAGCTCGGACTTTGCGGATGTGATTCTCTGCGCTCTGGACGAGGGGTATCTCTGTACCATGCAGGGTCATTGTCCACTTACTCAACAGGATGTCAGCTGGCTCTTTGCCTTTTTCTCTGAGGATGTCCATTCCGACAAGGCAGTCATCGGATATTTCTGCAACAATCACTGGTTTGACGACGGTGAGTGGTCCTAGCTGTAGTGGCAGAGTGCATCTCCCGAAACTGTTGAGTGGTTCTCCACCAGCGTGGGAGACTCTTGTCTTCTTGCCCAGTGGTGGTCTTTTGGCAGGGTCAATGCAATCAAACACGTCTTTGGAGATGATTGTTTTCTCAGCTCCAGTATCTATGATGAAATTAACATTAACATTAAAAATCTTCCCCCTAACTATTGCATCTTTCGAAGATGATACTTCCCTTCTTACTGTGATCTCTAATTCCCCTAACGAATCTTCATGCTTCTTTTCAGATCCTGCTTCGGCTGCTGTGTTCTCATGCTGTTCACGGCCTTGTGTGCTGCCGACCAACTTTAGGCCTGGTGGGTTGGTCCTTTGCAGTTTAAAGCATCGCCTACGTCGCTGTGTGTGGTTGCCTGCTTAACCTGTTGGACGTACCCCTGATTGGTTCGGCCGCGGTTTGGACACTCTCGGATGAAATGCGAGGGATCACCGCAGTGATAACACGCCCTCGGTTTGTTGTTCTGTCTCCAAGAAGTCTGGTATTTGCTGGTCATTGCTGAAGGCTGAACACTGTTCTGTGTTTTCTTCAGTTCCTCTTGCAACATCTTGATCTCTTGTTTCATCTGTTCCATCTCCGAACTCTCTTGCTTCTTCTCGGCATCTGTATTCGAGCTGAAGGTTTTCTTTATCACTCTATTCTTGTTGGATGGTTGCGTCCTGGCGATGATGGTCTCGTCCTCTTCTGCTGCGCTCGCCTCCTCTTCTACAGTTACTGCTCTGGTGAACTTCTCCCGTACTCGATTGTCGCTGTTATTCCTCTGCATCTCCCTAAAACAAACCATTTCATAGACAGCATCATCAATGGTGATCGGTTCCTTAATATATTCCACGTGAAACCTCGCCTTGTCATCGTAAGCCCCGTCGAAGAACTTCCTTAGTAGGTCTTCCTGTCTGGTCTCGTGGTCACGTCGCGGGTAAGCCTTGTCGTAGAGTCTTTTCAGTTCAGCTGCGAAGTCCTCGGGGGATTCCCCAGATTTTTGTTGTCGACGACTGTATTGTGTCTTGTAGCTTTTTGAAGTCTCGATGATTCTGAAGCGGTTGTGAAGTTCTTTGCAGAGGGACTTGTAACTTCTTCTTGTTTCAGGCGTCAGCTGCTCGAACACGAACTCTCCGGCGTGACCCTGTAGTCTCGGCAGCAGCTCATCCAGCTTCTCGTCCGGACTCAAACCCTGACGTGCAGTGACCTCTTGGAATCGGTTGAACCATACGGTCCATGATTCCTTACCTGTAAATGGTGGAAGCTTAATGTGTTTATGTGACCTATTAATAGGTCTGCTATGAAATGAAGTGTTATTCCCCTCACTTTCCCCCTCAGATTCACTTGTGCGCGGTGAATCAAAACGACGAGTGTGTCGGAGTCTTCTCCGGTTAGCTTGGAACTTCTGTTCCGCCATATCCCTGTGTATGCCTTCAACTGCCCCCCCTAGTGTCGTTACTGCTTGACAGACGTGATGCATCTGGTCTTTTATTGTTTCTAAGTCATTGACAGCAACGCTTGGTGGCTGCATGTGTGTCTGGGACAAGCCGCTATATCGGGAAGAGTGCATGCTATGACTTGGGATGGGAACTTGATCATGTGTGTCTGTATGATGATCTTCAAACTGCACTAATTCAGGACTAAGGATGCAGGGATTGTGTGGTTGCATTGGACTTGTTCTGTGGGACATTGATCTTGTGGTGATCTTATTTTCTGCAGCAGAGGCCATAGTGGAACAGCAGAGCCTTACTATTAATATCTATCAGTAAAACTTAATTAAAATAATTAATATTTGCTTAAACTTTATTTCTGGAAAACTAATTGCTTATCCTTGAATTGTTGTAACTTAAATTCAAAAGATTGACTCTAAGCCTGTTTACCTAGATACCTATGAATAACTAATGCCTAATACCATTTGCCTTGAAACTCATATCTGCAAATCTGCAATATACATAATTAGCCAACAATTTTGAATAAATTTCAGAGAAGATTTATGGGATCGAATCACTGGATGTGTATTGAAATAGTCACATCCCACTTCTGACACCAAAAAGTTGTGACGACCATGCAATGATAGCCTCTTGTCAGGATGGCTAATCTCTCTAAACAATTATTCTTCAAGGCAAATGATGACTCAACAAATGATTTTAAAGTTCAATAACGATTTTATTCGGTGATGAAACACCCAACTGAAAATATATATATATGCAGATTCAACAAGATTTCTCAGATCACAAAGTGCAACGATGACTGTGTTAACACTTATAGATATTTATCACAGAATCTCATACATCAATAAATAATAACTGTAAATGATATACGTGAGAATAAAACTTCTATAACTCTTGATAACAATAACACTTCTTCAATCAAAAATATATGAAAACCTGAGATCTATCTAAATGGAATAACTTATCACCACAAAGATCTACATAACTTCAGCAACTTTCTTTAGTAAAATATGAGCTATATGTGCTTAATGATAATAGTTTACAGAGAGATCTTATACTTCAATAAGACCACAGAAATATCAACAAAAACTATATCACTAATACTGGTATTGCAATTCTACAATACTTATACTTATCAAGATTCAACAATGAGCAACAATAAACTTCAACAGTATATCTCAATCATTCTTGAAATATCTCGACCCTGACAACTGTAACGAACTTCACAGTAATCAACTTTATATTCAAACCACTATAATATCACTGAACTGCAGTTATTTATCACTTCAACAACTGCAAAACTCTGTCTGCAAGAACCACTAAGAAAACAGACAATCTCACAAAATAATGCTTCTAATATCACAGAAATTTACCCTGTAATATGTCAACAAATACTTTCAAGTTGAACCGCTACAGCTACTTTACTGTATTATAATATTTCAACGTGAACCAATCTCAATATCAAACGCACCCTGAGCTTAACTCAGTCTGCAACATTCATAAACTTCATAAAAATATAACCCTGAACACTCCGGTAAAACTTTAATATGAGCGCGAGTGTTCGCTAATAAACTATCTGTCGAAAAACACAAGCCTACTTTATCCTACCATTATTTATGTGAACCTGAAATACTATTCTACGATAATAACCCTCTAAAATTTCGAGTAACCCAACTAACCTAATGACGAGTGACACACCAACGACTTTTCTACTACGGCAATGACAGGCTAACTGAGCCCAGTCGACTAGCACCTCTATTTATACCCTCCGATCTTGTGGAATATTGTGGAATTCGCTTGTGGAATACGTCGGTGCAATTCGCTTGTGGAATATTGTGGAACGTCTTGTGGAATCTTGTGGAATTCGCTTGTGGAATCTTGTGGAATTCGCTTGTGGAATATGCTTGTGGAATCTTGTGGAATATGCACTCGCTGACATGCACCCGATGAAGATGACAGAAATATCTATCAAAATTACCTAAATACAATCTATTTTAACTACTAGAGTCCTAGAATAGCATAATAATTCATTTATAGGCAATGATATAATCCTAATCATGAATAAAGAGAAAATCTAAGTTTGACATTTCACGATCGCGAAACTTACCCGCGAAAGTTTGACAGTTGTGACCCGGAAGTAAACAATGTGTGACCTGGGTCAGGGGTCAAGGTAATTTGACATGAAAGGTTATGCTAGATGCGAACACGAGGAGAGTGTTGAGAGGTAAACACAAGGTATTTAATGTTTATTTACGATGTTAATATTTACTGATGGAGAAGGAGATTTGATACAAATCAATGTTAGCAACATTTTACATTTACCGAGAAGTCTGGAGATTTATGACAATTAGAAAATAGGGTCAATTTGGAAACGATGTTGAAATATTTACGTTACTGAGAATGTTAATAAAAATGTCTGATTATAAAAAGTCGGTTCCTCACATTAGATATTCATTTGAATTTGCCAATAAATTAATTCATCAAGTATGTATCAATTTTGAGAGATTGTATGGGAACAAAATTAAATTACAAGCTAAAAATCTATAACTTTTATCAACGGAGTTCATGGACATAGTTTAATCACAACTGTGATGTACGTGTTCCTATCCAATAAACTCTTCACGCTTTGATAAACAGGTTCAGTTATGTGTGTCGTTAAGGCCAATGCAAGTAATTCACCTCCAGTGTTCAAAGTTCTATGATATCAAAGTGATATGTATTATTATTTATGATTGTGACTGTATCCTTTCTCACCAGCATGTACCTCCGGCTCCTACGGACCTGGCTGCAGCTTGTCCTGCAGTGCTCGACAGTGTTCTGATGATTCATCTTCCTGTGGTCACGTGACTGGTCAGTGTGTTGGAGGATGTAAAACTGGCTACATTGGCATAGACTGTACAGAAAGTGAGTGACAGATACAAAATGGTTTTCATTGTAAGGGTAAATAATTTTACATTTCGGACATGCACTTGCAAAATCATTTCATTTAGATTAAAACTTTTGTCAGACCTGCAGATACTATCAACCTGTATTTAAGTAATTAACCTCTAGTGTTCAAAGCTTTATGATATCAAAGTAACTATGAATTATTATTGATAAATAAATAAACTCATTACTTGATTGATTTTGTATATACATTGTTTCCTCAATTGTTATTTTTATTCTCATGTCTGTATTATTATCCTTAATTGGGTTTACTTGCTTTTATCTTTTCATAAAGATTAAAGTGCATATTTTACTTAATTTTCGTCGCTTATTTGTTTCATTTTATTGTCTGTATGACATCGTTTGAGAATAGTGAACCTCAAAAACATTGTTTTGAAGTTCAAATCGTGGTTTAAATCAATCATTAGGGTAATGCTTAGGGTTAGTGTGTGTACCGTCCAGACCAATAGATATTCAAGTGGAGAAGTTGCAGCAACAGTTAATAACGCTTCACTTCCCCACCTCTCCAGACTATCAAATCTACTTACATCATCAAAGTAAAACTATTTTACTACAAGTAAATAAGGCATGACATTGTTGGAACTGCCATTTTGTTCTACCCGAGCATGTAGGTCCGACTCAAACGGTCCTGACTGTTACATGTCCTTTACAACCATAAAGACCAATCTTTAAAGCAATTATCTGATCATGCCGAATTTTACAATCTTTTCGATCAAACTACACTCCAAAGTTTAAATTACATAATATCTAAGAGAGATGTGATGGATTTGATTATGGCACTTTGACAATATAAATAACACATATTTGCAGTAGTTTGAATAAAACAAGTTGTGTTTGGTTTAAGTTTTGTTAACTTATCTAGATATAGCTGGTTTGAACGAAAGAAATACTGTAAATTCCATACCGAAAAAGATCATTACTGAATTCATTTGATTCTGTTTGACATAAGTGACACAATGTATCGCTTTAAACTTTTACTGTGCTTCTCTCCTGTATCTTTTTAGTTATTTATATTTCTGTCATAATCTACGGATTCATGTTAATACTGTTTCTAACCCGCAGTTCAACCATGTGCTGACAATTACTACGGTCCAGAATGTACGAATATATGCAGTGAACGGAAGTGTAACTCGCTCTCTTCCGCGTCATGTGACCAAGATGGCCGCTGTGAGTCTGGTTGCCAAGCTGGCTGGATGAACATTGACTGTGCCCAATGTGAGTTTCTTACAGAAGAGAAAATGTTGATAGTGTATAGCAGGACCAGGATATGCATATACATTAAGGAACTATAGATCTGCATTGACTAAAGGTCTTCAATATGTAGCAAGATTATTACAATTACAGGTTATCTTTATAACTTGATTATCAGGAAACTAAATCAATCAACCAAAATCATTTGTAAAGACGAAATGAGGTTATCTCGAACAAATCAGCTCGAATGTCCAATGATTTATCGAAAATTGAAGTCTGTTGTACAGCTAAAGATTTGTTAGGCTTTTGCTTTTTGGAAAGTCCCTGTGAAACTGCACCTCACTTTGGATATAAAACCAGTATACCAGATGCTCTGCAGCTCCTTTACAAACTTTACAAAGAATGAAAAGAGAACGAAGTTGGTCTCTACACTAGATTAATGAAATTAGCGCTGTGAATATGACTATTTCTAAAGGAAGGTATTACAATATAAATGCCCTTGTTATTGTCATAATACACTCTCTCAAAAAAGAAACGCAACCCCTCTCTCAATATCTGACAACATCCTCTGAACAAAAATGGTGATTGTAAATTGGATTTTTAGCTCACCTTTACAAAGTAAATGTGAGCTTATGTCATGGCGCTTCGTCCGTCGTCCGTCTGTCCGTCCGGCTGTCCGTCTGTCCGTCCGTCCGTCTGTCCGTCCGTAAACTTTCACGAAAAAGACTACTCCTCCTTAACGAATTCAGATATCATTCTGAAATTGTAATATGTTATACCCATGGTGATTCCTCACAGAAAGGTAGACGTTTCAGTTTTGAGAATCCAAGATGGCCGCCATGACAGCCATATTGAATTTTCAATTAGATTTCATGAAAAAGACTACTCCTTCTAAACGAATACAGATATCATTCTGAAATTGTAGTATGTTATACCCATGGTGATTCCTCACAGAAAGGTAGACGTTTCAGTTTTGAGAATCCAAGATGGCCGCCATGACAGCCATATTGAATTTTCAATTAGATTTCATGAAAAAGACTACTCCTTCTAAACGAATACAGATATCATTCTGAAATTGTAGTATGTTATACCCATGGTGATTCCTCACAGAAAGGTAGACGTTTCAGTTTTAAGAATCCAAGATGGCCGCCATGGCAGCCATATTGAATTTTCAATTAGATTTCCTGAAAAAGACTACTCCTCCTAAACGAATCCAGATATCATTCTGAAATTGTAGTATGTTATACCCATGGTGATTCCTCACAGAAAGGTAGACGTTTCAGTTTTGAGAATCCAAGATGGCCGCCATGGCAGCCATATTGAATTTTCAATTAGATTTCATGAAAATGACTCCTTCTCCTAAACCAATCTAGATATCATTTTCATATTGTAGTATGTTATACCTATAGTGATTCCTCCCACAATGGTAGACGTTTCAGTTCTGAGAATCCAAGATGGCCGCAATAGCAGCCATATTGACTTTTCAGCTGCAGATGACACATCATTATTACTAAATTTTAAGCTTTCATCAAGTGATCACTCGCACCATATAAATTCTCTAATTTGAACTTACTAATCATAATATTATCTTGAATATGGAATATTTAAGATTGTCATGCTAGTTGTTCTATATTTTTAAGTGTTTCTAAAACATTAAGATGAAAGACAAACAGAATTAATTAATTTGTTTAAAATATTTATGGCAACTAGCTGCAAAAACCCAATGACATTAAACATCATGTTGAATTTTAAACAATGGTATCTCCCTTATATTCCTTTAAATACCACACAAAAGGGGTCAACCAGAGTTCAGATATTCCTGCTGAGTCAACTATGCATTTCTAATACACATCCCAATACAGGCTGCATCACAGTCTCAGCTGCTAGTCTGTTGCATAATCAACCTGACCCAATTGATATGGTAGAGCATTATGCTATATGGCCATGTGTATGCAATAAGAGTTATGGAAATTAGACTTGTATTCTCATGACAGTGAAATGTTCTTTTTAAGAAAAACAACTTACACAAAATTTGTCCACAATAAGCTTTGTGTTTAGCAATCTACATGATAAGTTGATGTGGAAAGAGTTATTTTGCATCAGGTTCCAGTTCCTGTGTTTTACTCATATTTGTACCATTTCTATATCTAACAGAAGTTCTTCTTGACACAAAATCAATTTAGGACATAAGCTAACTATATTTTGTGAAATTATATATATTTTTCACAACAATTCATGTTCTCTCCCGTCAAGTCTTTTAATACCACACATAAGGGCTTAGCTAGAGTTCAGGTTTACATGCTCAGCACACTAGGGTGCTTCTCCAAATATACTTACACAAAGCCAAATACACAAATTGCTACACTCTCCTTAAGGATCTGGGGCTAGCAGCCCTGCCTGCTTGTATAATGCATAGTAATCCTGACCTAATTGATAAATAGAACATAATGGACTTTATGGAAAGTATATAAATTGTCTTTATGAAAAGTATACTTGTATTCTAATAATAGTAATACTTTTTACAAATAACAATTTAAACAAGTCAAGAATCAACTTTTGTGTACAACAATCTGCACGATGAGTTAATATTAACAAGTCAAGAATGTGCTTTTATGTACAGTAATCTACATGATAAGTTAATAATAGAGGTATTTTGTATCAGGTTCCAGTTCCAATACCATGTGTTTTATAAATACCTGTAAAACTAAATGATAATTGTATCATGCTGAAGGGGTTCTGGGAACAACATGTCATCATAGAAGTCATTATTTTTAGCTCACCTTTACAAAGTAAATGTGAGCTTATGTCATGGCGCTTCGTCCGTCGTCCGTCTGTCCGTCCGTCCGTCCGTCTGTCCGTCCGTAAACTTTCACGAAAAAGACTACTCCTCCTAAACGAATTCAGATATCATTCTGAAATTGTAGTATGTTATACCCATGGTGATTCCTCACAGAAAGGTAGATGTTTCAGTTTTGAGAATCCAAGATGGCCGCCATGACAGCCATATTGAATTTTCAATTAGATTTCATGAAAAAGACTACTCCTTCTAAACGAATACAGATATCATTCTGAAATTGTAGTATGTTATACCCATGGTGATTCCTCACAGAAAGGTAGACGTTTCACTTTTGAGCATCCAAGATGGCCGCCATGACAGCCATATTGAATTTTCAATTAGATTTCATGAAAAAGACTACTCCTTCTAAACGAATACAGATATCATTTTGAAATTGTATTATGTTATACCCATGGTGATTCCTCACAGAAAGGTAGACGTTTCAGTTTTGAGAATCCAAGATGGCCGCCATGACAGCCATATTGAATTTTCAATTAGATTTCATGAAAAAGACTACTCCTTCTAAACGAATCCAGATATCATTCTGAAATTGTAGTATGTTATACCTATGGCGATTCCGCACAGAAAGGTAGATGTTTAAGTTTTGAGAATCCAATATGGCCGCCATGGCAGCCATATTGAATTTTCAATTAGATTTCATGACAAAGACTATTTCTTCTAAACCAATCTAGATATCATTTTTAGCTCACCTTTACAAAGTAAATGTGAGCTTATGTCATGGCGCTTCGTCCGTCGTCCGTCTGTCTGTCCGTCCGTCCGTCCGTCTGTCTGTCCGTCTGTCCGTCCGTCCGTAAACTTTCAGGAAAAAGACTACTCCTCCTAAACGAATGCAGATATCATTCTGAAATTGTAGTATGTTATACCAATGGTGATTCCTCACAGAAAGGTAGACGTTTCAGTTTTGAGAATCCAAGATGGCCGCCATGGCAGCCATATTGAATTTTCAATTAGATTTCAGGAAAAAGACTACTCCTCCTAAACGAATGCAGATATCATTCTGAAATTGTAGTATGTTATACCCATGGTGATTCCTCACAGAAAGGTAGACGTTTCAGTTTTGAGAATCCAAGATGGCCGCCATGGCAGCCATATTGAATTTTCAATTTGATTTCAGGAAAAAGACTACTCCTCCTAAACGAATGCAGATATCATTCTGAAATTTTAGTATGTTATACCCATGGTGATTCCTCACAGAAAGGTAGACGTCTCAGTTTTGAGAATCCAAGATGGCCGCCATGACAGCCATATTGAATTTTCAATTAGATTTCAGGAAAAAGACTACTTCTTTTAAACTATTGCAGATAACATTCTGAAATTGTAGTATGTTATACCCATGGTGATTCCTCACAGAAAAGTAGACGTTTCAGTTTTAAAAATCCAAGATGGCCGCTTTGGCAGCCATATTGAATTTTCAATTAGATTTCATGAAAAGACTACTCTTTCTAAACCTATCTAGATATCATTCTGAAATTGTAGTATGTTATAACTATGGTGATTCCTCACAGAAAGGTAGATGTTTCAGTTTTGAGAATCCAATATGGCCGCCATGGCAGCCATATTGAATTTTCAATTAGAATTCATGAAAATGACTCCTTCTCCTAAACCAATCTAGATATCATTTTCATATTGTAGTATGTTATACCTATAGTGATTCCTCCCACAAGGGTAGACGTTTCAGTTCTGAGAATCCAAGACGGCCGCGATAGCAGCCATATTGACTTTTCAGCTGCAGATGACACATAATTATTACTAAAATTTAAGCTTTCATCAAGTGATCACTCGCACCATATAAATTCTCTAATTTGAACTTACTAATCATAATATTATCTTGAATATGGAATATTTAAGATTGTCATGCAAGTTGTTCTATATTTTTAAGTGTTTCTAAAACATTAAGATGAAAGACAAACCTAATTAATTAATTTGTTTAAAATATTTATGGCAACTAGCTGCAAAAACCCAATGACATTAAACATCATGTTGAATTTTAAACAATGGTATCTCCCTTATATTCCTTTAAATACCACACAAAAGGGGTCAACCAGAGTTAAGATATTCCTGTTGAGTCCACTATGCATTTCTAATACACATTCCGATACAGGCTGCTAGCATCACAGTCTCAGCTGCTAGCATGTTGCATAATCAACCTGACCCAATTGATATGGTAGAGCATTATGCTATATGGCCATGTGTATGCAATAAGAGTTATGGAAATTAGACTTGTATTCTCATGACAGTGATATGTTCTTTCTAAGAAAAACAACTTACACAAAATTTGTCAACAATCAGCTTTGTGTTTAGCAATCTACATGATAAGTTGATGTGGAAAGAGTTATTTTGCATCAGGTTCCAGTTCCTGTGTTTTACTCATATTTGTACCATTTCTATATCTAAAAGAAGTTCTTCTTGACACAAAATCAATTTAGGACATAAGCTAACTATATTTTGTGAAATTATAAATATTTTTCACAACAATTCATGTTCTCTCCCCTCAAGTCTTTTAATACCACACATAAGGGCTTAGCCAGAGTTCAGGTTAACATGCTCGGCACACTAGGGTGCTTCTCCAAATATACGTACACAAAGCCAAATGCACAAATTGCTACACTCTCCTTAAGGATCTGGGGCTAGCAGTCCTGCCTGCTTGTATGTTGCATAGTAATCCTGACCTAATTGATAAATAGAACATAATGGACTTTATGGAAAGTATATAAATTGTCTTTATGAAAAGTATACTTGTATTCTAATAATAGTAATACTTTTTACAAATAACAATTTAAACAAGTCAAAAATCAGCTTTTGTGTACAACAATCTGCATGATGAGTTAATATTAACAAGTCAAGAATCTGCTTTTATGTACAGTAATCTACATGATAAGTTAATAATAGAGGTATTTTGTATCAGGTTCCAGTTCCAATACCATGTGTTTTATAAATACGTGTAAAACTTAATGATAATTATATCATGCTGAAGGGGTTCTGGGAACAACATGTCATCATAGAAGTCATTATTTTTCAATTAGATTTCAGGCCAAGTACTACTCCTACTAAATCAATTAAGATATCATTCTGAAAAGTGAGTATTTTTTTATATAGTGATTCCTGACAAAGACGCATTTATTTTATTATCAAGAATCCAAGATGGTCAATATGTCAATTATATTGAATTTTCAATTAGGTTTCATGAAATTCATTGAAAAGAATACATTTCCTGATCAATCAAATCAATGTCATTATATTTGTATTGATACGCTTGTTGTAATATTTATCAACACCATAAATACAGTTACAAAAAAATGTATGAATCATCTTTATCTGCGAACAGCCTGAGACATGACTGTTTTAATAAATCCTTTTTAATAAAACATAAAATGATAAAAGTTTTTCACTCCATCAGTGGGTTACATAATTCCTGAGACTTCATATATGGCAAATAACATAGCCAGTGAGGGATAAATATACATTTTTTAATCATCTATATCTGATTACGGTCTGAACAATGATTATCTAGATAATTATAATGATCATTCAATTCAAACAAATCCTTTTCAAAAGCATTTAAAATGATTAAATTTGTTCACTCCCAACACTAACTGTAAGGTTTTTTACTCCTTTGTTCCCATGCAATTAATTTATTCCAAATTGAAAATTTTGGTTAAAGAATAACTAATTATCTTTTATTTTGTTTGTCATGCTAATAAAAGATATAATATTCATCTTCAAAACAGCATTCATTGAACAGCTGTCTGAACAAATTTTATTTTACAAAGTCTTTCTCACCAATTCTCTCTGTTAGTTAAGATACTTCAATAAACATATTACTGAGTTTACCTCCAGATTATTTCCATTGCAAACCTCTCTTTTACCCCCACCCCTTCTATCCCCCCACCCCCTTTCCCCTCCTATCCTTCCAGCCCCTCTCCTGCAACTCTCCTCTAAAGGGTATCTGTATTGCATATTGAAATGAGGGGAGGACACTCACTATATGGAATAACAGTAACTTACATAAGAGGATAAGTTACATAAGCTACATGCAGGTGCAAGAGGTCATCATAGGTCATCATATCTAGTAATTAGCATAAACCCCCATGTTGCTAGCCTATTCTGACCAATCAGATTGCACTAACATATGTCAAGATTTAAGATATTCAGAAATCTTCAGTTAGAATTACATGAGACATTGACCTGGACAGTTTACTTTGGCAATTGGACTTATCACTAGCTGAATTTGTGATTTGTGTCAGAGGGATATATTCCAAATGTTTATGTGCATCATCTTTTTAGTTCTTTGGAAGTTGAGAGTGTGACTAAATGAATACTCCTAAACCAATCAAGATATCATAATGAAATTAATACAGATGCCCACATAAAAGTAGCATTTTGAAGATTAAAAAGTCCAAGATGGTCACCAATTCAGCCATAGATATACAAAAAAGTTATACAAAAACCTACTGCTTGTTAACAAATCATGATTATATCATTCTTGTATTAATGTTTGTTCAAGCTCTAGTGGTTTCCAACAGAAGAATAGCATTTTAAAAGATAAAAAAATCACGATGGCAGCCATAATCAATTATCATATAAAAGATGGTTACACAATTAAACCATATTACCACATCATTCATTTTAAGGTGAGCTTCTGTACCCTCGGTACTTTTATTAGATGTTATTTCCAACTTTGCCCCCTTGAATTAGTTTGGTTTGATTTACAACAAAAACTAATGACAGGATAGTATCAGTTGAACAATTTTAAAAGGAAAATGCGAAATGTATGGCGTTTCCCTTGTAAGCCTTTTCGTATCAAAACTGCAAGAAATGATTTATGACATCTGATTTAGATCTTGTATGTGTATATTGCCTTGTGTGATGATTTATATTGAAGAAATATTATAAAAACCGCAATAAATAAAGTTAATAACAATCTATTAGTCTGAGAGCCTAGTCCAGATTTAATTGTTCCGCTACAAATAAAGCGTTGAGATTGTTAAAAGATGCAAAAAAAATGTTCTTTAGTTGCTTGTGACATATGGGGATTCTGTTAGCAGCGAAAATGGCGCACAGTGGCGCACAGTGGTGTAGTGGTTAGCATGCTGGCCTCTCACGCCGGAGACCCGGGTTCGAATCCCGGTGGAGACACCAAAAATTTTTGACTTGGGTCTCATCCTGTGTTGTGTCCCTGGGCAAGGCATTTCATCCACATTGCACTCAGTCCACCTAGCTGTTAAAATGGGTACCTGAAAATCGGATGTACTGACCTACATGGTCGTGATTAGCGCTTAGTAGCAGCTGTGAAAGTACACTCCTTCGGGGTAATAATGTAGCGCTTTGAGCATGTCTTAGGACGTGGAAAAGGCGCAAAATAAGTATCATCATTATTATTATTATAAATAAAGTAAAACTGTTATTGAGGGTGGCTTTAAAAAAATGCCACTGATGTTCTATGTTTACAGTTATCACGAAAACGTGATAACTCATCCCTGTTGGTATACTATAGTGTATCTTACAAATGTGTTTTAGACCACGTTGCTATTTCGCCAGATATCTAAAAATCAAAACATTGTTAAATACATCTTCAAGATTCGTTTAGATCAGTTATTTTTAACAATCTATGTTTATTTAATAAAATTATCACATTTTTCGGCAGGTGTACGGAATAGGCAGCTTTCGTGTACGGAATTACCAGCCAAGTGTGCGGAATTTTCGAACAGTGATTAGGCTTATATATTTGTTGATACACTGAAAAACAAATTCCCCTGTTAAAACTAACAGAAGAATCTATTTTGTTTATCGTTCAGTTTTGATTAACAATTAATAGTAAGGTTAATATAATTTGCAATAACACCACGAATGTTCCTTTCCTCGGGTGTACGGAAAAGCACGGCTCAACTCTAATAAGGCTAAATTGAAAAAAAAAAATGTTTCTCGGGCTCCGGCGCATCACTTTTTAATGTGCGCGTGACACCTTTTTATTGTCTTTTACAAAAACTATCATTGAATATCCCGCATCGTTACCATAATTTATTCCAAAAACCAAAACACATATTTGTCCATCAAAATGATAGTTCTATGAACACGGAAATAGTACCCCTTTTCACCTCAAAGTCCCTTTCAAGAATATTCCAGGTATAAAAATAAAATGTGTTCCCCCCTCCCAAAATTTTTAGATGTCTAAAATTTGATATTACAAAATACTCTCAAAGAATTCCTAGGATAATTAATTTGTTTTATATTCACATGTGAACAAAGTAAGCCTTTGATACAACTTTATTTCAATATTTCAGTATTATTTAGAAATAAAGCAAAAATATATTTTAGTGGCACAACCTGCCCCGGTCTCCCCATTAATAAAAAGTAAGACGATGTTTTATCCGAATAATGTAGAAAAAAAGAAAAGAAAAAAAGAAACGGAAGGCTTAAAGGATTTTACAATAAACAATTATTAACAACTTATTCTAATCCTTTGCAACATTTAAACCACATTTTTCCGTCGCAGCTCGGCTATTTCCGTAAGTGACGTCACAAGAGCGAGTCATGACAGTCATTACACAAGGAGCTGTACGCGAGACGATGCCATTCTAGTGATTAGTTATTAGATAAGGCTTCATTGGAATCAACTAAGAATTGATTCACTGACATAAATAATGATATGTTTTCATCTAGATATTCTACTGTAACGTTTGTTAGGAACATAATATATGCCTGTGCAATATAATGATAACAAACTTGATCGGTGTTGGCCTACTGACGCTCCAAAATTCAATTTAAAATTGCATTATTTTACCAATAAAGGTTGATTGTATAGAAGTGTTTCTTTTATAATGAATGTTATACATGATGTTTTGGCGCTACCTACATGCCCTGGGCGTTGAGTAAAGACATAACAACAAATATATTGCCAATTTCTTCCATGAATCGGTAAATTGTCCGTATTTTAAAAACGTTCGTTGAATAATATATCCAATAATAATTATTTGAAAGAAATAGGTAGCAATACAGATTGAAAAGAAACGTTTGAATCAAATGGTTTGCAGAAATTACACACATAATGGCCTCAGCTCCTAATCAAAAGTTTCCGAAGTTCGGGCGATCTCGGTGTCTGAACCTCGGTCAGTTTGCCCTACATTAATTCTTCTGATGTCCGACGTGTCAATAAACATTCATTATATTTAAATCTTAAAGCAGTGCACACATTATAAATAATGTCTTTGTGACACGTTCATTTGAAATAGCGGTCGTTCGTCCAATCGATCAGCTGTTAGTTGTTTATAAATATAACAATGCTAAAAATGTGCTTAGAAGTGGCTCCGAGAGCCGTGAGCCTCCCCAAGTGTGGATCTTCTTGTCGACATGTCTCTTTGAACAAATATAATTAGAATTTGCTTTTCAAATTCAAAATGTATCGTCGTAATTGGAAAATTATCAAATATAGAAAGAATAGTTTCAAAAGACATTAACTAACTTTTCTCATTGCCCAGAAAAATTAAGTTCAATGTCGTTCAGGCTTCAGTTTACAATTTCTGAAGCTTATGTACACGTTCTTACTAATGATCAAACCAGCATTTTATGAATATATGTGTGTAAAGTATTTTATAAAAATAGTTCTCAATGAAAGAAGCAAAGGGATAATATCTTTGTATTATTCTTAGGCCTTTATTAACTTTGTAACAGTTTTAATGTACTTAAAGTATTTTAGTATTTTCCACTCTAAAATATACAATTGACAAACAAGAGCACTTCCCAAACTGAATTGCAAAGAAGCATTCATTGATTTGAATATACACTAACCTATTTTGTCTGAGAATAATAACTACAGTTTACAAATATATCTATAAATCATTATATTTCCTTTTACTGTCTACATCAGAGGTCAATGAAAAACAAAAAGTCAATATTCATCATTTCAACACTTTCTAAAATCAATAACACAAAATGAAACAATGCAAAAACTAAATCAAATAAAATTAAAATATAATTTGAAGATGTGATTTATATCATAATATACTATGTTTGAAAGTACCACTGTCTCATGATTTCTTTAAACAAATCTTTTCAAATTATCAACATATTGTATTGCATATTTCATGAAATACATGATTTTATGTTCAACCAGAAATGAAGGCAAAATCTGATGTAAACACAAAATCATTAGTACTTATTTTTCTTTTCACTGAAATAGATATATCTAGTGTTGTAGTACTGCTAATTCCTCTATGTGATGAAAATCAAAATTAATGAAGTGAGTATTTTATATTTAAATTCTATTTTTTTCTTCCTACTGTGTAATTTCCCGGTTTTGTGCAGTTGCCAATGATTTGAATTACTGTCTCTTTTAAAGGGAATAGTAATTGAAAAGATCATGAGTCATGTCACTTTTGAATGAATTTTGTGTTATGAAGTTATAATTGTGTATATTTAATATTTTTACATGTGTACAAAATTCTGTCTAGCAAGGGTTAAAAATATATATTTTTATGTGCATCGTTTGTAATGTATTCTCAACATGACACAATCTCCTTTTTTTAGCTCACCTTTACAAAGTAAATGTGAGCTTATGTCATGGCGCTTCGTCCGTCGTCCGTCTGTCTGTCCGTCCGTCTGTCCGTCCGTAAACTTTCACGAAAAAGACTACTCCTCCTAAACGAATTCAGATATAATTCTGAAATTGTAGTATGTTATACCTATGGTGATTCCCCACAGAAAGGTAGACGTTTCAGTTTTGAGAATCCAAGATGGCCGCCATGACAGCCATATTGAATTTTCAATTAGATTTCATGAAAAATACTACTCCTTCTAAACGAATACAGATATCATTCTGAAATTGTAGTATGTTATATCCATGGTGATTCCTCACAGAAAGGTAGACGTTTCAGTTTTGAGAATCCAAGATGGCCGCCATGGCAGCCATATTGAATTTTCAATTAGATTTCATGAAAAAGACTACTCCTTCTAAACGAATACAGATATCATTCTGAAATTGTAGTATGTTATACCGATGGTGATTCCGCACAGAAAGGTAGAATTTTAAGTTTTGAGAATCCAATATGGCCGCCATGGCAGCCATATTGAATTTTCAATTAGATTTCATGACAAAGACTATTTCTCCTAAACCAATCTAGATATCATTTTTATATTGTAGTATGTTATACCTATAGTGATTCCGCACAGAAAGGTAGACGTTTCAGTTTTGAGAATCCAAGATGGCCGCAATAGCAGCCATATTGACTTTTCAGCTGCAGATGACACATCATTATTATTAAATTTTACGCTTTCATCAAGTGATCACTGGCACCATATAAATTCTCTAATTTGAACTTACTAATCATAATATTATCTTAAATATGGAATATTTAAGATTGTCATGCAAGTTGTTCTATATTTTTAAGTGTTTCTAAAAAAATTAAGATGAAAGACAAACATAATTGATTAATTTGTTTAAAATCTTTATGGCAACTAGCTGCAAAAACCAAATCACATTAAACATGTTAAATTTTAAACAATGGTATCTCCCTTATATTCCTTTAAATACCACACATAAGGGGTCAACCAGAGTTCAGATATTCCACTATGCTGTCTAATACACATCCCAAGGCAGGCTGCTAGCATCACAGTGTCAGCTGCTAGTCTGTTGCATAATCAACCTGACCCAATTGATATGGTAGAGCATTATGCTATATGGCCAAGGCCCATGTGTATGCAATAAAAGTTATGGACTTGTATTATCATGACAGTGATATGTTCTTTCTAAGAATAACAACTTACACAAAACTTGTCTACAATAAGCTTTGTGTTTAGCAATCTACATGATAAGTTGATGTGGAATAAATATGCAGATGAAAATCGAAAAGGGTTTAGTAAGAAAAGTAAGGAAATTTGATTTGTCATATCTCTCTGTTGATTTGACAATGCAAAAATGTTTACCATTATAGTACTGTATGAGTGTTAAATAAATTGATACTTTAATGAAAGACATCTCATGGTCACTTGACATGTAAATATAATGTGAACAAAATAAACGTGTCTTATGCATTGCTGTGTTTATGACTTTCCTCTCAATCAGTCATTCATTTTCCTTGAAAAATCTGTACTTTTGGGATTCTCAATATCCCATGCAGCATAACCATCAGTGAAATAATCTTGAAATCATATTAATGATTCACTACAAAACAAATGTAAGTGCCCACCATCCTTTAAGTAATGAATGACATTTAAACGGATACACTTAAACCAATCAAGATATCATAATGAAATTAATACAGATGCCCACATAAAAGTAGCATTTTGAAGATTAAAAAGTACAAGATGGTCACCAATTCAGCCATAGATATACAAAAAAGTTATACAAAAACCTACTGCTTGTTAACTTATCATGATTATATCATTCGTGTATTAATGTTTGTTCAAGCTCTAGTCGTTTCCAAAAGAAGACTAGTATTTTAAAAGATAAAAAAATCATGATGGCAGCCATAATCAATTATATAAAAGATGGTTACATGTATAATTAAACCATTTTACCACATCATTCATTTTAAGGTGAGCTTCTGTACCCTCGGTACTTTTATTTAGTCATGTAATCTTGATATGTTCTCGTATGCTTAGTAATAGCTTCCAAACGCAGCCTTTTTAACGCCCGTCGACATTTTATCCGATTTTGTTCGAGAATGTGTGAAACAGTCATATGCATAATACTAAAAGTGAACTGCACGTGCAAATCAAGGAAATCAAAGTTTTAGCCGAGGTCTATAAAACGACACGTTGTTTGGCATTTTATTCAATTCGTTTACTTCGAAAATCAAGGTCGAAATGCCCCGACTGAATAGAGCAGATCGAAATTTTTCCATTGGTCGGATTCAGGCCGGGCAAAGTTTTGTAACAGTTGCCCGCCATCTTAATGTCCATAAAACAACGATTTCTCGACTTTAGAATCGTTGTATACAGTTCCACGCAACCGAAGACCGTCCTCGAAGTGCTAGACAAAGGATCACCGCATCGGCTCAGGATTGTTTCATCCGGGTCATCCAACTACGTAATTGGCAAGCAACACCAACCCTCACTGCAACAAAAGTGCCTGGTTTGAGGAGATTGTCGGCCCAAACCATCAGCAACCGTTTACATGAGGCTAATATTCATGCACGACGACCATTTATCGGACCTGTTCTGAGACGGCAACATTGACGTCAACGTGAGGATATGGACCCGAAAGAACTGGAGACATGTCTGGTTCGGTGACAGTTTCAGTGTCCTACTTCACAGACGTGATGGCAAGCAACGTGTATACAGACGAGGAATTGAACGTTTTGCACCGAACGGCGTTCGACAGGTCGACAGATTTGGCAGGAGGGAACGTCATGGTTTTGGGAGTCATGTCTTACAACGGACGATCACACCTAGTCACCATTGATGGCCCAACGCAACATCAATGACGTTTTACAGCCACACCTCCTTCCGATAATCGACCAATAGAGGTAACTGTTTCAACAGGACAATGCCCGCCCTGACACAGCTCGTGCAACAGTGGATTTTCTATGGAATTCCAATGTCAACCCCTTTCTATGGCCTCGAGGTCGCCCGACATAGACAACATCGAACATCTTTGGGACCATCTTAATCGTCGTATCTGGGCATGTACACCACCACCGCAGACGTTAGATTTACTGGCCACAGCACTACAGGATGAGTCGAGAGCAATACCACAGGAAAGGATTTGTCGTCTGATCCGTTCTGTTCCGAGGAGGCGCAATGCTGTGATTACAGCTCGTGGTGCTCATTCTAGATACTGAAGAAAGCGCCCCCTGGTTTCCGTCAAATGTTTGATAGAGACCTATGAGATTGGGACCTTACACTACACATACATGTGTTTCACCATGAAAAATTTCATTGTGTTATCTTTGATAATCTATGTACAATGACAGGTTAAAGACTGATATAAACACTGCATGAAATAAGGAGTTGCGTTTTTATTTTTGAGAGAGTTTAGATACATGTTTGACTAGAAACTGTCAGTAGTCATCTGATCTTACATCCGGGTACGACAGATTAAGCTTTGTCGGGTTGTTAAGCATCATACATATTTTAATTTCTTTAAAGGAAGGTCGGCCAATAATTACTCAAGAATAGGAGGTTAATTATTTGATGGAAAAGAAAAAACATATTTGTTTTCTGAAGGGTGGAAAGTTATCAAAAATGTCATATGGTTTGTTCAATGGTACACACTTGAAAATTGGGAACAGCTTTAACTATGTTTTATTTCTATTTATTTGCAATTTCAGTTCGACAAAAGCACTTGATGATCCTCCTTACCGGCTAAATTAGCTTTTACAGAAATCAGTGTTTATCTGCGAAAAGTTCGTATTCTTTCACCCGATGTAATCCACAAGAAATCCGATAGTCAAACACAACCGATGCTGTCACGTAGGTTAGAGGTTAAGAGGTTCAAACGATACGCAAGTATGGAACAAAATCACCTTTCAGCTTGTAAGATATTTTGAATTTTTGATCAAAATCCATGATTGCGATTAACGATTAACACTGAATGTCGTCGGTACTTATATTTATTCTGCTTTGGGTGTTTCAAATGTGTATGTTCAAATGGATTAAGATTTTGTATATAAATGAAGATCTGTTTCCTAAGAAATATTATGATATCACTTAATGGATAATGTCAACACAACGCTTGGTTTTCAGAATTTGTAAATTTTCTTTTTCTCTCATGAATTAAGCTTTGTTTTGCTTTAGCAAAGTATGTAAAACAGAGTACCAATGTATTGATATGTTGTCAAAACTGAAATGTGCTTAATGAAACTTAAATCTGTGAAATGTTAAGTCTGTTTCAGTAGAAGATATATGTTTTCGCTGGAGAGTTTGTAGAAGCATCGTACAAAGTTACAATCTGGGCTGGTACATTGAAGGGTTTTGAGGGTAGATGGTAGAAAAATGAAAGGGTGTCGAGGAAGATTTTGTAAGGAAGAAATAGGAGATGCATTAATGTTCAAGTTTTCCACATAACAATGACTTGAGAAAAGTGTATGTGCCTGATAGCTACCTGCAGTTTGTACCAAACTTGAATAACATAATCATTTATGGTGATGGTGAATTCACTGAAGCTAAGAAACACTCAACAGTAAATCTAAAGCAAGAACTGAGAGGAAAGTAAACATGCACGTTTTGGCAGTTTTCATCAACCCTTCCTTGACAATGTGACAATAAATCGATCCCACGTGTACAGCGCTAGTGGGTGCCGTGGACATACTCTCAGCGCTAAACCAAATTAATGGACGCTGTAGATGTAAACATGCCTGTGTTTTTAAGGCGAAATGTTTTCCACGTTTACAGTAAAAGCGATACAAAATTTAATTATGTCGACGTTTTGAAGGCCTCGAGAAAACTTAATACTTTCAGAATAACGTTTAAGAAAAGATGTTTGATAACAAGTTGCTTGTACGTGATATTTGAGTTAAATCAACTAATTGCGCGTTGATAAACATATTGTTTTGTTTCGTTAAGGGAAAATTGATGCACGTTGTGATCATCTATTTCGACCATTTTTGTCAACAATTCCATGTTATTAAGTGCTATGATTTTATTGTGACTTCTCACCAGCATGTAACTCCGGCTCCTACGGACCTGACTGTAGCTTGTCCTGCAGTGCTCGAGAGTGTTCTGATGATTCATCTCCTTGTGATCACGTGACTGGTCCGTGTGTTGGAGGATGTAAACCTGGCTACAGGGGCACAGATTGTAGGCAACGTAAGTGTCAGACACGAAATGATTTTCACTTTTCGGATATATATTTCTACATTTGTGTCATGCATATACATCATCAGTTCATATAACCTAGGACTTCAGTCGAAGACATTGAGGCATTCAGAAACTACCAACCTGGCAGTTCAATAAATCAATGCACCTCCTGATTCATATGTTGTACGTGATTGTTTGATATGAATTCATTCTCATATGTTTATGATTATATTTGATGAAGTAAACTTGCTTATATATTCTCCTAAGATGGAAGTCCATCATGAAACTGTGCTTATTTTCCTATTTGTTTCCTTTAATTTTCTGTATTATGACATCATTTGAATAAGTTGTGATTCAAAGACGCGTTGTTATGAAGTTCAAATTGTGTTTTAAATAGTTCCTTACTGTAGTAGATTACATACACCACTGCTTCTTACATAATCAAAGAATAATGACAAAGGCATGACATAGTGGTGAATTGTAGCTGCAATTTTGTTCTAACCCGAGCAAAATCGTTTCGATAGTTATCCTTGTGACAACCATCGGCCGCAGCCCCTTCAAACGAAGCCTCTGGCTACTTACAAACCTATATAACAACTCAATCTACGGTATATCAGTAAGTTATCACTGTTTCTTCTCCCCAGCATGCCAGCAAGACTTCTACGGTCCCGGCTGTACCAGTTCTTGTAGTAGAAGGAAGTGTAAACTATCTTCGAGTCGATGTCCTCACGTGACTGGTCAATGCTGGGACGGATGTCAGAATGGCTACAGAGGACTGGATTGTACACAGCGTAAGTGTTAAGATTGACAGGAGGTATGTACATGTAGGTAGTCTAGATTCATATAAGCTACATGCACGTCGACCTCCTTATATTTCAATACGTTCTACCAGACATTCATAAATTGTACATTTTGCTTGAAAACATTAGTCAAATTACAAGACCATGCTTAAAATATCTGCTTGATCTTACATCTAAGGTAATATTTCACTAGTAATGACCCAAGTTTCGTACATGTAGCTTGAATACGTTCAAACTAATATCCCTTCTTTCGGTGTATTAGAATTTAAACATCTATGTGTCCAGGCTTCTCAAAAGTTTATAAAAACTACAATGCCACCTTTACGTTTGAAAAAACAGAATGAAGAGCGTCATGTAAGCTACATGCATTATACATTATACATACATTATATTTCAATACGTTCTACCAGACATTCATAAATAGTACATTTTGTTTAAAACATTAGTCGAATTACAAAACCATGCTTACAATATCTGCTTGATCTAACATCTAAGGTAATATTTCACTAGTAATGACCCAAGTTTCGTACATGTAGCTTGAATACGTTCAAACTAATATCCCTTCTTTCGGTGTATTAGAATTTAAACATCTATGTGTCCAGGCTTCTCAAAAGTTTATAAAAACTACAATGCCACCTTTACGTTTGAAAAAACAGAATGAAGAGCGTCATGTAAGCTACATGCATTATACATTATACATACATTATATTTCAATACGTTCTACCAGACATTCATAAATAGTACATTTTGTTTAAAACATTAGTCGAATTACAAAACCATGCTTACAATATCTGCTTGATCTAACATCTAAGTCAATGTTTCACTACTAATGACACCAGTTCCGTACATGTAGCTTGAATACGTTCAAACCAATATCCGTATTATCAACTTGTTTCAGTGTATTAGAATTTAATCATCTATGTGTCCGGACTTCTCAAGAGTTTATAAAAACGACAATGCCACCTTTCGTTTGAAATGAAAGAATTAATGAATCAAATAATTATATATAAGTCTAAAGCATTTTCCTATCATTTGAAAAGTATATAATATGTTTATAAATGAAGACATGAGTAAGATCCAAAGTTGAAAACGAGACATTCAAATCTTTATGAAAAAAAGTAGCAGTTTATTCCAACAGATAGTTTCTGAGACAATACACGATCTGATTGTATTGAATGTCTCCAATATACACTCAATGTACATACAACACAAAGGCCCCACCTAAATGAAGTCTCTATAAAGACATTCGACAGCGCTTTTGACAAAGAAGAAACACAAGGGCCTCCTTTCATAAAGCAATTTTATTAAGGTTGACCAAACCGTCCATTCTCTACCATTGCACTAGTTTACATAAGGGATTTACGATAACCTAAGAGTTTTTTCCTAGTTCCTAGGTTATATATTATATTGACTTGTAATTTACAATAGTTTGATACGAAAAAGTTGAATTGTGAAATAGCTCAAAATCAAAATAGCCTTCCATATGTCTTTATGTCACACAACTATTCCTACTCCAAGAGCTAGATACATGATAACCCTGAAAGAAAGATTCATTTTTAAAATAGCAAAAATGTCAAAAAGCCTTCATTTGTCTATAGTTAAAACTGTTATTCTTACTCCAAGAGATAGCTAAAGGATGACACTGAAAGTATTGTCCAATTGCCAAATAGCTAAAACAGTAAAATAGCCGTTCATATTACTCTTACTGTTATTCCTACTTCAAGAGCTGTTATTGCTGCTACTTGTCACTTCTCGCGACCTGGTGCCGTGACTTGGTAGTGATTTGGTAGTGACTTGGTAGTGACTTGGTAGTGATTTGGTAGTGATTTGGTAGTGACTTGGTAGTGATTTGGTAGTGACTTTGTAGTGATTTGGTAGTGATTTGGTAGTGACTTGGTAGTGATTTGGTAGAAATTTGGCAGTGACTTTGTAGTGACTTTGTAGTGATTTTGTAGTGATTTGGTAGTGACTTGATAGTGACTTGGTAGTGACTTGGTAGTGATTTGGTAGAAATTTGGTAGTGACTTGGTAGTGATTTGGTAGTGACTTTGTAGTGATTTTGTAGTGATTTGGTAGTGACTTGGTAGTGACTTGGTAGTGACTTGGTAGTGATTTGGTAGTGATTTGGTAGTGATTTGGTAGTCTAGACATTATGAAAGGGTCATGTCCTATCCTTGACTTGGGTATATCTAAAGACGAAAAGTGTCATGAATGGTTTTTATTAGTGGGTTCCCCTCTTTCCTAGAATGTGAGACCGGCTCCTATGGATCTGGCTGTAGCTTGTCCTGCAGTGCTCGAAACTGTTCTGATGGTTCTTCATCGTGTGATCACGTGACTGGTCAGTGTGTTGGAGGATGCAAATCTGGATACAAGGGCACAGATTGTAGGCAACGTAAGTGTCAGATAGGAAATGATTTTCACTGTTTTGATACAGTGCCAGATACAGATTCGTGTTGTCTCATTTAGAAGTAAATTTGTATTTGAATTTTAGCTCTAAGTCAATATATGTACCAAAAGCAATTATATACTTTCGAAATTGGGTAAGTTTGTTGTTGATAACTTACCATGACATGTTATACTTTTGACAGAATGCATCACTGGCAATTATGGCTTCAACTGTTCAAAGTCTTGCATAAATCGGCACTGTGTGACGTCATCATATGAGTGTGACTATCAAAGTGGGCAGTGTCCGGACGGGTGTAAGCTTGGATGGATATGACTGGACTGTACAAGTCGTGAGTTGCAGATTGCATGAAATTATTTCAAATATACATGCTGACGTTTAGATTTAACCAACATTGAGAGTCAATAGATATCACACCTTCCTACGCAAAACCTAAACCCCAAGTTTCCAAATGTCAGTTTAATGTCTTGCTGTAGACCTTTGAATTTTCTGTGCTGATATCAGTGCCCTACAGACGACTGTCAGCAACCCCCAGTTACTTTCTGATTGGACTATTACTTTCTCTCATAGTACGCTAGAGAGCATGCACAGACAAATCAAGGGTCTGTAGCAACACATAGAGGTTACTCTTCTGAAACTGGCGCTTAAGGCTTAGTGTAGGAAGATGTAGATAGCGTTACAACTTGTGTTTTCTGCACAAACACTTTAACTACAGCGAACGTTATTTACTAAGTTAACTAAGTGTATTTAATGGTAAACCGTCGTCAAATCGGTGTTATGTAAAATTCACTTTTAGAGTGTCCTGCTGGTACATTTGGATCTGACTGTACGTCCTGCAGTGCACGTCACTGTCAGGGAGAGTCGGACTGTCCTGCAGATGGAAGCTGTTCTCAGGGATGTCAGGACGGATGGACCGGAAACACGTGCATACAAGGTCAGGGTTGAAGTTATTATTATGCCTCAAATGTCATAAAAAGCTGTTGCTATCTTCTACAGGCTTTTGCAAGTATTGAGTTATTGAACCGGTGAGATGAGATAACTGGGAGGTAAATACTGCAAGAAGTAGACTTTAAAAGTAAAGGCTTGACTACACCACGGAACGGTGTTTGGGACGTTGTCACGTCACTGAGAGCACAAGGTGATGTGGGAAAACCGATGTTGTGTAACGAGACATGTTAGCAGTTGTTGCATTCTTCGTTTTTAACTTTTTGAATAGTATATATTTCTATAAAATAACAATGTAACCGGCTAGTGTTTTGATCATGATGACCTGTTTCAGAGTGCCCGAGAGGATTCTATGGTCCCGAATGTAACAAAGCTTGTGGTAACTGTTCCTATGGTCCCTTTTGTGATCACGTGACCGGAAACTGTGTCGGAGGCTGTAAAGCAGGGTGGAGAACCAGTAAATGCGATCAAGGTAAACTGTTAAAATGAGAGCATTTATATAATAACTTTTACTTTGAGGGAAAGACATGTCAAATTGGACGCCTATCAACATGGGACTGTCCGACATATTCATTCAAGCAAAACGTAAATTTTCCAATTCATCATTAAACTGTTGCGAATTATTACTTATAATCAATTATTAGAAATTGAAGAAACCCCAAACTTTGCTGAGGAGTTTGACAGGATGACAGACTCTGATGTTTTCAAGTTAGTTATCATTTCTCTAGTTTACTGTTATTTTGATGGATCAAGTACAAAAGTACAAATGTTTTTCGTATGCCATTGATTATCTTCTCATCTACTTAGGATGAGCGGCTCCTTAAAGTTCCATGCCTGTGCTCTCCTTAAGAATAGCTTATCATTTTACTGTTGCAATTTCTCTCCCAAAATATTTATATATCATGAACTACTCGTCAGTCTTAATACATTAATACATTTAATAGGTGTCACTAGAATCTTATAACAGGACACATATGACGTAACATTGAGCTATGAGATTGACAGGTCGAACGGCTGCTCTTTCTTTTTGCGCTGCATTGAATATTGAATATTGAATATTGTGTAAAACACCTAGAAACCTTCAGTTTCCTTCCTACTAAAACACTTTTCCTGACGTGTAACTTTTCGATATGTTAAGACCGTTCATCTACACCACTCAGCTGTATGTAAGATTAACCAACGTAAAGTAAATAGATAGTATTATATGGGTATTTACATATTACATTCGGTATCAGGCTCGAGGCTAGGGCTGCTATTAGTCGAGGGCTGATACCGAATGTGATATGAAAATACCCATATCATACTATTTTTATCATATATACTTACCAAAAAAACAACAAAAATAATTGTAACATTTTTAAACATTGACAGTTCGAACGGTTACCTTGAATCTTGAATATTGAATACTGTGTATAAGATCTAGAAACCATCAGTTTCTTTCCTGGCCCTATTAAAACACATTTACTGACGTGCAACTTGTATGTTAGATTAACTAACTTTTGTAAGAAAAACTTTTATTCCAATTACCCTTATGAAAATACCCCACATATCCTTGCACGCTTAGGTAAGGAAAATAATTAAGTATAACATTTGAGAGTTCACCTATTTAATTGAGTTCTGCTCATCTTTGTAGTGTTGTTCACCAACCTGGTTCCTGGGCCCTGGTCCGCGTGCGCAGGGCCCGGGAACCAGGTTAAATGATGTCACCGCACATTGATGTCTCTTTTGCCCTTTTCACATGCGCACTTCACTCCTGAGAGTATAATTACTCCTAGGAGTATGTTTGCTATTAGGAGTAAAAGTATGTTTACTTTACGTTCCATTGAAATATAAGGACCCTTAAGTATATCATGATTTGCTTACAGTAGAAATATATTTTTCATAGAAAACTCAATGTGTGAAATGCAAATCTTGAGGTAGAGAAGAATTTAACACAATTTTACCATAGATTTTGTTTGGTCAATCAACTTTTAGTGTAAAAGGAGTGAGCGCAGCTGGTTTTCGGTTTAAAAGAATGACACCAAAAAAAAAAAATACATTTCCTTCATTAGGAAACATGCTTTCGACAAGTTAAAAAGAATAATCTTGAATGCAAGTTATTATTGATGAAAACACAATAGTAGTGTTGAAAAACTATATAAATGCAAGTCATTAACCTCAACCTAATCACAACCTAATCATTCAACTATGCTAATACTGTAGAAAATGACAGGATACTCACAGGAGTAAAAGTATATATACTTTTACTTTACCTCTAGGGGTGGAGTATTTAACTCCTAGGAGTAAATAAACTCCTGTAAGTAAATCTGTTTTGGGCTGTTTACATGGCACGTTTACTCCCTGTAAGTATATTTACTCCTAGGAGTAAATATACTCCAGTTTGTTTTAGTTCCTCAGTACTCAGTTCCTCAAGCAATTACTTCAACATAGATTATACTGAAATTTTGAATGTCAGTTGCGTTTTATCTTTATCAGTCTGCAGTGACGGTACCTACGGTCCAGACTGTACAGAGAAGTGTGGTGAGTGTGATGGTGTCTGTGACAGTGTGGATGGGAGGTGTCCTGCTGGATGTCTGGACGGATTCTGTGGAACAATGTGTGATGTGGCTCTAGCAGAAGGTGAGATTATCAAAACCTTGCACACTAATCATTTATTTCTATAACTGAAAATCATTATTCACATTTTTCTATTTCTCAATATAAGAATTATTATTTCACATTAAAGTCTAATTTCTTTCAGGCCCGTAGCACCAATTTAGGTTGTTGGGTGTAAAGATATTGGTTGTTTTTTGGTATAACACCGTCGAACTTTTCGATGTTATAGATCAGCATATGGGTGATTCCCTCCATATGTGAGGGTGCCCCAACCAAAGATATTCTATATAGGCTCACTGAGGGTCGGGGGAAGGAGAAAGTAGTGGGGTATTTCATTTACTTGGCTCAGGGGGAGGGGGTAGGGCAGTGGTTAGGAGCAGTTGCAGAAGCAAAATTCGTTACTGTAACTGTCTATTTACTTTTTAAGCAGATTTGATGTGCAGACTCCTTGACAAATGGCGATTCTATATTGTGGATTTCGTGACCCCATGACCCCACTTTTTTGCTCTTTTAGCTGATCGATTGGCATGGCATGATGTCTGGCGTCCATCCGTCCATCCCTTCGTAAACTTGTTCCTTTCCTATTAACTTTTGCAGCCCTTTGACCCCTAAAAAGACCACATGGACCAGGCCCTTTTCATCTATTTTCATCTTCTTCCCCAGAAGCATAAGGCCTAGAAAACAGAACTTTGTGTACAGACTACTTGACTAGTGAGGACTACAATTTACAGCTTTGGTGTCCTTGTGACCCCTAATAAGGGCCACAGGGTCAAGATCCTTAAAACCTATTTTTCATCTTCTTCCCTAGAAGCAGAAAGCCTAGAAAACTGAACTTTGTGTACAGACTCATTGACTCCTGATTATAATTTACTGCTATGGTGACCCTGTGACCCCTTAAAAAGGTTTGGTGAAGCATTGGATCCTATACCGGAAATTATCAGTTGCAGATTGAGAAGCCTTGTTACTCAAATTAGGGTTGTCACTTTCTAAAATGTACATTTCATGGCCATTTGGCCCCTACATAGGGGGAAACACATTTTCCACAGCCTAAAGCAAAATTGAATCTGAAACCTGACGAGCTACCGTGCCAATTGCTCAATTTTCTACGGTTACTTTCCCGATGATTATTTACACATTATAAGCCTGAAACATCATCTCCTATGTTTAAAGTAAACCTTTTGTTTTCTCAATATAGGATATAAAGAATGAGTTATATGACAATTTGACACTTGATTTCTCCCATCAGGAAACATCAATGGAAAAGAGCCTGTGCGTTTCGGTGAAGCATCACTTGTTGGAGCTGTTGTTGGAAGTATCTTACTGGTTGTTCTGCTTGGTGTTGGAATACACATCTGTCTCATCAGACAGGGACGGTGAGCTAACTGTCTAGATATATCTTACTGGTTGTTCTGCTGGGTGTGGGAATAATCATCTGTCTCATCAGACAGGGACGGTGAGCTAACTGTCTAGATATATCTTACTGGTTGTTCTGCTGGGTGTGGGAATACACATCTGTCTCATCAGACAGGGACGGTGAGCTAACTGTCTAGATATATCTTACTGGTTGTTCTGCTGGGTGTGGGAATACACATCTGTCTCATCAGACAGGGACGGTGAGCTAACTGTCTAGATATATCGTACTGGTTGTTCTGCTGGGTGTGGGAATACACATCTGTCTCATCAGACAGGGACGGTGAGCTAACTGTCTAGATATATCTTACTGGTTGTTCTGCTGGGTGTGGGAAAACACATCTGTCTCATCAGACAGGGACGGTGAGCTAACTGTCTAGATATATCTTACTGGTTGTTCTGTTGGGTGTGGGAATACACATCTGTCTCATCAGACAGGGACGGTGAGCTAACTGTCTAGATATATCTTACTGGTGGTTCTGCTGGGTGTGGGAATAATCATCTGTCTCATCAGACAGGGACGGTGAGCTAACTGTCTAGATATATCTTACTGGTTGTTCTGTTGGGTGTGGGAATACACATCTGTCTCATCAGACAGGGACGGTGAGCTAACTGTCTAGATATATCTTACTGGTGGTTCTGCTGGGTGTGGGAATAATCATCTGTCTCATCAGACAGGGACGGTGAGCTAACTGTCTAGATATATCTTACTGGTTGTTCTGTTGGGTGTGGGAATACACATCTGTCTCATCAGACATGGACGGTGAGCTAACTGTCTAGATATATCTTACTGGTTGTTCTGCTGGGTGTGGGAATACACATCTGTCTCATCAGACAGGGACGGTGAGCTAACTATCTAGATATATCTTAGTGGTTGTTCTGCTGGGTGTGGGAATACACATCTGTCTCATCAGACAGGGACGGTGAGCTAACTATCTAGATATATCTTAGTGGTTGTTCTGCTGGGTGTGGGAATACACATCTGTCTCATCAGACAGGGACGGTGAGCTAACTGTCTAGATATATCTTACTGGTTGTTCTGCTTGGTGTGGGAATACACATCTGTCTCATCAGACAGGGACGGTGAGCTAACTATCTAGATATATCTTACTGGTGGTTCTGCTGGGTGTGGGAATACACATCTGTCTCATCAGACAGGGACGGTGAGCTAACTGTCTAGATATATCTTACTGGTTGTTCTGCTGGGTGTGGGAGTACACATCTGTCTCATCAGACAGGGACGGTGAGCTAACTGTCTAGATATATCTTACTGGTGGTTCTGCTGGGTGTGGGAATAATCATCTGTCTCATCAGACAGGGACGGTGAGCTAACTGTCTAGATATATCTTACTGGTTGTTCTGCTGGGTGTGGGAATACACATCTGTCTCATCAGACAGGGACGGTGAGCTAACTATCTAGATATATCTTACTGGTTGTGCTGGGTGTGGGAATACACATCTGTCTCATCAGACAGGGGCGGTGAGCTAACTGTCTAGATATATCTTACTGGTTGTTCTGCTTGGTGTGGGAATACACATCTGTCTCATCAGACAGGGACGGTGAGCTAACTGTCTAGATATATCTTACTGGTTGTTCTGCTGGGTGTGGGAATACACATCTGTCTCATCAGACAGGGACGGTGAGCTAACTGTCTAGATATATCTTACTGGTTGTTCTGCTTGGTGTGGGAATACACATCTGTCTCATCAGACAGGGACGGTGAGCTAACTGTCTAGATATATCTTACTGGTTGTTCTGCTTGGAATGGGAATACACGCCTGTCTCATCAGACAGGGACGGTGAGCTAACTATCTAGATATATCTTAGTGGTTGTTCTGCTGGGTGTGGGAATACACATCTGTCTCATCAGACAGGGACGGTGAGCTAACTGTCTAGATATATCTTACTGGTTGTTCTGCTTGGTGTGGGAATACACATCTGTCTCATCAGACAGGGACGGTGAGCTAACTGTCTAGATATATCTTACTGGTTGTTCTGCTGGGTGTGGGAATACACATCTGTCTCATCAGACAGGGACGGTGAGCTAACTGTCTAGATATATCTTACTGGTTGTTCTGCTTGGAATGGGAATACACGCCTGTCTCATCAGACAGGGACGGTGAGCTAACTGTCTAGATATATCTTACTGGTTGTTCTGCTGGGTGTGGGAATACACATCTGTCTCATCAGACAGGGACGGTGAGCTAACTGTCTTGATATATCTTACTGGTTGTTCTGCTGGGTGTGGGAATACACATCTGTCTCATCAGACAGGGACGGTGAGCTAACTGTCTAGATTCAGCTCCGTACCTTAAGTTTTTTCACTTACCTGCGTATCTAGTACAAATGTCATGTGATTTGTAATGTCTTTCAGGCATCCTAGCACTGCAAAATTTCACAACATAGTTTGGGATTCATTTTATATTAACGTACTCGTATGTCATCACAAACATTTAGCCTAAGAACTTTGGCAGGACATTGAAGTGACCAGAGGTCAAAATTTCGAAAATACTATTTAGGAGATAAACCTAGTGTGTTTGAAAATCAGAAATATGTTATACTGGATTGATAGCGAGTAAATTTTAAATTGAAACCGAACCCGCAGAGGACGTTCAATCCAAAATTGATCACGTTTGATTTTCAAGGAGAACCAATCAGAATCTAGTATTCATTACATTCATGGAAGAATGTTTATTTTTCTCTAAAAAGTCCTTCATAAGTAATCAACTTTGGGCATACATCCTATTTGTTCCTTTGCACGAAATCAATATAATGATGCCGATTATTTTCATTGGGAGTAAATATGGAAATTTAAATCGAAAATTAATAAAATAGACATTTTATACATATGACACCGACTGTTTATTTAGTGCATCAGGGATCAAACAATCCCAGAATATGTTTTGAGAATGGTTATTTAACATATAGACAACTGGTGATCCCTTGTCATTTCTGCTGGAGTTATTTGATTGACGTCCAAACAAAACCGAACTTACATGATTTTTGCACTGAAATACACTGGCATGTGAACAAACTTAAGGTACGCAGCTGTATATGTTGTTCTATGAAGAGGGGCCTTATAAATAGCTGGATGGAACTGTATTTTCTTATTTTGTTTTTAAAAACATATTTCAGGATGAAGTAAGATGTTTTAAATGTTTCTGATTGAAGTGTATTTTACTTCTGTAAGAGGCATTTAAAAAGAAACCATGTAGGCATTTTGCTGAATAGTGATTTGGTTTTGAAGTGGGGTGGAGTTTTAAATGTCGTGGGGTTATTTGTTAAAATAATTTCGTGTTTTAGACTGCAATGGATTAAGAGGCTTGAAGGCAGGAAACCAGCACAGGAGTCACGTGACCACACTCAGATGAGCAACATGACTCCGCGACCTGCTGACGTGTCTGAGCATGCGCAGTCAAGCAATCACGTCTACAACAACGATTACGCTGTACTTGATACAGACACAATAAGAGGGAATAAAGATTATGATGTCATCCAACCAAAACATTACCAAAACCTTTAAGATAACAGTTCCTCCTCGGCAACATATACAATTGCAACTGTCATGTAAATAATGCAACTACAGTGGTCATCATAAACCTTGGCTACTGATAACCTTCTCGTGTATGATGACTAATGTACATCCAAGGACCAAGGTGCCCTATCTGAGACTTTACAACAGAACTTGGTAATAAAGGCAACGCCGGATATAGTGAGAAGCCTTCAGTGAACAGGGTTGATGGCACTGTTTGTAGTTATACTTTGCTAGTACACGCCAGTTGAACTTGGTAGCTGTCTGATATTTTAATTCAAGTAAAGACAAAATGTGATCTTGACAATAAGTACGCCAGGAAAAAACGTTTGTGTTGCATTTGATGGGTAAAGTGTCCAGCCCACGGTGTAGCATGATGAAAGTCGGTGAAATGCATCGAGGCACGAGTCGTAAAAGATGAGTATCCGTCGTTTACCCATTCTTTCCGTGTATTGTTCGTTACCTACCATGTAAATTCCCCAAGGTGGGGCCTTCTTACTACTTACTTCTTACTGTGGATGAGTTGGAGAAAAGTTGGATTAGATGAATACTTGATCACGATCTGTTGCCTTTGCTTCAGCATGATGTTTGTCAAACTTATTCTTTTTCGATTTCATGAAAACAAATTAATACAAAAGCTGCAGATAACTATATAATCCAAAACGTCAACTCCAAACGATGATACAGCTGTGCAGCTGCTGAACAAAAGTATATTAATCTCCCTATATAAACTCACAAGTTATTTTGAATTGGCACCATTTCGTATCAATTCATTTTATTATTAAACCTTCGAAGGATCACATTAATACCATACATGTAAGTTACAAATATATTACAAAGACGATTCTGTAATAGGCATTTACTGGATCCAAATAAAAGTTTTTCATATTTCTGAAAAAAAAATGTCAATTGATCATTATTCGCCAAAATTATAGGAAAAAAGTTCATATAGCAAACAGAAATAAGACAAATTTATCATGTTTTGTTAGAAAACGTATTTGACAGTTAAACATTTTGCTCACGTCTTTTAATTAAGTGTTTTCATTTTTACCCCAGTGTTTCATAAATCTTTCAAAACAATGTACTAGAATGAATATGATGATTTAAATATGTATTTGAAATATTAGATTTGTTCTTCTACTCCAATTCTCATAAAATGTTTGGTAGAATTGTTGAAGTCGATAATAAAATAATCTAATAAATTGATACTTCTGTAGCAAAAACTGTAGTTCTGCAGCTACGATTTGTGCTACACCATGTCCTAATTCATGTCAAAGAAAAAGATAGACTCATTTCAAATTATGTTTGACCCAACTGTTGTTTCTTGTTTCAATTCTCTCTCTTAAACTCTATGGTTTATTCAAGATGATGATCATACACACATTCTTCATTCTTACATCATCCCTTACACAGAGAGGATAAGATAATTCCAATAATTACCAGCCAGTACATGACTTATCATGTAATACTTGAACTTATGTTGCAAGTTCAGTAAATACTATAGTTCTGCAGCTGTTCTCATTTATGTCAGGTAAAAAGATTGACTCATTTCAAATTATTTCTAACCCTACTGTTTCTCTTTTTTAAATAAACTGACAATACTTAACTTTCAATTCTCTCTCTTAATCTTTATGGTTTATTCAATATGATGATGCTACATACATTCTTCATCCTTACCTCATCCCTTACACAGGGAGGAAGAGGGCATGTTCCAATAACTACCAACCAGGACATGACTTATCTTGTGAGGTAACTCATATCAATAACTTACACAGGGAGGAAGAGCACGTTCCAATAATTACCAACCAGGACATGACTTATCTTGTGAGGTAACTCATATCAATAACTTACACAGGGAGGAAGAGTACGTTCCAATAACTACCAACCAGGACATGACTTATCTTGTGAGGTAACTCATATCAATAACTTACACAGGGAGGAAGAGCACGTTCCAATAACTACCAACCAGGACATGACTTATCTTGTGAGGTAACTCATATCAATAACTTACACAGGGAGGAAGAGCACGTTCCAATAACTACCAACCAGTACATGACTTATCTTGTGAGGTAACTCATATCAATAACTTACACAGGGAGGAAGAGCACGTTCCAATAACTACCAACCAGGACATGACTTATCTTGTGAGGTAACTCATATCAATAACTTACACAGGGAGGAAGAGCACGTTCCAATAACTACCAACCAGTACATGACTTATCTTGTGAGGTAACTCATATCAATAACTTACACAGGGAGGAAGAGTACGTTCCAATAACTACCAACCAGGACATGACTTATCTTGTGAGGTAACTCATATCAATAACTTACACAGGGAGGAAGAGCACGTTCCAATAACTACCAACCAGTACATGACTTATCTTGTGAGGTAACTCATATCAATAACTTACACAGGGAGGATAAGACAGGTCCAATAATTACCAACCAGTACATGACTTATCTTGTGAGGTAACTCATATCAATAACTTACACAGGGAGGATAAGACAGGTCCAATAAATACCAACCAGGACATGACTTATCTTGTGAGGTAACTCATATCAATAACTTACACAGGGAGGAAGAGCACGTTCCAATAACTACCAACCAGTACATGACTTATCTTGTGAGGTAACTCATATCAATAACTTACACAGGGAGGAAGAGCACGTTCCAATAACTACCAACCTGGACATGACTTATCTTGTGAGGTAACTCATATCAATAACTTACACAGGGAGGAAGAGCATGTTCCAATAACTACCAACCAGTACATGACTTATCTTGTGAGGTAACTCATATCAATAACTTACACAGGGAGGAAGAGCACGTTCCAATAACTACCAACCAGGACATGACTTATCTTGTGAGGTAACTCATATCAATAACTTACACAGGGAGGAAGAGCACGTTCCAATAACTACCAACCAGGACATGACTTATCTTGTGAGGTAACTCATATCAATAACTTACACAGGGAGGAAGAGCACGTTCCAATAACTACCAACCAGGACATGACTTATCTTGTGAGGTAACTCATATCAATAACTTACACAGGGAGGAAGAGCACGTTCCAATAACTACCAACCAGTACATGACTTATCTTGTGAGGTAACTCATATCAATAACTTACACAGGGAGGAAGAGCACGTTCCAATAACTACCAACCAGGACATGACTTATCTTGTGAGGTAACTCATATCAATAACTTACACAGGGAGGAAGAGCACGTTCCAGTAACTACCAACCAGTACATGACTTATCTTGTGAGGTAACTCATATCAATAACTTACACAGGGAGGAAGAGTACGTTCCAATAACTACCAACCAGGACATGACTTATCTTGTGAGGTAACTCATATCAATAACTTACACAGGGAGGAAGAGCACGTTCCAATAACTACCAACCAGTACATGACTTATCTTGTGAGGTAACTCATATCAATAACTTACACAGGGAGGATAAGACAGGTCCAATAATTACCAACCAGTACATGACTTATCTTGTGAGGTAACTCATATCAATAACTTACACAGGGAGGATAAGACAGGTCCAATAATTACCAACCAGGACATGACTTATCTTGTGAGGTAACTCATATCAATAACTTACACAGGGAGGAAGAGCACGTTCCAATAACTACCAACCAGTACATGACTTATCTTGTGAGGTTACTCATATCAATAACTTACACAGGGAGGAAGAGCACGTTCCAATAACTACCAACCAGGACATGACTTATCTTGTGAGGTAACTCATATCAATAACTTACACAGGGAGGAAGAGCACGTTCCAATAACTACCAACCAGGACATGACTTATCATATGAGGTAACTCATATCAATAACTTACACAGGGAGGATAAGACAGGTCCAATAATTACCAACCAGTACATGACTTATCTTGTGAGGTAACTCATATCAATAACTTACACAGGGAGGATAAGACAGGTCCAATAATTACCAACCAGGACATGACTTATCTTGTGAGGTAACTCATATCAATAACTTACATAGGGAGGAAGAGCACGTTCCAATAACTACCAACCAGGACATGACTTATCTTGTGAGGTAACTCATATCAATAACTTACACAGGGAGGAAGAGTACGTTCCATAACTACCAACCAGGACATGACTTATCTTGTGAGGTAACTCATATCAATAACTTACATAGGGAGGAAGACCATGTTCCAATAACTACCAACCAGGACATGACTTATCTTGTGAGGTAACTCATATCAATAACTTACACAGGGAGGAAGAGCACGTTCCAATAACTACCAACCAGGACATGACTTATCTTGTGAGGTAACTCATATCAATTACTTACACAGGGAGGAAGAGCACGTTCCAATAACTACCAACCAGGACATGTCTTATCTTGTGAGGTAACTCATATCAATAACTTACACAGGGAGGAAGAGCACGTTCCAATAACTACCAGCCAGGACATGACTTATCTTGTGAGGTAACTCATATCAATAACTTACACAGGGAGGAAGAGCACGTTCCAATAACTACCAACCAGGACATGACTTATCTTGTGAGGTAACTCATATCAATAACTTACATAGGGAGGAAGAGCACGTTCCAATAACTACCAACCAGGGCATGACTTATCGTGTGAGGTAACTCATATCAATAACTTACATAGGGAGGAAGAGCACGTTCCAATAACTACCAACCAGGGCATGACTTATCTTGTGAGGTAACTCATATCAATAACTTACATAGGGAGGAAGAGCACGTTCCAATAACTACCAACCAGTACATGACTTATCTTGTGAGGTAACTCATATCAATAACTTACATAGGGAGGAAGAGCACGTTCCAATAATTACCAACCAGGACATGACTTATCTTGTGAGGTAACTCATATCAATAACTTACACAGGGAGGAAGAGCACGTTCCAATAATTACCAACCAGGACATGACTTATTTTGTGAGGTAACTCATATCAATAACTTACATAGGGAGGAAGAGCACGTTCCAATAATTACCAACCAGGACATGACTTATCTTGTGAGGTAACTCATATCAATAACTTACATAGGGAGGAAGAGCACGTTCCAATAACTACCAACCAGGACATGACTTATCTTGTGAGGTAACTCATATCAATAACTTACACAGGGAGGATAAGACAGGTCCAATAACTACCAACCAGGACATGACTTATCTTGTGAGGTAACTCATATCAATAACTTACACAGGGAGGATAAGGCAGGTCCAATAACTACCAACCAGTACATGACTTATCTTGTGAGGTAACTCATGTCAATAACTTACATAGAGAGGAAGAGCACGTTCCAATAATTACCAACCAGGACATGACTTATCTTGTGAGGTAACTCATGTCAATAACTTACACAGGGAGGATAAGACAGGTCCAATACTTACCAACCAGGACATGACTTATCTTGTGAGGTAACTCATATCAATAACTTACACAGGGAGGATAAGGCAGGTCCAATAAATACCAACCAGGACATGACTTATCTTGTGAGGTAACTCATATCAATAACTTACATAGGGAGGATAAGACAGGTCCAATAACTACCAACCAGTACATGACTTATCTTGTGAGGTAACTCATATCAATAACTTACACAGGGAGGATAAGGCAGGTCCAATAATTACCAACCAGTACATGACTTATCTTGTGAGGTAACTCATGTCAATAACTTACATAGGGAGGAAGAGCACGTTCCAATAACTACCAACCAGGACATGACTTATCTTGTGAGGTAACTCATATCAATAACTTACACAGGGAGGATAAGACAGGTCCAATAATTACCAACCAGGACATGACTTATCTTGTGAGGTAACTCATATCAATAACTTACACAGGGAGGATAAGGCAGGTCCAATAACTACCAACCAGTACATGACTTATCTTGTGAGGTAACTCATGTCAATAACTTACATAGAGAGGAAGAGCACGTTCCAATAATTACCAACCAGGACATGACGTATCTTGTGAGGTAACTCATGTCAATAACTTACACAGGGAGGATAAGACAGGTCCAATACTTACCAACCAGGACATGACTTATCTTGTGAGGTAACTCATATCAATAACTTACACAGGGAGGATAAGGCAGGTCCAATAACTACCAACCAGGACATGACTTATCATGTGAGGTTATTCATGTCAATAACTTACACAGGGAGGATAAGGCAGGTCCAATAAATACCAACCAGGACATGACTTATCTTGTGAGGTAACTCATATCAATAACTTACACAGGGAGGATAAGACAGGTCCAATAACTACCAACCAGTACATGACTTATCTTGTGAGGTAACTCATGTCAATAACTTACATAGGGAGGAAGAGCACGTTCCAATAATTACCAACCAGGACATGACTTATCTTGTGAGGTAACTCATATCAATAACTTACATAGGGAGGATAAGACAGGTCCAATAACTACCAACCAGTACATGACTTATCTTGTGAGGTAACTCATGTCAATAACTTACATAGGGAGGAAGAGCACGTTCCAATAATTACCAACCAGGACATGACTTATCTTGTGAGGTAACTCATGTCAATAACTTACACAGGGAGGATAAGGCAGGTCCAATAACTACCAACCAGTACATGACTTATCTTGTGAGGTAACTCATGTCAATAACTTACATAGGGAGGAAGAGCACGTTCCAATAATTACCAACCAGGACATGACTTATCTTGTGAGGTAACTCATATCAATAACTTACACAGGGAGGAAGAGCACGTTCCAATACTTACCAGCCAGGACATGACTTATCTTGTGAGGTAATTCATGTCAATAACTTACACAGGGAGGATAAGGCAGGTCCAATAATTACCAACCAGCACATGACTTATCATGTGAGGTAACTCATATCAATAACTTACACAGGGAGGATAAGACAGGTCCAATAATTACCAGCCAGGACATGACTTATCATGTGAGGTATTTCATATCAATAACTTACACAGGGAGGATAAGGCAGGTCCAATAACTACCAACCAGGACATGACTTATCTTGTGAGGTAACTCATATCAATAACTTACACAGGGAGGAAGAGCACGTTCCAATAACTACCAACCAGGACATGACTTATCTTGTGAGGTAACTCATATCAATAACTTACACAGGGAGGAAGAGCACGTTCCAATAATTACCAACCAGGACATGACTTATCTTGTGAGGTAACTCATATCAATAACTTACACAGGGAGGATAAGACAGGTCCAATAATTACCAACCAGGACATGACTTATCATGTGAGGTAACTCATATCAATAACTTACACAGGGAGGATAAGGCAGGTCCAATAACTACCAACCAGTACATGACTTATCATGTGAGGTATTTCATATCAATAACTTACACAGGGAGGATAAGACAGGTCCAATAACTACCAACCAGTACATGACTTATCTTGTGAGGTAACTCATGTCAATAACTTACATAGGGAGGATAAGGCAGGTCCAATAAATACCAACCAGGACATGACTTATCTTGTGAGGTAACTCATATCAATAACTTACACAGGGAGGATAAGACAGGTCCAATAACTACCAACCAGTACATGACTTATCTTGTGAGGTAACTCATGTCAATAACTTACATAGGGAGGAAGAGCACGTTCCAATAATTACCAACCAGGACATGACTTATCTTGTGAGGTAACTCATATCAATAACTTACATAGGGAGGATAAGACAGGTCCAATAACTACCAACCAGTACATGACTTATCTTGTGAGGTAACTCATGTCAATAACTTACACAGGGAGGATAAGGCAGGTCAAATAAATACCAACCAGGACATGACTTATCTTGTGAGGTAACTCATATCAATAACTTACACAGGGAGGATAAGACAGGTCCAATAACTACCAACCAGTACATGACTTATCTTGTGAGGTAACTCATGTCAATAACTTACATAGGGAGGAAGAGCACGTTCCAATAATTACCAACCAGGACATGACTTATCTTGTGAGGTAACTCATATCAATAACTTACATAGGGAGGAAGAGCACGTTCCAATAATTACCAACCAGGACATGACTTATCTTGTGAGGTAACTCATATCAATAACTTACACAGGGAGGAAGAGCACGTTCCAATACTTACCAGCCAGGACATGACTTATCTTGTGAGGTAATTCATGTCAATAACTTACACAGGGAGGATAAGGCAGGTCCAATAATTACCAACCAGCACATGACTTATCATGTGAGGTAACTCATATCAATAACTTACACAGGGAGGATAAGACAGGTCCAATAATTACCAGCCAGGACATGACTTATCATGTGAGGTAATTCATGTCAATAACTTACACAGGGAGGATAAGGCAGGTCCAATAACTACCAACCAGGACATGACTTATCTTGTGAGGTAACTCATATCAATAACTTACACAGGGAGGAAGAGCACGTTCCAATAACTACCAACCAGGACATGACTTATCTTGTGAGGTAACTCATATCAATAACTTACACAGGGAGGAAGAGCACGTTCCAATAATTACCAACCAGGACAAGTCTTATCTTGTGAGGTAACTCATATCAATAACTTACACAGGGAGGATAAGACAGGTCCAATAATTACCAACCAGGACATGACTTATCATGTGAGGTAACTCATATCAATAACTTACACAGGGAGGAAGAGCACGTTCCAATAACTACCAACCAGGACATGACTTATCATGTGAGGTAACTCATGTCAATAACTTACACAGGGAGGAAGAGCACGTTCCAATAACTACCAACCAGGACATGACTTATCTTGTGAGGTAACTCATGTCAATAACGTACATAGGGAGGAAGAGCACGTTCCAATAATTACCAACCAGGACATGACTTATCTTGTGAGGTAACTCATATCAATAACTTACACAGGGAGGAAGAGCACGTTCCAATAATTACCAACCAGGACATGACTTATCTTGTGAGGTAACTCATATCAATAACTTACACAGGGAGGATAAGACAGGTCCAATAACTACCAACCAGGACATGACTTATCATGTGAGGTAATTCATGTCAATAACTTACACAGGGAGGATAAGGCAGGTCCAATAATTACCAACCAGTACATGACTTAACATGTGAGGTAACACATATCAATAACTTACACAGGGAGGATAAGGCAGGTCCAATAACTACCAACCAGGACATGACTTATCATGTGAGGTAACTCATATCAATAACTTACACAGGGAGGATAAGGCAGGTCCAATAATTACCAACCAGGACATGACTTATCTTGTGAGGTAACTCATATCAATAACTTACACAGGGAGGATAAGACAGGTCCAATAATTACCAACCAGGACATGACTTATCATGTGAGGTAACTCATATCAATAACTTACACAGAGAGGATAAGACAGGTCCAATAATTACCAACCAGTACATGACTTATCTTGTGAGGTAACTCATATCAATAACTTACACAGGGAGGATAAGGCAGGTCCAATAACTGCCAACCAGTACATGACTTATCTTGTGAGGTAACTCATATCAATAACTTACACAGGGAGGATAAGACAGGTCCAATAATTACCAACCAGGACATGACTTATCATGTGAGGTAACTCATATCAATAACTTACACAGGGAGGAAGAGCACGTTCCAATAACTACCAACCAGGACATGACTTATCTTGTGAGGTAACTCATATCAATAACTTACACAGGGAGGATAAGGCTGGTCCAATAATTACCAACCAGGACATGACTTATCATGTGAGGTAACTCATATCAATAACTTACACAGAGAGGATAAGACAGGTCCAATAACTACCAACCAGTACATGACTTATCTTGTGAGGTAACTCATATCAATAACTTACACAGGGAGGATAAGGCAGGTCCAATAATTACCAGCCAGGACATGACTTATCATGTGAGGTAACTCATATCAATAACTTACACAGAGAGGATAAGACAGGTCCAATAATTACCAACCAGTACATGACTTATCTTGTGAGGTAACTCATATCAATAACTTACACAGGGAGGATAAGGCAGGTCCAATAACTACCAACCAGTACATGACTTATCTTGTGAGGTAACTCATATCAATAACTTACACAGGGAGGATAAGACAGGTCCAATAATTACCAACCAGGACATGACTTATCATGTGAGGTAACTCATATCAATAACTTACACAGGGAGGAAGAGCACGTTCCAATAACTACCAACCAGGACATGACTTATCTTGTGAGGTAACTCATATCAATAACTTACACAGGGAGGATAAGGCAGGTCCAATAAATACCAACCAGGACATGACTTATCTTGTGAGGTAACTCATATCAATAACTTACACAGGGAGGATAAGACAGGTCCAATAATTACCAACCAGGACATGACTTATCTTGTGAGGTAACTCATATCAATAACTTACACAGGGAGGAAGAGCACGTTCCAATAACTACCAACCAGGACATGACTTATCTTGTGAGGTAACTCATATCAATAACTTACACAGGGAGGAAGATCACGTTCCAATAATTACCAGCCAGGACATCACTTATCATGTGAGGTAATTCATGTCAATAACTTACACAGGGAGGATAAGGCAGGTCCAATAATTACCAACCAGGACATGACTTATCATGTGAGGTAACTCATATCAATAACTTACACAGGGAGGATAAGACAGGTCCAATAATTACCAACCAGGACATGACTTATCATGTGAGGTAACTCATATCAATAACTTACACAGGGAGGATAAGACAGGTCCAATAATTACCAGCCAGGACATGACTTATCATGTGAGGTAACTCATATCAATAACTTACACAGGGAGGATAAGACAGGTCCAATAACTACCAACCAGGACATGACTTATCTTGTGAGGTAATTCATATCAATAACTTACACAGGGAGGAAGAGCACGTTCCAATAATTACCAGCCAGGACATGACTTATCATGTGAGGTAACTCATATCAATAACTTACACAGGGAGGATAAGACAGGTCCAATAATTACCAGCCAGGACATGACTTATCATGTGAGGTAACTCATATCAATAACTTACACAGGGAGGATAAGACAGGTCCAATAATTACCAACCAGGACATGACTTATCATGTGAGGTAACTCATATCAATAACTTACACAGGGAGGGAGAGCACGTTCCAATAATTACCAACCAGGACATGACTTATCATGTGAGGTAACTCATATCAATAACTTACACAGGGAGGATAAGGCAGGTCCAATAACTACCAACCAGGACATGACTTATCTTGTGAGGTAACTCATGTCAATAACTTACACAGGGAGGATAAGACAGGTCCAATAATTACCAACCAGCACATGACTTATCTTGTGAGGTAACTCATGTCAATAACTTACATAGAGAGGATAAGGCAGGTCCAATAAGTACCAACCAGGACATGACTTATCTTGTGAGGTAACTCATATCAATAACTTACATAGGGAGGAAGAGCACGTTCCAATAACTACCAACCAGGACATGACTTATCTTGTGAGGTAACTCATATCACTAACTTACACAGGGAGGAAGAGCACGTTCCAATAATTACCAGCCAGGACATGACTTATCTTGTGAGGTTATTCATGTCAATAACTTACATAGAGAGGATAAGGCAGGTCCAATAATTACCAGCCAGGACATGACTTATCTTGTGAGGTAACTCATATCAATAACTTACACAGGGAGGATAAGGCAGGTTCAATAACTACCAACCAGGACATGACTTATCTTGTGAGGTAACTCATATCAATAACTTACACAGGGAGGAAGAGCATGTTCCAATAACTACCAACCAGGACATGACTTATCTTGTGAGGTAACTCATATCACTAACTTACACAGGGAGGAAGAGCACATTCCAATAATTACCAGCCAGGACATGACTTATCTTGTGAGGTTATTATTGTCAATAACTTACATAGAGAGGATAAGGCAGGTCCAATAATTACCAGCCAGGACATGACTTATCTTGTGAGGTAACTCATATCAATAACTTACACAGGGAGGATAAGGCAGGTTCAATAACTACCAACCAGGACATGACTTATCTTGTGAGGTAACTCATATCAATAACTTACACAGGGAGGATAAGGCAGGTCCAATAACTACCAACCAGGACATGACTTATCTTGTGAGGTAACTCATGTCAATAACTTACATAGGGAGGATAAGGCAGGTCCAATAACTACCAACCAGGACATGACTTATCATGTGAGGTAACTCATATCAATAACTTACATAGGGAGGATAAGGCAGGTCCAATAACTACCAACCAGGACATGACTTATCATGTGAGGTAACTCATGTCAATAACTGACACCTAAATAGGATATGATTTCAGAATTACCTTTATGAAGCCACGAATGAACCATGTTATAATTGATGACAAGTTGGATCCATGGCAGATTCACTATAGACCCTACTGTTTCTCCTGATTTATTATCAGATATACTAACCACACTTGATAGTGGCGCACCTTTTGATTCTCTCTCTTAAACTTTATGGTGTTTTCAGGGTGATCTTGACGCTTCAAATTACTCACTATTATCTACATCTTTTACTGACATTTCTCTTTATAGGGACGAAGAGGGCAGTTTCCCAATATTTACCAACCTATATCGTCTACAATACATAAGGCTACTCATACCCATAACTTTCACCTTCAAAGCGTATGATTTAAGGGTTATCTTCTAGAAAATCTGTGATTTTAACATACAGGTGAGTAGAGACTTATGAGTAGAATAGAATATGAGAGAATCACTCTGTAGGGAGGAATGCCAATGATTTAAGGGTTATCTTCTAGTAGATCTGTGTAACCAGTAAATTCGTGTACATTTACTAAAACGTTCAGTTAATTGATATAATTATTTTTTCACTCAGTATATATTCATGTATTTACTAAAGTTTCCAGGAAATACATTATATACTGATTTTAAATCCCAATTACTACACACATTTACTAAACGTAATAACATAACAAATCATTACATAATAAGTATGTTATTTGTGTTTTGATAACTCTTTGCAATAACTCTTTCCGTGCAGATTATTTTATCTCATGTAATTAACTTCTAATTTTTCAAATCCATAACATAAAATGATATTTCACAAATATGCACAACGTAAAAGACTATGTATATTGTAATAGTGTTTATGGTTATAACTTGTCAGCCACTTGTCAGACCTCCATATTTGTCAAGTCATTTGTCATGTCTGATATATGAGGTAGTTGTGACAGCCAAGATGTATTGACGTATCACATATTGACGAATATAATACTTTGTATAAATGGTCTTCAAAGGCTTGACCAATATAATGATTGTTTGTTTTATGTTTGTTTACATCATCTTGATATATGATTATTATTCTTGAATGAGCATATATTTCAAAAGAAGACAAAATCTGCAATAATGAACGGTTCAATCTTATTCTACAAACGTCTTACAATAGTTGCCACATAGTATGATCAATAAGTAACACACTGAAAATGTTAATTCTGGAAATGCGAATTCATACAAAAATGAAGTTATAGTTTATACAGTTATATGTGCGATGCAGTGCGATAATAAAGATTGATTGATTGATTAATTGATTGATGTAGTTCTCTCGGAAGACATATTCGTCCTTTACGAACTGTTTAACATATCCAAAAGTTACGAACACCACAAAAGCAGGTGTGTTTAGGAGTTTCTTTGTTTTTGTTTTTTAATGTAAAATTGTTTAATGAATCAGTTATTACATCAAAGCAGTTTGTATTTGAGTATCATTTTCTCCAACCATTTCCGGGCTTAAATGTTTTCTCATTGAAAATGTGACATCAAAACCGGGGATTCTGGTGGTTTGAACACCAACTGGCATTTTTGCCTTTTGAATTAAATAATGGTTCACCAAACTGAAGTTCAACAAAACAATGCCATGAACAAATTCGAGAGCTATAGGTGCAGCCCAGGCAAATATACAATGTGTTTCCTGGTATATCAAGAAGCGTTTGGCGTGAGTTTGATCAGAATTAAAGAACACTTGATTGTCCTGGGTAGTGGAGAGTTTGATGACCACGCCCACCTGGTACACGACTGTCAGTCTTGGTAACTTAGGTCCTGGGTAATGGAGAGTTTGATGACCACGCCCATCTGGTACACGACTGTCACTCTTGGTAACTTATGTCCTGGGTAATGGACAGTTTGGATGACCACGCCCATCTGGTACACGACTGTCAGTCTTGGTAACTTATGTCCTGGGTAATGAAGACCTTGGATGACCACGCCCCTCTGGTACACGACTGTCAGTCTTGGTAACTTATGTCCTGGGTAATGGAGAGTTTGGATGACCACGCCCCTCTGGTACACGACTGTCAGTCTTGGTAACTTATGTCCTGGGTAATGGAGAGTTTGGATGACCACGCCCATCTGGTACACGACTGTCAGTCTTGGTAACTTATGTCCTGGGTAATGTAGAGTGTTGATGACCACGCCCATCTGGTACACGACTGTCAGCCTTGGTAACTTATGTCCTGGGTAATGGAGACTTTGGATGACCACGCCCCTCTGGTACACGACTGTCAGTCTTGGTAACTTATGTCCTGGGTAATGGAGAGTTTGGATGACCACGCCCGCCTGGTACACGACTGTCAGCCTTGGTAACTTATGTCCTGGGTAATGGACAGTTTGGATGACCACGCCCATCTGGTACACGACTGTCAGTCTTGGTAACTTATGTCCTGGGTAATGGAGAGTGTTGATGACCACGCCCATCTGGTACACGACTGTCAGTCTTGGTAACTTATGTCCTGGGTAATGGAGAGTTTGGATGACCACGCCCATCTGGTACACGACTGTCAGTCTTGGTAACTTATGTCCTGGGTAATGAAGACTTTGGATGACCACGCCCATCTGGTACACGACTGTCAGTCTTGGTAACTTATGTCCTGGGTAATGGAGAGTTTGGATGACCACGCCCATCTGGTACACGACTGTCAGTCTTGGTAACTTATGTCCTGGGTAATGGAGAGTTTGGATGACCACGCCCATCTGGTACACGACTGTCAGTCTTGGTAACTTATGTCCTGGGTAATGGACAGTTTGGATGACCACGCCCACCTGGTACACGACTAATGTACAATGCTGGGCATGTTGTGGGAAGGATATAAGAGCATTTACAAACATTCTAATAGGACGTTTGTTTAGTCTACGGTTAGAATGTCAAGGTAGAAATTACCATATTTGAGGTCGTTCTCGAAACTGATTGCTATGTGACATTGACCTTTTGACACACGTCATTTACTCTGCCAGGTCTCTCATTTCATTTGACAATCAATGTTCAAACATTATTTCCAAACTCAGGAAATTATTCATAATACTAAATGGTTAAATCAATTTCCAGCAATACGTTTCTTAATTTTAGAAGTTTATATATATGGTGTGGAAGGAAGACATTTTGATCCATGATGTATCTATACATGACGCATGCTGGTATAATCCGATGAAGCCCACATATAAAGCTGCACTCGAGTCCCTGTGACGACTTGGTTTAGAATAAAGAGGTCACTTCTGTTTTCAGTGTGAAATCACTAACAATTGAAAGTAGTTATTCCGTCATGAGTTAAGCATGTAAGTGATATGTCCTAATATTATGTTTATCATTTGTGTTTATGGTTTGGATTGTGGCGGTGTACGTGTTGCTTGACTTAGGGACTTTAAATAGTGATATTAATCTCATTGTCGAGAACATTCCGTCACTTACACCTCATACAGCCCAAGACGTATATTTACGTGTTTGCTACAGGTAACAATTATTAACATATGACTAGAGAGTCTCAGTCTCCTGATTCTTCAATCAACTCAAAATGTTATATTTCATATCAGAAGACACTGGGGTGAGATTTGTAATCATTCAATAACAATAACTAAAATGAGTCTCTGACTCTAAAACTGTCATAAAATATATACAGTGGAAATTGTCTAAACCGGCACCCATCAACTCTGTGATGTCATAGTATAGTTATGTGTGTTCTTAGTGATGTCAAAGCCTTGTGATGTCATTAACTGATTATGTCATTGCTTTATGACGATTCGATTGAAGTTATACCAGCAATGTAGTTATCAATACAAATGATAATGTAACAGTGTAACAGAAGTGATTTTTAGACCACCTCCACCGGGATTCGACGAATTCGAACCCGGGACCTCCGGGTTGAGAATCCTGCACTCTACCTGTTCGGCCAAAGAGATATACTTCTAAACAAAGCCAGTAGGAATGCCTATACCTCACCCTGTCACAATAATAACTCTTTATTGTCCGAGTTACATTGTAATTTTGGAAATTCATTCTGCACATTCTCCTGCAACCCCAGTGCAGCGCCAGTTTAAGTGATTTTCTATCCTAAATACTGAGCGTCTAGCAAGGAAGCCATCTCTTTCTTTGAACGTTTTTCTTTATGACACGACTGGTAATGGACCCGGCCTCCAGGTTATGAGCGGACGCTCTACCAACTGAGCTACGTCACTCAAGTGATGTCTACTCTGGTGCCCACTTCTGGATGATCTTAATTGGTATCAGAAACAACAGCGAAAAGGAAAGCTGAATAGACGATCCGTGTTTTTTAAGATTGTGTGCCACACCTGATAAGATTAACAGATGCTGACATGAATTCAACACAACTTAACTCATGTGGCCTATGTGACCAGAATTTACACATTGATTGTGCTGGGGACAAACATACATGTGCGTGTGTAGGCAACATGATGACACATTTCGTGCTTTATGTCAGTAAAATATTTTATTATATACATTGCAGTTTAAAAGGTTGTCAAATAATAAAGACAGAATTCATATTAAATACATTGATATAAAATGCAGGGTTAGACTATGAAAAAAAAACAACGATATTAAATACAATGCAATACAACACAGGGTTATACAGTAACAATAGAATCTATATAATTCACAACGAAATGATATACAGATTAAAACAATAAAATTAGAATATGTATTCAAACACAACCAGTAGAAATTCCAAATTCACTGCAGAGAAAAAAGAAGGACTGGCCCTTACTTGTAAATATTTATGACATACAAAAGAGGTTTTGGTATCAAAAGATGTAAATATAAATTCACCATACCATGATGATACAAGATTTAGTTAAAGTTACACACCTTCATTCCGTTTCAATGATTAAGCATAGTGACCCATAGTGAAGTTATACGTGAACATTTAGTTTCACACTTCATAGTAATATACTCTGGTTACTGTTGAAAAAGAAGACTCTTGTACACGTATTCAGTTAACAATGAACATAGAATGTTTATTATGTAAACTATAATACATACATACACCCATATATGAGGCAGAAAAATATAAATGTAAAAGTATCAGAAAAACATACGAACATGTATATTTCTATAAAAAATGTTTTATGCGTAGAAAGGACAAAATGACAGTTTGGTATAAAAAATGTATTTACGAATACTTACCATTCACCATACCGTGATGATACAAAGCTCAGTTTCAAAGATACAACAAAGTTACCGACCTTCATTCAGTTTCAAAGATACAACAAAGTTACCCACAGTCATATCATATTTAGTTACACACCTTCATTCAGTTTCAAAGATACAACAAAGTTACCCACAGTCATATCATATTTAGTTACACACCTTCATTCAGTTTCAAAGATACAACAAAGTTACCCACAGTCATATCATATTTAGTTACACACCTTCATTCAGTTTCAAAGATACAACAAAGTTACCAACAGTCATATCATATTTAGTTACACACCTTCATTCAGTTTCAAAGATACAACAAAGTTACCAACAGTCATATCATATTTAGTTACACACCTTCATTCAGTTTCAAAGATACAACAAAGTTACCCACAGTCATATCATATTTAGTTACACACCTTCATTCAGTTTCAAAGATACAACAAAGTTACCCACAGTCATATCATATTTAGTTACACACCTTCATTATAAAATATCGGATTACTGTTGAAAATGAGGACTAATTGAAATATGAACACATATTCAGTAACAAACCTTTGTAGACGTTTAAACAGAGTAAAACAGGACATTGCCAGAGAAAAGTGACTTTGAATGTTTCTGACAGACACGTACTTGTTAAGAGATTATAATATTTATTTCATAGATATTCAAATATTTGGAGTGCTGAAGTCGCTTTTGCATATGGTTATAAGGCAAAATGTTTGGTCGTGTGAAACAAATATGAAATGTTGAAATTTAGGTAATCAAAAACAATCTTGTAGTTCCAGATGACTTTGGTCTTTAAACCAACATTTGATAGAAACTTTATAGTTATTTATTATTTCTATTTTATTTATATCTTTATTTCTTTTTATATCACTACTGGAGAAAGTCATAAGCTTTGATAAGTCTTCTTGTTACAAAGCTTGAAGATCAACCTTCGTGTCAAAACAAACAAGCAATATACAATGTGACATTGATATATCATCGAAACTTTGTCAGAACAGAATATGTTCTAATTCTAGATCAAGGGCTCAATTGAACATCAATTCGAAAAATTGTCTTAAACAAAACCAATGGTAAATGTCTGATCAAACCTAGTGTTAAACACACATAAACTCAGATACACATCTTGAACACTAAGTTTCATTGGTCAAATACAATACTCGGAATATGCTTATGTACATATGCAAAGCCACTTTTCTTGACAATAAGGTCAGATAAATCAAACAAATTCTTTGCTCATGTACAAATAGACAAAGCTACAAGCCTTAAAGATGACGGGGTGTTATCTGATTCCGTCTTGGAATCACAATCTGTTAATGTACATTTCAGGATATATCAAAGTAAATATAAACATTCTCATTGACAGATTATGCTCTAAAATATAACTCGCATCAACAGTCCATCAATAAAATGTACAAAAATCTCTATTGCATTAACTGAACAGCACAAATTGTTCGAAGAGAAAAATCTCATTGCTTGAGAAAGGTATTTAATACCTGTTCTACCTATTCCCTTATGACATAACCTCTAAATATATTGATATTGTTGTAATGAGTTTATTACTATCATATTACTTTCAATCACGTTTCTCAAGTTACTGTTATTGTAGAAGAATGTCATTATGTGTATGCTAATTATTACAGAGAAAGTGTGTCATATGATTTCGAGTGTCATAAATTCTTTATTGCGATTTTATTTCATTTGTATTGCATGGAATTGTGTTTGTGTTGCGTTTGCACAAACTTATAGGTTGTGATAGAAGTATCGCTTCATGATTACGACCACATGAATACATATGGTACAGATACTGCCAAACAGACTGGTGATAGTGTATAAGTGCGTTAAACGTGACAATGGACACTTTTTAGAATTCTTTCCTGAATAATTTGTTAATTTGAATGAATTCTAAGTATATGTTGAGTTTGAAGAACATTTGAATTATTTTATGAATAAGCCGGGGTTTTTTTAAATTTGTCAAGAATTCTACCATAAATGTGATGTAGATTCTGATTGGTTCTCCTTGAGAATCAAACGTGATCAATTTTGGATTGTAACATAACTTCGGTAAATACTCTTTTCTGATTGGTTGATTTGAAGGATTTGCCAGTGATGAATGGCGATGAACACCCGCAAATTGGCATCCTCCAAACAGGCTTACACATCCCTGCCCGGAAGCTAGGAGGTTCACCTTTGACCCACGGCCTTGACGTCTATTATAGAAGAACAAGTTATATTGATAGTCAACTTCTTTATTGCATGCAATGCGACGTTTCGGTGTAGATACTAACACCGTTATCAAGCAAATGATACTGGACATGTTGTTGTTGGGTTAGAGTTTAACGTCTTCTTTCACCTACCGGTGATGTCGCCGACGTGAACATACTGGACATGATGATGGAGAGTTATATATACATGAATGGATAACAAGTTTATACAATTGATTAGTTTGGTGTTGTGAGACATAAATAAGTTTATACAAAGAAATAGGTTGATGTACATGGTGGTGATTGATTGTTATTACAGTAAAACATGCATGGGGAAGCCAGATGGACATAGTGAGGAATGTATACAGTGGAGTAGTGTCCTCACTCAGCAGTTCAATAATACCACTTAGTGGCCGCTAGGGGTCTGTAAGCAGAATGAAGATCTCATATTTACCAATACGACTAGTTTGTCCACAAACAATGCATGGGGAAGCCAGATGGACATAGTGAGGAATGTATACAATGGAGTAGTGTCCTCACTCAGCAGTTCAAGAATACCACTTAGTGGCCGCTAGGGGTCTGTAAGCAGAATGAAGATCTCACATTTACCAATACAACTAGTTTGTCCACAAACAATGCATGGGGAAGCCAGATGGACATAGTGAGGAATGTATACAGTGGAGTAGGGTCCTCACTCAGCAGTTCAAGAATACCACTTAGTGGCCGCTAGGGGTCTGTAAGCAGAATGAAGATCTCATATTTACCAATACGACTAGTTTGTCCACAAACAATGCATGGGGAAGCCAGATGGACATAGTGAGGAATGTATACAGTGGAGTAGTGTCCTCACTCAGCAGTTCAAGAATACCACTTAGTGGCAGCTAGGGGTCTGTAAGCAGAATGAAGATCTCACATTTACCAATACAACTAGTTTGTCCACAAACAATGCATGGGGAAGCTAGATGGACATAGTGAGGAATGTATACAATGGAGTAGTGTCCTCACTCAGCAGTTCAAGAATACCACTTAGTGGCAGCTAGGGGTCTGTAAGCAGAATGAAGATCTCACATTTACCAATACAACTAGTTTGTCCACAAACAATGCATGGGGAAGCCAGATGGACATAGTGAGGAATGTATACAGTGGAGTAGTGTCCTCACTCAGCAGTTCAAGAATACCACTTAGTGGCCGCTAGGGGTCTGTAAGCAGAATGAAGATCTCACATTTACCAATACAACTAGTTTGTCCACAAACAATGCATGGGGAAGCCAGATGGACATAGTGAGGAATGTATACAGTGGAGTAGTGTCCTCACTCAGCAGTTCAAGAATACCACTTAGTGGCCGCTAGGGGTCTGTAAGCAGAATGAAGATCTCATATTTACCAATACAACTAGTTTGTCCACAAACAATGCATGGGGAAGCCAGATGGACATAGTGAGGAATTTATACAGTGGAGTAGTGTCCTCACTCAGCAGTTCAAGAATACCACTTAGTGGCCGCTAGGGGTCTGTAAGCAGAATGAAGATCTCATATTTACCAATACGACTAGTTTGTCCACAAACAATGCATGGGGAAGCCAGATGGACATAGTGAGGAATGTATACAATGGAGTAGTGTCCTCACTCAGCAGTTCAAGAATACCACTTAGTGGCCGCTAGGGGTCTGTAAGCAGAATGAAGATCTCATATTTACCAATACGACTAGTTTGTCCACAAACAATGCATGGGGAAGCCAGATGGACATAGTGAGGAATGTATACAGTGGAGTAGTGTCCTCACTCAGCAGTTCAAGAATACCACTTAGTGGCCGCTAGGGGTCTGTAAGCAGAATGAAGATCTCATATTTACCAATACGACTAGTTTGTCCACAAACAATGCATGGGGAAGCCAGAATGACATAGTGAGGAATGTATACAGTGGAGTAGTGTCCTCACTCAGCAGTTCAAGAATACCACTTAGTGGCAGCTAGGGGTCTGTAAGCAGAATGAAGATCTCACATTTACCAATACAACTAGTTTGTCCACAAACAATGCATGGGGAAGCTAGATGGACATAGTGAGGAATGTATACAATGGAGTAGTGTCCTCACTCAGCAGTTCAAGAATACCACTTAGTGGCCGCTAGGGGTCTGTAAGCAGAATGAAGATCTCACATTTACCAATACAACTAGTTTGTCCACAAACAATGCATGGGGAAGCCAGATGGACATAGTGAGGAATGTATACAGTGGAGTAGTGTCCTCACTCAGCAGTTCAAGAATACCACTTAGTGGCCGCTAGGGGTCTGTAAGCAGAATGAAGATCTCATATTTACCAATACAACTAGTTTGTCCACAAACAATGCATGGGGAAGCCAGATGGACATAGTGAGGAATTTATACAGTGGAGTAGTGTCCTCACTCAGCAGTTCAAGAATACCACTTAGTGGCCGCTAGGGGTCTGTAAGCAGAATGAAGATCTCATATTTACCAATACGACTAGTTTGTCCACAAACAATGCATGGGGAAGCCAGATGGACATAGTGAGGAATGTATACAATGGAGTAGTGTCCTCACTCAGCAGTTCAAGAATACCACTTAGTGGCCGCTAGGGGTCTGTAAGCAGAATGAAGATCTCATATTTACCAATACGACTAGTTTGTCCACAAACAATGCATGGGGAAGCCAGATGGACATAGTGAGGAATGTATACAGTGGAGTAGTGTCCTCACTCAGCAGTTCAAGAATACCACTTAGTGGCAGCTAGGGGTCTGTAAGCAGAATGAAGATCTCACATTTACCAATACAACTAGTTTGTCCACAAACAATGCATGGGGAAGCTAGATGGACATAGTGAGGAATGTATACAATGGAGTAGTGTCCTCACTCAGCAGTTCAAGAATACCACTTAGTGGCCGCTAGGGGTCTGTAAGCAGAATGAAGATCTCACATTTACCAATACAACTAGTTTGTCCACAAACAATGCATGGGGAAGCCAGATGGACATAGTGAGGAATGTATACAGTGGAGTAGTGTCCTCACTCAGCAGTTCAAGAATACCACTTAGTGGCCGCTAGGGGTCTGTAAGCAGAATGAAGATCTCATATTTACCAATACAACTAGTTTGTCCACAAACAATGCATGGGGAAGCCAGATGGACATAGTGAGGAATTTATACAGTGGAGTAGTGTCCTCACTCAGCAGTTCAAGAATACCACTTAGTGGCCGCTAGGGGTCTGTAAGCAGAATGAAGATCTCATATTTACCAATACGACTAGTTTGTCCACAAACAATGCATGGGGAAGCCAGATGGACATAGTGAGGAATGTATACAATGGAGTAGTGTCCTCACTCAGCAGTTCAAGAATACCACTTAGTGGCCGCTAGGGGTCTGTAAGCAGAATGAAGATCTCATATTTACCAATACGACTAGTTTGTCCACAAACAATGCATGGGGAAGCCAGATGGACATAGTGAGTAATGTATACAGTGGAGTAGTGTCCTCACTCAGCAGTTCAAGAATACCACTGAGTGGCCGCTAGGGGTCTGTAAGCAGAATGAAGATCTCTTATTTACCAATACAACTAGTTTGTCCACAAACAATGCATGGGGAAGCCAGATGGACATAGTGAGGAATGTATACAGTGGAGTAGTGTCCTCACTCAGCAGTTCAAGAATACCACTTAGTGGCAGCTAGGGGTCTGTAAGCAGAATGAAGATCTCTTATTTACCAATACAACTAGTTTGTCCACAAACAATGCATGGGGAAGCTAGATGGACATAGTGAGGAATGTATACAGTGAAATAGTGTCCTCACTCAGCAGTTCAAGAATACCACTTAGTGGCCGCTAGGGGTCTGTAAGCAGAATGAAGATCTCACATTTACCAATACAACTAGTTTGTCCACAAACAATGCATGGGGAAGCCAGATGGACATAGTGAGGAATGTATACAGTGGAGTAGTGTCCTCACTCAGCAGTTCAAGAATACCACTTAGTGGCCGCTAGGGGTCTGTAAGCAGAATGAAGATCTCTTATTTACCAATACAACTAGTTTGTCCACAAACAATGCATGGGGAAGCCAGATGGACATAGTGAGGAATTTATACAGTGGAGTAGTGTCCTCACTCAGCAGTTCAAGAATACCACTTAGTGGCCGCTAGGGGTCTGTAAGCAGAATGAAGATCTCATATTTACCAATACGACTAGTTTGTCCACAAACAATGCATGGGGAAGCCAGATGGACATAGTGAGGAATGTATACAATGGAGTAGTGTCCTCACTCAGCAGTTCAAGAATACCACTTAGTGGCCGCTAGGGGTCTGTAAGCAGAATGAAGATCTCATATTTACCAATACGACTAGTTTGTCCACAAACAATGCATGGGGAAGCCAGATGGACATAGTGAGGAATGTATACAATGGAGTAGTGTCCTCACTCAGCAGTTCAAGAATACCACTTAGTGGCCGCTAGGGGTCTGTAAGCAGAATGAAGATCTTACATTTACCAATACAACTAGTTTGACCACAAACAATGCATGGGGAAGCTAGATGGACATAGTGAGGAATGTATACAGTGGATTAGGGGCCTCACTCAGCAGTTCAAGAATACCACTTAGTGGCCGCTAGGGGTCTGTAAGCAGAATGAAGATCTCACATTTACCAATACAACTAGTTTGTCCACAAACAATGCATGGGGAAGCTAGATGGACATAGTGAGGAATGTATACAATGGAGTAGTGTTCTCACTCAGCAGTTCAAGAATACCACTTAGTGGCCGCTAGGGGTCTGTAAGCAGAATGAAGATCTCATATTTACCAATACGACTAGTTTGTCCACAAACAATGCATGGGGAAGCCAGATGGACATAGTGAGGAATGTATACAATGGAGTAGTGTCCTCACTCAGCAGTTCAAGAATACCACTTAGTGGACGCTAGGGGTCTGTAAGCAGAATGAAGATCTCACATTTACCAATACAACTAGTTTGTCCACAAACAATGCATGGGGAAGCCAGATGGACATAGTGAGGAATGTATACAGTGGAGTAGTGTCCTCACTCAGCAGTTCAAGAATACCACTTAGTGGCCGCTAGGGGTCTGTAAGCAGAATGAAGATCTCACATTTACCAATACGACTAGTTTGTCCACAAACAATGCATGGGGAAGCTAGATGGACATAGTGAGGAATGTATACAATGGAGTAGTGTCCTCACTCAGCAGTTCAAGAATACCACTTAGTGGCAGCTAGGGGTCTGTAAGCAGAATGAAGATCTCACATTTACCAATACAACTAGTTTGTCCACAAACAATGCATGGGGAAGCCAGATGGACATAGTGAGGAATGTATACAGTGGAGTAGTGTCCTCACTCAGCAGTTCAAGAATACCGCTTAGTGGCCGCTAGGGGTCTGTAAGCAGAATGAAGATCTCACATTTACCAATACAACTAGTTTGTCCACAAACAATGCATGGGGAAGCCAGATGGACATAGTGAGGAATGTATACAATGGAGTAGGGTCCTCACTCAGCAGTTCAAGAATACCACTTAGTGGCCGCTAGGGGTCTGTAAGCAGAATGAAGATCTCATATTTACCAATACGACTAGTTTGTCCACAAACAATGCATGGGGAAGCTAGATGGACAAAGTGAGGAATGTATACAATGGAGTAGTGTCCTCACTCAGCAGTTCAAGAATACCACTTAGTGGCCGATAGGGGTCTGTAAGCAGAATGAAGATCTCTTATTTACCAATACGACTAGTTTGTCCACAAAAAATGCATGGGGAAGCCAGATGGACATAGTGAGGAATGTATACAGTGGAGTAGGGTCCTCACTCAGCAGTTCAAGAATACCACTTAGTGGCCGCTAGGGGTCTGTAAGCAGAATGAAGATCTCACATTTACCAATACAACTAGTTTGTCCACAAACAATGCATGGGGAAGCTAGATGGACATAGTGAGGAATGTATACAGTGGAGTAGGGGCCTCACTCAGCAGTTCAAGAATACCACTTAGTGGCCGCTAGGGGTCTGTAAGCAGAATGAAGATCTCATATTTACCAATACGACTAGTTTGTCCACAAACAATGCATGGGGAAGCCAGATGAACATATTGAGGAATTTATACAGTGGAGTAGGGGCCTCACTCAGCAGTTCAAGAATACCACTTAGTGGCCGCTAGGGGTCTGTAAGCAGAATGAAGATCTTACATTTACCAATACAACTAGTTTGTCCACAAACAATGCATGGGGAAGCTAGATGGACATAGTGAGGAATGTATACAGTGGAGTAGGGGCCTCACTCAGCAGTTCAAGAATACCACTTAGTGGCCGCTAGGGGTCTGTAAGCAGAATGAAGATCTCATATTTACAAATACGACTAGTTTGTCCACTAGTTTAATGTTCATAACACTGGGAATTGTTTTTAACTACAAAAACCTCTATCAAGAATGGAGCAGTCGCTTAATCCTTTCAACTCAGAGTTTCCTACGCAAAAATAGAGTTTGCTCTTAAAATGCTTATAACTTACGGTCATGTTTATCTAAATTTGCGGGTGCTGAAAAACAATGAACCCCGGAAATTTTACAAACGAAACTATACATAGAGGATACTAAACGACCTTTCATTTAATACTATTTTTATTAAACGAGTTAATGATTTTGTATAAAACGAGCGAAAGCGAGTTTGATACCAAATCATTCACGAGTTTAATAAAAATAGTATTAAATGGAAGGGAGTTTAGTATTCTGTTTATTACTTGCCCTAAAAATCAAACATAATTGCCGATAAGTTGCCGAAACTAACAATTTCGCGACTCAGCAACCATTGTGACGGCGCGCCTACACTGTGACGTCACAACAACACACTTCTATGACGTCATCCTTGCATTGTGTTATTACACTAGTTTAATATTGTCGTATAAATATTACACTGCGGTTTCTTACACGGGCGAGTAATAAATCTTCTTATTGAACGTCCTCTGATTTTGAGGCCGCTTCACCGCGCATTGATACACCCGACTGGCAATTTCAGAGCTGGTATTCTGCTGTTTACTGAGATTAAAAAACTTTTAAAACATTATTTAACATGTCTTATTTTCGTGTGTTTACGGGGATGACCCAATCTTCTGAGGTAGATAAAGTATTTTATTTAAAATAAGAAGTTTAAGTGGTCAATCAGCGCCACGCTCAGCGGGATTCCTCCGATTACAGCACCGATAAACTGACGTCATTTACGCTAGCGCTTCTGACGTTATAATTCTTGACAACGTCATAATGGTTTTCTGTTAGAATCAGCTACTTGATTGAAAGGGCATCTATATCAGCGTATATGTCTCCACTAATGCTACAGGATTTCTCAGTCTATATTGTCAACAAGAAATTGAATCACACTTTTTAAACGGTACGATATTAATACCGGTGTTGAAGAAAGTAAAACCTAGGGTGTGTGAAAATTCTAAAATGAAACCTCACGCTGTGCGTTCATTTCATAACCTTCATAACGCTAACACGATCAATTTGAAATAGTTTTGAGCATCATATCATTTGAAAACGATAATTGAAACTTAATATACTTTTTAATCAATATCTGAATCAAAACTCTGTCTTTTATAGATGAAATAAGACTGAACAAAAGTTTACTGCTCTGACAGGTGTATGGAATATCATTAATCTAAGTTTACTGCTCTGACAGGTGTATGGAATATCATTAATCTAAGTTTACTGCTCTGACAGGTGTATGGAATATCATTAATCTAAGTTTACTGCTCTGACAGGTGTATGGAATATCATTTATCTAAGTTTACTGCTCTGACAGGTGTATGGAATATCATTAATCTAAGTTTACTGCTCTGACAGGTGTATGGAATATCATTAATCTAAGTTTACTGCTCTGACAGGTGTATGGAATATCATTAATCTAAGTTTACTGCTCTGACAGGTGTATGGAATATCATTAATCTAAGTTTACTGCTCTGACAGGTGTATGGAATATCATTAATCTAAGTTTACTGCTCTGACAGGTGTATGGAATATCATTAATCTAAGTTTACTGCTCTGACAGGTGTATGGAATATCATTAATCTAAGTTTACTGCTCTGACAGGTGTATGGAATATCATTAATCTAAGTTTACTGCTCTGACAGGTGTATGGAATATCATTAATCTAAGTTTACTGCTCTGACAGGTGTATGGAATATCATTAATCTAAGTTTACTGCTCTGACAGGTGTATGGAATATCATTAATCTAAGTTTACTGCTCTGACAGGTGTATGGAATATCATTAATCTAAGTTTACTGCTCTGACAGGTGTATGGAATATCATTAATCTAAGTTTACTGCTCTGACAGGTGTATGGAATATCATTAATCTAAGTTTACTGCTCTGACAGGTGTATGGAATATCATTAATCTAAGTTTACTGCTCTGACAGGTGTATGGAATATCATTAATCTAAGTTTACTGCTCTGACAGGTGTATGGAATATCATTAATCTAAGTTTACTGCTCTGACAGGTGTATGGAATATCATTAATCTAAGTTTACTGCTCTGACAGGTGTATGGAATATCATTTATCTAAGTTTACTGCTCTGACAGGTACTTGTTTTTCCGAACCCCGACTTAAGGTTTAACCCTCTCACTGCCACAACTCAGAATATGAGATTCATGCATAAAACTTTTTAAAAAACCACTTTAATTTTCCCTTTCCTTTCTCTTAAAAATCCCTTATTGTTGTCTGTATATTTGTACTTTTTTCCGAACTGTTTTCTGTTTAAAACATTTGGTTAAGCTTAGAGTTTATAGTGCTATTTTACAGCTAATAAAACTAATATCCATGTAAAATGAAAATGTGATATTTGGCTTCCGCGAATATAATTATGACTGTTATAAGATGTTCATTTAAAACAAGTATTTATCATGAAATTGCAATTTGGTATTTGCGATTTCAGGGATTGTTTTATCTATATTGATTTTAGCAGATTACGTCTGTATCAAAGAGAAACTATACCCCCAATATTTGACTTTCTGATGATAAAAATCACGGAGTTTATCTGTTACCCAAACGATGATCTACAAGGCTCGTTTAAAAAATATCACTTGGACAATCTATGTTTATATGTTTTAAACATATTTATGGTGTACATATTGTGAATGGGATCGGCCAACAAGCTGACAGCGCTTATGTCAAGACCTCTCCCTTGAACATTTTATCAATACATGTTTAATACATACAAACACAGAAACAAAATATGTAAATATGCGACATTTTTACCAGCATGATAAAATTTCATAATTAGTAGTAACCTCTAAGCAAGGCATATTGTTTTAACAGTCTTATTTAAACGTAAAGTTTCAGCAATGTAGTCGTGTACGGATTGTATAATATGTTGATTTATGGTTGCTGATTTTTCATTGTTGCCATAAAAGATTGATTTCAGGTCATATCCTTTAACATAGAAATATTTGTTTTGTCGGATATCATTATATAATGGGCATGTAAAGAAGAAGTGGACACAATCCTCAGAAAAGTAGCCACATGAACATGAGGGTAAAATTGATATATGTCTATTAAATTTATGATAGTTAAGGTCACTACAAACTAGACACAGTCTACAGTGAGCTATTTGAGCATGTCTTTGTCCAAAATTCGTATCGAAATAGTAATTGTTAAAGATAGTAGTATTTATTGATCTCTTAAAGCTGCTGACTGAATCGCTAAGTCTTTGTACTTCTGTTAGGGAGTTCCATTCTTTAACAACAGAGGGTAGGAAAGATGAAGAGTGTCTAAGAGTATTACACGAAATAGTCTGCAAGGAATCCAGGTTTCTCAAGTTGTAAGGGTTATTTACAGAGACACTATTTGGAACTAGGTCTGAAAGATAGGATGGAGATAATTTGTAATACATTTTATAAAACAGACACAATTTCTGTCTTCTACGCCTATCAGTTAGAGAAGTAAAATTTGTTTCTTTGTATAACTTATTATGACTTGTGCCCCTTACAGCTCCACATATCTATCTCAATGCATCTAAGTGAAGATTTTCCAAGAGTTTTGCTTCATGCATAGTGCAATTGTCCCATATGTTTGAACAGTAATCAAAAATAGGAAGAATAAATGATTTATATAATGTTTCAAGACTTTTTCTATTTAAGCAGTATTTTAGACTTCTTAAACAGTTGATCATTGGTCCCACTTTTCCGATTATGTCATCGATGTGAGAGGACCACTGGAAATCTTGTTGTAGGACAAGTCCTAAATGTTTATGTGAAATGACTTCATTAATAACTACATTATTCAATTTTAGGTCGGGCTTGTGACTGGGATTGCGCTTTCCACTAAATTGCATAGAAACAGTTTTCTTTGGATTAAAATCTATTTATATATTTATTATATCGTAAAAACAACGTGTATAGAATAACATGGCATGACATGTGTACATAATTATCAATCAGGGATCTAGCTAACATTTACATACCTACAACCTAGTTTAGAAGACAGAGGATATATTTTGTTTTCATTTTTATTTCACTGACCCTAATTGAAAAAAGCTTTTTCCCGCCATGAGATTAAATAACCTTGTAATAGCCTTGTGATATCTCCAAAATATTCTGTGTATCATATGCGTTTGTGGTTTGGTGATTTACGTTCAAAACCGCTTGACCTGATATGTATATCAACAGTTATATCTCACGCAAGTGTCTTCTGGTCCAAGAACATTTTACTGAACTCAACTCCTGATATGTATATCAACAGTTATATCTCACGCAAGTGTCTTCTGGTCCAAGAACATTTTACTGAACTCAACTCCTGATATGTATATCAACAGTTATATTTCACGCAAGTGTCTACTGGTCCAAGAACATTTTACTGAACTCAACTCCTGATATGTATAGCAACAGTTATATCTCACGCAAGTGTCTACTGGTCCAAGAACATTTTACTGAACTCAACTCCTGAATATCAATATATATCAACAGTTATATCTCACGCAAGTGTCTTCTGGTCCAAGAACATTTTACTGAACTCAACTCCTGATATGTATAGCAACAGTTATATCTCACGCAAGTGTCTTCTGGTCCAAGAACATTTTACTGAACTCAACTCCTGATATGTATAGCAACAGTTATATCTCACGCAAGTGTCTCCTGGTCCAAGAACATTTTACTGAACTCAACTCCTGATATGTATAGCAACAGTTATATCTCACGCAAGTGTCTTCTTGTCCAAGAACATTTTACTGAACTCAACTCCTGATATGTATAGCAACAGTTATATCTCACGCAAGTGTCTTCTGGTCCAAGAACATTTTACTGAACTCAACTCCTGATATGTATATCAACAGTTATATCTCACGCAAGTGTCTACTGGTCCAAGAACATTTTACTGAACTCAACTTCTGATATGTATAGCAACAGTTATATCTCACGCAAGTGTCTACTGGTCCAAGAACATTTTACTGAACTCAACTCCTGATATGTATAGCAACAGTTATATCTCACGCAAGTGTCTACTGGTCCAAGAACATTTTACTGAACTCAACTCCTGATATGTATAGCAACAGTTATATCTCACGCAAGTGTCTTCTGGTCCAAGAACATTTTACTGAACTCAACTCCTGATATGTATATCAACAGTTATATCTCACGCAAGTGTCTTCTGGTCCAAGAACATTTTACTGAACTCAACTCCTGATATGTATAGCAACAGTTATATCTCACGCAAGTGTCTTCTGGTCCAAGAACATTTTACTGAACTCAACTCCTGAATATCAATATATATCAACAGTTATATCTCACGCAAGTGTCTTCTGGTCCAAGAACATTTTACTGAACTCATCTCCTGATATGTATATCAACAGTTATATCTCACGCAAGTGTCTACTGGTCCAAGAACATTTTACTGAACTCAACTCCTGATATGTATAGCAACAGTTATATCTCACGCAAGTGTCTTCTGGTCCAAGAACATTTTACTGAACTCAACTCCTGATATGTATAGCAACAGTTATATCTCACGCAAGTGTCTTCTGGTCCAAGAACATTTTACTGAACTCAACTCCTGATATGTATAGCAACAGTTATATCTCACGCAAGTGTCTTCTGGTCCAAGAACATTTTACTGAACTCAACTCCTGATATGTATAGCAACAGTTATATCTCACGCCAGTGTCTTCTGGTCCAAGAACATTTTACTGAACTCAACTCCTGATATGTATATCAACAGTTATATCTCACGCAAGTGTCTTCTGGTCCAAGAACATTTTACTGAACTCAACTCCTGATATGTATAGCAACAGTTATATCTCACGCAAGTGTCTTCTGGTCCAAGAACATTTTACTGAACTCAACTCCTGATATGTATAGCAACAGTTATATCTCACGCAAGTGTCTTCTGGTCCAAGAACATTTTACTGAACTCAACTCCTGATATGTATAGCAACAGTTATATCTCACGCAAGTGTCTTCTGGTCCAAGAACATTTTACTGAACTCAACTCCTGATATGTATAGCAACAGTTATATCTCACGCAAGTGTCTTCTGGTCCAAGAACATTTTACTGAACTCAACTCCTGATATGTATAGCAACAGTTATATCTCACGCAAGTGTCTTCTGGTCCAAGAACATTTTACTGAACTCAACTCCTGATATGTATAGCAACAGTTATATCTCACGCAAGTGTCTTCTGGTCCAAGAACATTTTACTGAACTCAACTCCTGATATGTATAGCAACAGTTATATCTCACGCAAGTGTCTTCTGGTCCAAGAACATTTTACTGAACTCAACTCCTGATATGTATAGCAACAGTTATATCTCACGCAAGTGTCTACTGGTCCAAGAACATTTTACTGAACTCAACTCCTGATATATATACCAACAGTTATATCTCACGCCAGTGTCTTCTGGTCCAAGAACATTTTACTGAACTCAACTCCTGATATGTATAGCAACAGTTATATCTCACGCAAGTGTCTTCTGGTCCAAGAACATTTTACTGAACTCAACTCCTGATATATATATCAACAGTTATATCTCACGCAAGTGTCTTCTGGTCCAAGAACATTTTACTGAACTCAACTCCTGATATGTATATCAACAGTTATATCTCACGCAAGTGTCTTCTGGTCCAAGAACATTTTACTGAACTCAACTCCTGATATGTATAGCAACAGTTATATCTCACGCAAGTGTCTTCTGGTCCAAGAACATTTTACTGAACTCAACTCCTGATATGTATATCAACAGTTATATCTCACGCAAGTGTCTTCTGGTCCAAGAACATTTTACTGAACTCAACTCCTGATATGTATAGCAACAGTTATATCTCACGCAAGTGTCTTCTGGTCCAAGAACATTTTACTGAACTCAACTCCTGATATATATATCAACAGTTATATCTCACGCAAGTGTCTTCTGGTCCAAGAACATTTTACTGAACTCAACTCCTGATATGTATATCAACAGTTATATCTCACGCAAGTGTCTTCTGGTCCAAGAACATTTTACTGAACTCAACTCCTGATATGTATAGCAACAGTTATATCTCACGCAAGTGTCTTCTGGTCCAAGAACATTTTACTGAACTCAACTCCTGATATATATATCAACAGTTATATCTCACGCAAGTGTCTTCTGGTCCAAGAACATTTTACTGAACTCAACTCCTGATATGTATATCAACAGTTATATCTCACGCAAGTGTCTTCTGGTCCAAGAACATTTTACTGAACTCAACTCCTGATATGTATATCAACAGTTATATCTCACGCAAGTGTCTTCTGGTCCAAGAACATTTTACTGAACTCAACTCCTGATATGTATAGCAACAGTTATATCTCACGCAAGTGTCTTCTGGTCCAAGAACATTTTACTGAACTCAACTCCTGATATGTATATCAACAGTTATATCTCACGCAAGTGTCTTCTGGTCCAAGAACATTTTACTGAACTCAACTCCTGATATGTATATCAACAGTTATATCTCACGCAAGTGTCTTCTTGTCCAAGAACATTTTACTGAACTCAACTCCTGATATGTATAGCAACAGTTATATCTCACGCAAGTGTCTTCTGGTCCAAGAACATTTTACTGAACTCAACTCCTGATATGTATATCAACAGTTATATCTCACGCAAGTGTCTTCTGGTCCAAGAACATTTTACTGAACTCAACTCCTGATATGTATATCAACAGTTATATCTCACGCAAGTGTCTTCTGGTCCAAGAACATTTTACTGAACTCAACTCCTGATATGTATAGCAACAGTTATATCTCACGCAAGTGTCTTCTGGTCCAAGAACATTTTACTGAACTCAACTCCTGATATGTATATCAACAGTTATATCTCACGCAAGTGTCTTCTGGTCCAAGAACATTTTACTGAACTCAACTCCTGATATGTATAGCAACAGTTATATCTCACGCAAGTGTCTTCTGGTGTCAAGAACATTTTACTGAACTCAACTCCTGATATGTATATCAACAGTTATATCTCACGCAAGTGTCTTCTGGTGTCAAGAACATTTTACTGAACTCAACTCCTGATATGTATATCAACAGTTATATCTCACCCAAGTGTCTTCTGGTCCAAGAACATTTTACTGAACTCAACTCCTGATATGTATATCAACAGTTATATCTCACGCAAGTGTCTTCTGGTCCAAGAACATTTTACTGAACTCAACTCCTGATATGTATATCAACAGTTATATCTCACGCAAGTGTCTCCTGGTCCAAGAACATTTTACTGAACTCAACTCCTGATATGTATAGCAACAGTTATATCTCACGCAAGTGTCTCCTGGTCCAAGAACATTTTACTGAACTCAACTCCTGATATGTATAGCAACAGTTATATCTCACGCAAGTGTCTTCTGGTCCAAGAACATTTTACTGAACTCAACTCCTGATATGTATAGCAACAGTTATATCTCACGCAAGTGTCTTCTGGTCCAAGAACATTTTACTGAACTCAACTCCTGATATGTATAGCAACAGTTATATCTCACGCAAGTGTCTTCTGGTCCAAGAACATTTTACTGAACTCAACTCCTGAATATCAATATATATCAACAGTTATATCTCACGCAAGTGTCTTCTGGTCCAAGAACATTTTACTGAACTCATCTCCTGATATGTATATCAACAGTTATATCTCACGCAAGTGTCTACTGGTCCAAGAACATTTTACTGAACTCAACTCCTGATATGTATAGCAACAGTTATATCTCACGCAAGTGTCTTCTGGTCCAAGAACATTTTACTGAACTCAACTCCTGATATGTATAGCAACAGTTATATCTCACGCAAGTGTCTTCTGGTCCAAGAACATTTTACTGAACTCAACTCCTGATATGTATAGCAACAGTTATATCTCACGCAAGTGTCTTCTGGTCCAAGAACATTTTACTGAACTCAACTCCTGATATGTATAGCAACAGTTATATCTCACGCCAGTGTCTTCTGGTCCAAGAACATTTTACTGAACTCAACTCCTGATATGTATATCAACAGTTATATCTCACGCAAGTGTCTTCTGGTCCAAGAACATTTTACTGAACTCAACTCCTGATATGTATAGCAACAGTTATATCTCACGCAAGTGTCTTCTGGTCCAAGAACATTTTACTGAACTCAACTCCTGATATGTATAGCAACAGTTATATCTCACGCAAGTGTCTTCTGGTCCAAGAACATTTTACTGAACTCAACTCCTGATATGTATAGCAACAGTTATATCTCACGCAAGTGTCTTCTGGTCCAAGAACATTTTACTGAACTCAACTCCTGATATGTATAGCAACAGTTATATCTCACGCAAGTGTCTTCTGGTCCAAGAACATTTTACTGAACTCAACTCCTGATATGTATAGCAACAGTTATATCTCACGCAAGTGTCTTCTGGTCCAAGAACATTTTACTGAACTCAACTCCTGATATGTATAGCAACAGTTATATCTCACGCAAGTGTCTTCTGGTCCAAGAACATTTTACTGAACTCAACTCCTGATATGTATAGCAACAGTTATATCTCACGCAAGTGTCTTCTGGTCCAAGAACATTTTACTGAACTCAACTCCTGATATGTATAGCAACAGTTATATCTCACGCAAGTGTCTACTGGTCCAAGAACATTTTACTGAACTCAACTCCTGATATATATACCAACAGTTATATCTCACGCCAGTGTCTTCTGGTCCAAGAACATTTTACTGAACTCAACTCCTGATATGTATAGCAACAGTTATATCTCACGCAAGTGTCTTCTGGTCCAAGAACATTTTACTGAACTCAACTCCTGATATATATATCAACAGTTATATCTCACGCAAGTGTCTTCTGGTCCAAGAACATTTTACTGAACTCAACTCCTGATATGTATATCAACAGTTATATCTCACGCAAGTGTCTTCTGGTCCAAGAACATTTTACTGAACTCAACTCCTGATATGTATAGCAACAGTTATATCTCACGCAAGTGTCTTCTGGTCCAAGAACATTTTACTGAACTCAACTCCTGATATGTATATCAACAGTTATATCTCACGCAAGTGTCTTCTGGTCCAAGAACATTTTACTGAACTCAACTCCTGATATGTATAGCAACAGTTATATCTCACGCAAGTGTCTTCTGGTCCAAGAACATTTTACTGAACTCAACTCCTGATATATATATCAACAGTTATATCTCACGCAAGTGTCTTCTGGTCCAAGAACATTTTACTGAACTCAACTCCTGATATGTATATCAACAGTTATATCTCACGCAAGTGTCTTCTGGTCCAAGAACATTTTACTGAACTCAACTCCTGATATGTATAGCAACAGTTATATCTCACGCAAGTGTCTTCTGGTCCAAGAACATTTTACTGAACTCAACTCCTGATATATATATCAACAGTTATATCTCACGCAAGTGTCTTCTGGTCCAAGAACATTTTACTGAACTCAACTCCTGATATGTATATCAACAGTTATATCTCACGCAAGTGTCTTCTGGTCCAAGAACATTTTACTGAACTCAACTCCTGATATGTATATCAACAGTTATATCTCACGCAAGTGTCTTCTGGTCCAAGAACATTTTACTGAACTCAACTCCTGATATGTATAGCAACAGTTATATCTCACGCAAGTGTCTTCTGGTCCAAGAACATTTTACTGAACTCAACTCCTGATATGTATATCAACAGTTATATCTCACGCAAGTGTCTTCTGGTCCAAGAACATTTTACTGAACTCAACTCCTGATATGTATATCAACAGTTATATCTCACGCAAGTGTCTTCTTGTCCAAGAACATTTTACTGAACTCAACTCCTGATATGTATAGCAACAGTTATATCTCACGCAAGTGTCTTCTGGTCCAAGAACATTTTACTGAACTCAACTCCTGATATGTATATCAACAGTTATATCTCACGCAAGTGTCTTCTGGTCCAAGAACATTTTACTGAACTCAACTCCTGATATGTATATCAACAGTTATATCTCACGCAAGTGTCTTCTGGTCCAAGAACATTTTACTGAACTCAACTCCTGATATGTATAGCAACAGTTATATCTCACGCAAGTGTCTTCTGGTCCAAGAACATTTTACTGAACTCAACTCCTGATATGTATATCAACAGTTATATCTCACGCAAGTGTCTTCTGGTCCAAGAACATTTTACTGAACTCAACTCCTGATATGTATAGCAACAGTTATATCTCACGCAAGTGTCTTCTGGTGTCAAGAACATTTTACTGAACTCAACTCCTGATATGTATATCAACAGTTATATCTCACGCAAGTGTCTTCTGGTGTCAAGAACATTTTACTGAACTCAACTCCTGATATGTATATCAACAGTTATATCTCACCCAAGTGTCTTCTGGTCCAAGAACATTTTACTGAACTCAACTCCTGATATGTATATCAACAGTTATATCTCACGCAAGTGTCTTCTGGTCCAAGAACATTTTACTGAACTCAACTCCTGATATGTATATCAACAGTTATATCTCACGCAAGTGTCTCCTGGTCCAAGAACATTTTACTGAACTCAACTCCTGATATGTATAGCAACAGTTATATCTCACGCAAGTGTCTCCTGGTCCAAGAACATTTTACTGAACTCAACTCCTGATATGTATAGCAACAGTTATATCTCACGCAAGTGTCTTCTGGTCCAAGAACATTTTACTGAACTCAACTCCTGATATGTATAGCAACAGTTATATCTCACGCAAGTGTCTTCTGGTCCAAGAACATTTTACTGAACTCAACTCCTGATATGTATAGCAACAGTTATATCTCACGCAAGTGTCTTCTGGTGTCAAGAACATTTTACTGAACTCAACTCCTGATATGTATATCAACAGTTATATCTCACGCAAGTGTCTTCTGGTGTCAAGAACATTTTACTGAACTCAACTCCTGATATGTATATCAACAGTTATATCTCACGCAAGTGTCTTCTGGTCCAAGAACATTTTACTGAACTCAACTCCTGATATGTATAGCAACAGTTATATCTCACCCAAGTGTCTTCTGGTCCAAGAACATTTTACTGAACTCAACTCCTGATATGTATAGCAACAGTTATATCTCACGCAAGTGTCTTCTGGTGTCAAGAACATTTTACTGAACTCAACTCCTGATATGTATATCAACAGTTATATCTCACGCAAGTGTCTTCTTGTCCAAGAACATTTTACTGAACTCAACTCCTGATATGTATATCAACAGTTATATCTCACGCAAGTGTCTTCTGGTCCAAGAACATTTTACTGAACTCAATTCCTGATATGTATAGCAACAGTTATATCTCACGCAAGTGTCTTCTGGTCCAAGAACATTTTACTGAACTCAACTTCTGATATGTATAGCAACAGTTATATCTCACGCAAGTGTCTTCTGGTCCAAGAACATTTTACTGAACTCAACTCCTGATATGTATATCAACAGTTATATCTCACGCAAGTGTCTTCTGGTCCAAGAACATTTTACTGAACTCAACTCCTGATATGTATATCAACAGTTATATCTCACGCAAGTGTCTTCTGGTCCAAGAACATTTTACTGAACTCAACTCCTGATATGTATATCAACAGTTATATCTCACGCAAGTGTCTTCTGGTCCAAGAACATTTTACTGAACTCAACTCCTGATATGTATATCAACAGTTATATCTCACGCAAGTGTCTTCTTGTCCAAGAACATTTTACTGAACTCAACTCCTGATATGTATATCAACAGTTATATCTCACGCAAGTGTCTTCTGGTGTCAAGAACATTTTACTGAACTCAACTCCTGATATGTATATCAACAGTTATATCTCACGCAAGTGTCTTCTGGTCCAAGAACATTTTACTGAACTCAACTCCTGATATGTATATCAACAGTTATATCTCACGCAAGTGTCTTCTGGTCCAAGAACATTTTACTGAACTCAACTCCTGATATGTATATCAACAGTTATATCTCACGCAAGTGTCTTCTTGTCCAAGAACATTTTACTGAACTCAACTCCTGATATGTATATCAACAGTTATATCTCACGCAAGTGTCTTCTGGTCCAAGAACATTTTACTGAACTCAACTCCTGATATGTATATCAACAGTTATATCTCACGCAAGTGTCTTCTGGTCCAAGAACATTTTACTGAACTCAACTCCTGATATGTATATCAACAGTTATATCTCACGCAAGTGTCTTCTGGTCCAAGAACATTTTACTGAACTCAACTCCTGATATGTATATCAACAGTTATATCTCACGCAAGTGTCTTCTGGTGTCAAGAACATTTTACTGAACTCAACTCCTGATATGTATATCAACAGTTATATCTCACGCAAGTGTCTTCTGGTCCAAGAACATTTTACTGAACTCAACTCCTGATATGTATATCAACAGTTATATCTCACGCAAGTGTCTTCTGGTCCAAGAACATTTTACTGAACTCAACTCCTGATATGTATATCAACAGTTATATCTCACGCAAGTGTCTTCTGGTCCAAGAACATTTTACTGAACTCAACTCACCGATAACTGAAGTCAATAATTGTATATTGTTAGGATTTTGTGCAACACGTGATACAAGACAACACAAGCTGATTCATACACACCCTGACAGTGGACACATGTGAACTATGTGAGCCCTATGTGAGCCCTATTACACATAGAGTGTCCCTGTGACAAACACTGATTGTGCTCGGGGCACAAGTACAACTTCTCATATAAAAATGACACAAGTCTTGCTTCATGTCAATACAGTTTATTATATACATTGCAATGAAATGTAGGATTTTACAATGAACATAGAATGTACATTATATAAACTGATTTTGCAATTAAATAAAGTATTTTACAATAAAAAAAAGAATGTATGTTATACACATTGCAAGATAATACAAAGTATTACAATATACATATGAAATATTTCCCAAACAAAACCAGAAGAAAGTTAAATTTCATTGCAGGGAGTAAGTAGAAGAGGGTAATCAACAGTAATTCTATAATGAAGGTTTGTGACTCAACATAAGCTCGCTGTGGGTCACTGTGTTGTAAACTAAAATCCAAAAGAAACGTCCCCTATTGTTTTTTCACACACATCAAAAATCACGAAAGATAATTAAGTAACGACACCATTCTTATATATGCCAAGGCACTATCTGAAGAAACACATCGCTTAAACGCACACAATGCAGTGGTTAAGGTACACAAATATCGTTTTGTTATATTTTTTGTTCTATCGAGAATCGAGAATCAAATATAGAGGGGACGTTTCTTTTGGATTTTATTTTATAATTGAAAGTGAAATATGTATCATCAGGGGGAGGTGAATTGTGAATATATATATATATATATATATAAATATAGAAATGTTAAATACACTCCGAGTTTCATGCACACATATTTTCATACAAAAACCTCTATCAAAAATCCTCATCTATTCTTTGTAACATACATAATCGGAAAAAATCGAGCTTGATTACTCAGGCACTAATGAATAATATAAGGTGTTTGAAAAAGAATTATGAAGCCTAAGGATGTAAAATCAAACTAATATTTAAGGTGCACGCATATCCTGATACTAAGCTTCCTAACGCATTTCGGTTGATTTGTGTTGAAGTTAATTCCCATCAAAGCGAAAAAATTTTGGGATCTAACATTTTCGGTTTGTCATAAAGGATCAAATATGAAATGTTGAATGTTTAATAACTCTGGTCTCGCCCATTTCTTTACCTTGACCTTTTAAAATTGCCATTGAATGTCATTCATCACCTGTACACTAATTGGGTCATTCCTTGGTCAATATGACATCTTATCGAGCATCAAATTATCGGAATAACATTGACGATTGACAATTGATAAACATTTTCATTTAATAACCAAATGAAAACTCTGTATTTTAAAGATGAAATAAGACTGAACAAAAGTGCATGGAATAACATGTCTCTAAGTTTGCTGCTTTCACAGGGTACTTGTTATTCCGTACATGCACCGACCGACTTTAGGTTTAACCCTCTCACTGCCACAATCCAGAATATGAAATACATGCCTATAACCTTTTGTTTAATTCACTTTAGATATGCTATATTTACTACTTTGAACTAGTTTTGGTCACCTCAGAACAAGACATTCGTCAGGATTATATCAGTTCATGAATTCAAAAAGGAATATGCAAATATTCTGACTTATTTCTGATTGTTCGTTTCAAAACTAAATTGGATTCGTTTTTATTGGTATTTTAATAGAACTGCTAAAACGACAACAAATGGTGGTCCATGAGTCCAGATTTAAATTGTCCGCTTAAACAAAGTAGAGACTACCAAACCAGTGCAAAGTGTCCGCTAGTTGCTTGTGATCTATACAAAATATGTTGACACCTAACATAAATAAAACTTTTTTCAGGATGACATTTAAAATCAGGCACTGTTGTTCTATGTTGACAGTTAGCACATGATAGTACATAAATAAATCAACACTGTTTGAACTAAAGGTGATGTACAATTGTTATCAGATAATGTTGCTGTTTCTTTAGTTGACTATTAAAGAGTCACTCTGTGAGTTATTGATGGTCATATATACAAAGCTTTGTCAGTAGTCACATAATAGTATATAAATAAATCAACACTGTTTGTACTAAAGGTGATGTCAATTGTTATCAGATCATGTTGCTGTTTCTTTAGCTGACTATTAAAGATCCACTCTGTGAGTTATTGTTGGTCATATATACAAAGCTTTGTCAGTAGTCACATGATAGTATATAAATAAATCAACACTGTTTGTACTAAAGGTGATGTACACTTGTTATCAGATCATGTTAGTTGTTTCTTTAGCTGACTATTAAAGAGTCACTCTGTGAGTTATTGTTGGTCATATATACAAAGCTTTGTCAGTAGTCACATAATAGTATATAAATAAATCAACACTGTTTGTACTAAAGGTGATGTCAATTGTTATCAGATCATGTTGCTGTTTCTTTAGCTGACTATTAAAGATCCACTCTGTGAGTTATTGATGGTCATATATACAAAGCTTTGTCAGTAGTCACATGATAGTATATAAATAAATCAACACTGTTTGTACTAAAGGTGATGTCAATTGTTATCAGATAATGTTGCTGTTTCTTTAGCTGACTATTAAAGATCCACTCTGTGAGTTATTGTTGGTCATATATACAAAGCTTTGTCAGTAGTCACATGATAGTATATAAATAAATCAACACTGTTTGTACTAAAGGTGATGTCAATTGTTATCAGATCATGTTGCTGTTTCTTTAGCTGACTATTAAAGATCCACTCTGTGAGTTATTGTTGGTCATATATACAAAGCTTTGTCAGTAGTCACATGATAGTATATAAATATATCAACACTGTTTGTACTAAAGGTGATGTACACTTGTTATCAGATCATGTTAGTTGTTTCTTTAGCTGACTATTAAAGAGTCACTCTGTGAGTTATTGTTGGTCATATATACAAAGCTTTGTCAGTAGTCACATAATAGTATATAAATAAATCAACACTGTTTGTACTAAAGGTGATGTACAATTGTTATCAGATCATGTTAGTTGTTTCTTTAGCTGACTATTAAAGAGTCACAAGACTTGTTCAGTAGTGTCATTTGATTGAGAAATATCGACTGTTGTACAAAAACAAAATATAATGGTAATCGATTTTGAATTTATACATTTGTAAGGTTTAATGTCCGGATCATAATCGAAAACCGGACAGTGTCGCTCGTCCATCAGTCAAACTTCTTTTTCGGATGCAATCAGAAAGACACTTTTGAGATCGTTAGGTTTGATAGACTATTAATGACGCGTAATTAGGCAGTCAAATATGTTTTTAATTTATATTTGAATTAGACTGATTACATATTGTACGTGTCAGTTTTGCGTTTAATCCATTCCATTCCAACGAATATAGTGCGTCCTCACTGGCGTGACAACATAAACAATTTGCTTTTTCAGATAAATGTTTGTTAAATTTATCAGCATTGAGATCGCAACACCCAAAATGCAGAAGACAGTGAAGGATTTGACAACGCCTCAAACTGAATATTGGAATTGAATACAGATTTGAAATCATTGACGTCCGTTAGTGATTTGATATGTTGGGGTAAAGAGAGAGTTTTTTATTGATTAAACTGTAGGGCATTGTAGATTTTGTACCAAGATGCATTGCTTAATGGTTTGCTGAGTTTGTTTTACCGAAAAGTATTTTAGGGCTACGTTGTGGTAAAGACCGTTTACGAGCTTTATCATAAGTTTAATTAGATCAAACTCGCGATGAATGTCATTTCTTTCTAATCGTCTGTCCATTTTATTCTTATCAATGATAATTGTATATGATATTTAAACGTCAAACCCGACTAAAATAAAATTCAGCAAAATTACTGTAAACAATTATTGTTTTGTTCTAACCAACTACTCAACTAATGTTAATGTGAGTTGGTGTTGAAATAAGTGTGCTCCTGATTCGTCAGGTGGTTCAGTAATTAGTATAACCAAAATAGTTAATCTTTTACAACACCATAATTATGTCTACATCCCTTCAAAGGGGCAGTAGCACATTTTAGGGGGAATATAAGGTGTTGTCAGGAAAATGAAAATTAATGGTTCCAATTGAAAGACAACGTATTTAAACTAAATGGAGCAGTACTAATTCAAGTAAACAACGTACAGTTTAGCCATGCGATTCCTTTTTCTCACACAAAATGAATTAACGGTGTTCACACAAAATGAACGCCAATGGATTTTATGTGAATCTTCTTACTTTGTCATCTGACTTTGGATTATTGGCTTGTGTAATGATATTTCTGACATTGTCAAAATAATACATTTAGCATTAACTTACAATTATCAGTTAAAATTTCGAAAATAAAATAATCAAATAAAAGTACCGAGGGTACAGAAGCTCACCTTAAAATGAATGATGTGGTAAAATTATTAAATTATACATGTAACCATCTTTTATATAATTGATTATGGCTGCCATCATGAATTTTTTATCTTTTAAAATACTAGTCTTCTTTTGGAAACGACTAGAGCTTTAATTAATACACGAATGATATAATCATGATAAGTTAACAAGCAGTAGGTTTTTGTATAACTTTTTTGTATATCTATGGCTGAATTGGTGACCATCTTGTACTTTTTAATCTTCAAAATGCTACTTTTATGTGGGCATCCGTATTAATTTCATTATGATATCTTGATTGGTTTAGGTGTATCCATTTAAATGTCATTCATTACTTACAGGATGGTGGCCACTTACATTTGTTTTGTAGTGAATCATTAATATGATTTCAAGATTATTTCACTGATGGTTATGCTGCATGGGATATTGAGAATCCCAAAAGTACAGATTTTTCAAGGAAAATGAATGACTGATTGAGAGGAAAGTCATAAACACAGCAATGCATAAGACACGTTTATTTTGTTCACATAATATTTACATGTCAAGTGACCATGAGATGTCTTTCATTAAAGTATCAATTTATTTAACACTCATACAGTACTATAATGGTAAACATTTTTGCATTGTCAAATCAACAGAGAGATATGACAAATCAAATTTCCTTACTTTTCTTACTAAACCCTTTTCGATTTTTTTCATATTTATTCCACATCAACTTATCATGTAGATTGCTAAACACAAGCCTTATTGTAGACAAGTTTTGTGTAAGTTGTTATTCTTAGAAAGAACATATCACTGTCATGAGAATACAAGTCCATAACTTTTATTGCATACACATGGGCCATGGCCATATAGCATAATGCTCTGCCATATCAATTGGGTCAAGTTGATTATGCAACAGACTAGCAGCTGACACTGTGATGCTAGCAGCCTGCCTTGGGATGTGTATTAGTGGATAGTGGAATATCTGAACTCTGGTTGACCCCTTATGTGTGGTATTTAAAGGAATATAAGGGAGATACCATTGTTTAAAATTTAACATGTTTAATGTGATTTGGTTTTTGCAGCTAGTTGCCATAAAGATTTTAAACAAATTAATCAATTATGTTTGTCTTTCATCTTAATTTTTTTTAGAAACACTTAAAAATATAGAACAACTTGCACGACAATCTTAAATATTCCATATTTAAGTTAATATTAGGATTAGTAAGTTCAAATTAGAGAATTTATATGGTGCCAGTGATCACTTGATGAAAGCTTAAAATTTAATAATAATGATGTGTCATCTGCAGCTGAAAAGTCAATATGGCTGCTATTGCGGCCATCTTGGATTCTCAAAACTGAAACGTCTACCTTCTGTGAGGAATCACTATAGGTATAACATACTACAATATAAAAATGATATCTAGATTGGTTTAGAAGAAATAGTCTTTGTCATGAAATCTAATTGAAAATTCAATATGGCTGCCATGGCGGCCATATTGGATTCTCAAAACTTAAACGTCTACCTTTCTGTGCGGAATCACCATAGGTATAACATACTACAATTTCAGAATGATATCTGGATTCGTTTAGAAGGAGTAGTCTTTTTCCTGAAATCTAATTGAAAATTCAATATGGCTGTCATGGCGGCCATCTTGGATTCTCAAAACTGAAACGTCTACCTTTCTGTGAGGAATCACCATGGGTATAACATAATACAATTTCAAAATGATATCTGTATTCGTTTAGAAGGAGTAGTCTTTTTCATGAAATCTAATTGAAAATTCAATATGGCTGTCATGGCGGCCATCTTGGATTCTCAAAACTGAAACGTCTACCTTTCTGTGAGGAATCACCATGGGTATAACATACTACAATTTCAGAATGATATCTGTATTCGTTTAGAAGGAGTAGTCTTTTTCATGAAATCTAATTGAAAATTCAATATGGCTGTCATGGCGGCCATCTTGGATTCTCAAAACTGAAACGTCTACCTTTCTGTGAGGAATCACCATGGGTATAACATAATACAATTTCAAAATGATATCTGTATTCGTTTAGAAGGAGTAGTCTTTTTCGTGAAAGTTTACGGACGGACAGACGGACGTACGGACAGACGGACGGACGGACGGACAGACAGACGGACGACGGACGAAGCGCCATGACATAAGCTCACATTTACTTTGTAAAGGTGAGCTAAAAACGTGCTACTGCCCCTTTAACAGCGAAAGATTTTACTGTAATAACAAACATCTACTTCTAGATACGACGCCGGAAGTTTTACCTTCATTGTGATTTGTGTATCCTTGCCCTGCTTTTTCGTCCAGGCAAAATTACTGTTATTTAAAATGTTCATTATCATTAATATACTCATAGATAACAATCTTCCTGTTCTATCCCTCACCGTATCAGTGTGATGCGTTTAACAAAATCTGAAGACTGCAATTGTATTGTCACTAGTCACAACAGCAGAACGTTACAGGACTGACCTAAATGTTAACAAGCTATTTAAATGTATACTGTGGACATTTACTATCAATGAATAAGTACAAATCGACGGTTCCACTGGTATAGAATTCATAACATAAAACCTTCTTGCACAACAGTCATTGACTGACAATCAAATCCTAAACATGTGTTTCTCGTGTGCCTGGACCCTTCAATGATTTCTGAGCTATACGTTGTTCCTACTGTCATTTTATTTCAATACCATACTGTTCAACAGTTATTACATTCGGTCATCTTAACCTACTTTCAATTTGTCGATTCTAACGTTGAATGAAATTGTACCCTAGGATTTCGAAGACGCAAATTTGTTTTAAAAGAAAATAATTTGTAACAAAACTAGTTGATCTATAAATATTCGTTTATGATAGTTTCGTATCTTTAACAAAATATCTAAATATGAATTGTTTCTGTTCAAGCTCAAAAAGCCTGCAAATAACACGACAATAAATTACTACTCAATTATTGATTATGGAGAATAACTACAAAATTTTCCAGCAAAATATATCCATTATAATCTCTGTTAATTTTATGTTGATATGTCCAATCTAAAAATTGCATTTTAAGATTAATTAAATCAAATATTCGTATTTAAGTGATCAGTTGGCAACATACACATCTATTTATGTCGAAAGACTACAATAACCTATATTCAACAAGTTCTATTCAACTCACACGTTTTTCAAATTGTGTTTTACCCGTGCGTGTTTTTTTTTACAGAGTCAAGCTGATGCGTCGATATACTTAAATGTTTGAATTTTCATCTCAATAATAAATTGAGAATCTGATTCTTAGATCTATCAGCTTTGACAAACTCAAGTATCAGAGAGATGTGTAATAACGCTACAGGTGCTCCTTTCATCCGGTGTTCAGATATGCATTGGTGTACAATGTTAAAATGTTACAAACACAAATATATAGTTATCTTCTAAATACAGTACAAATATCCCTCGCTAAGATGGAAAGTTTTTAATGAAATATCGATTCATTTGGTAGGTCAAAAAGCTTTTAACCAATCACATGTGTTGCCCTGTTGGAATATAGCAACAGTTAACCCTCTCACCGCCGTTTCATGTTATGTGCTCACGCAGTGCCGCTAATATTCGGAGTTAGCTCGAGATTTGGTCAACGTTGTACAATAAATGTCACTGAGGCAGTATTTATATTTGAAAATCCGTGAAATTTCAAAGGAATAACCCTGAGTTGTATACAATTAGATCATGTTATTTTGGGATCATAGAAGTCAAATATAGAAATGAAAATAAATTGATTATATATATTGATATATATGCGACCATTGTTCACGAAATACTATACGTTTTTTGTTATTATTGGTTGAACATTGATCGCCATGACGTCATTGACAAACAAAGTGCACACAAAGTCCTTGCTGGGTTTTTTCCAACCCGTGAATATGATGTAATTTCATCCACAGAAAGGTATGGATTCGACTTTGCTATTCTCTAAAAATAAACTCTTATGTTAGACTTTGAAAATGATGTACCTTATTTACCATTAGCATGAATTCTTGATCCTGATAACATATACTATATAGTATTGTGGTATATAACAAATTCTTCAATAAACCCATAATCTGTGATACTGTTTTGTAATACTCCGCCTCGTTCTAAATTACACAGTTAACATAATACAAATGACATGTGAATCGCTTATCCACTATAGAAAATGTATTAGTCATTTAATTCCGCTATGAAAATCCGGAAAGTATCTAAATATCAAAATGATCAATTGGTATCATCCGTCTGCTAGCAGAATTGACTGTCCATTTTGTTGATGTCTATTCAAGACTCAGCAGTAACACATCGTGAGTTGCTAAATGTTGATGGAAAGGTCTGATACATATATGATTCAATATCCCTACATTATATCCATTATTGAACACGTTTTTCATGTTTTTCAAATTGTAAACACTATAAACAAGTTTTAATCACAAAGGTGACAAGATCCCCCGCCGCAAATTGATGTGAACAAAATGCATACTGTATACATAGAAACACTTGTCTTCACTTGTCATGCTACTAGATGTCATTTAGACAAATCAACTTCCACATATAAGCCTCACTGTGACCTTGAAAATAATGTGAAGGTCACCAAAATCGACTGGGCCCGGCGCCTTCCCAATAAGATGCTTTGTGTAAGTTATGAAGAGAATTCAGTGAATGGTTCTTAAGATATCCCGCTGACAAGACTAAAATGCAGGTTTAAATGCTGAAATTTTCAAAGTCTCGCTGTGACCTTGAAAATAAGACGCTTTGTGCTAAGATGCTCCAGTGAATGGATATCCCGCTGACAAGGGTAAAATGTCAAAGTCTCGTAATGACCTTGAATTGAAGGTCAAGGTCATGAACCTCTAGAGGGACCTTGCTCTCATGGTGATGAAGCTATATACAAAACTTGAAAAGAATCAGGTCAATAGTTTTTTAGTTATTCCATTTCATCCGTCGGGACGTACGTACGGACGGACGCTGCTCAATACTATATCCCCCCGCTTCGCGCTAAACGCGCGGCGGGGGATAATAATCAACCCGAAACAATTTATGCTTTCCTTTGCCTTGTAGAAAATGAACCCCAGTGGCAATGACCTAGTACGATATGTGTCTTTCATCGGGTGTTCAGATATTCACGGGTCTACTCTAACAATTGTTAAAATGTTACAAACACAAATATCTAGTTATCTTCTAAATAAATAAAGGTTATCATGCCCGTGTTTTGGGATCCTAAATATCCTGCATAAGGAACAAACATTGTAAAAGAATTATTAAGTGCTATGACTGAATATTGGGTTAAGGCTAGGGACCATATATGGTGGGGAGACCTCATACATGGTCCTGGGGCACTGTAGGGGTTAAACTTTTCCAGCAATGAGGATGAGGCGAAACGCGCGGGGAAATTTTCATCAGATTGTAAGACAATATTGACTCAATTTTTTTAATGTTTTTACTTATAGATTATCAAATTGTTATATCTCATGATAAAGATTTATTATGACTAGTCTGAAATATGAATAACCCGATGAACGAAATAAGCCGAAACTACTTGCGCTAAGAAACAGCTGATTGTGTCACGTTTCGTTCGAATACGATGATGTCATAAGCACGAGCAGATATGACGTCATAATGCGTTACGCACGCGGTGGCAAAGCAAGCGGGGAAAGTATGGCCATACTCTTATTGACATTGCAATGTCGGATCTCTGTGATAAAACACTTTTGATTTCATTATTCATTATTCATGATTTTAGATTTTATCTATTATGCATATAATAGTTCAATTATTATGACAGAATAATCAAAGGAATACTGGTTGACGATTCCTTCCACTAGACAGTTTTAGTAGCCTACTGTTTCAACACGAGATCAATTATCATAAAATAAATCGTGATGTGGTTCTCTTAAAATTCAAGAATGATTTTTATAACTTATCTTAATTTTGTGTAGAGGATTTCACACTGTTGCACGAATATTACTTTAGACCGGCCACTTTGATATTATTAGATTTCGTATTATTAGACCAACGAGATAAAGTAGATGTATAAATATCTTTGAAATCATGAAGATGGGGTCTTGTTTTTCATGTTTTATAATGATAAATACAATGTCGATATTTTCAAACAGGTACTTTTTACAAATTTGTTTTTAATGCAAGAATTGAAAACGGTAATTTTACACCCAATGACACCAAACCATTAGTTGAACTAAGCACACAAACCCCTATGTTGATCTCTTTCATATAAAAATGTTGATAATGTTTAAAGGTATGCAAATGTGGTCTTGTTTTTCATATTATGTTATAATGAATACATTGATAACATTTTGAAACAGATAGTGGACAATTTTCAACAAGTCGTTTGTTTGTTACAGAGATGAGAATGAACATTTGAAGGCCGCTTCACTCAACAAGTCGCGGTTACTGACGGACATTCGTAGTGATTCAAATTGGGTTTTTATCTTCTAAACGTAATTAAAAAGGGTTCAAATGTATATTTGTTTTTCATATTATGTTATAATGAATACAATGACAACATTTTCAAACAGATATTGGACAATTTTTCAACAAGTCGTTTGCTTGTTACAGTGATGGGAATATACATTTTAAGGCAGCTTTTTCTGACGGACATTCGTAGTGATAAAAATTGGGGTTTTATTTTCCAAAAGTAATTAAAAATGGTTCAAATGTATATTTATTTTTCATGTTAAGTCATAAGAAATACAATGAGAGTATTTTTAACCACGTATCTCTTACTTTTTTACACAATCATCATTCCACATTCTAACTGACAGGTCACAAACTAACAACATTCACAATGTAACGTGTATAACATTCTTATTTTGATCTAACTCTAACTTATTATTATTTACAAATTCACAAACAAGATAAACTAACTATATTCAGTCTGACAAGGCCTGTTGAATGAGTTTTATTTTCTGGTCAGTGACGGAGATCTCGCGCCCGCTGACCAGCCTCATTCTTGTAGCACAGTTGTCGTTGAATGGAGTAACGAAAAACATGGGGAAAACCTGCTGGGTGAACTTCAGGTCTAATTTACACAAGAGTTTCCCCCTCCCCACGTCTAGGAACGCGACCCTCCCCCTCCCCACATCCAGCACCAACCCGAAGGTGAAGGTGACCTCTTCACCAGATGTAGGGAGGGGGAGAGAGACACATTCACCAACCTGATGTCCCCCCAACCCCTCCTCCTGATCTCTCCTCCTCACCCGGATACAGAGCTGGTCGGGATGAAGGCGACACTTGTCCCACACAGACACGCTGACCCCGCCGGGGAGACGAGAAACCCAGAGCTCCTCGTCCATGTTGCTCTCTCCCTCCTTCACCCCCATCTCCAGCAGGATCCAGCCTCTCTCCCTCCACCTCAGTGTAGATTGAGTCTCCCAGTAGGAGGGGGACGTGAGGGGGGAGGGGGAGGGAGGGAGGGGGAGCGGACTGCTACAAGTCCCACAGAACTCCTTGAACCGACCCGGAGTGTTTCTCTCTCCACTCCACTCCATGTTCTTCAGTTCCCGTCCAAAATCTTCCACTTGTAGATCGCTGTGTACTTTCTGTGAGTTGAGAATCATCGCCCGGCCTGGAATAAACATGTTTGTTGTTATTTAAACATATACAAATAGCATCTTAAAATCTTTATTTTTATATTTCAAACATGTTAATGACATTTTTAGTGGTATTTGCCAAGATTTTTTAAAACTTTGTTCAACCGCGCAAAGTAAAAACAAAATGGCTAATTTCAGAGTTCATCAAATAAAAGAAAATTGTCATCAAAACATAAACATATGGCATATTAAAATGTTTATTTTTATATTTTAAGTAGTTTTATGATAAAATAATTGATAATTATAGCTATATTTTGAAAATTAGTTCAACCGCTCGAACAAAAAAACTGTCTGATATTTTAGAGTTGATTATCCTGTGAATAAACAAATTGTGTTATCCAAACATATACAAATAATATCTTGAAATGTTTATTTTAGTATTTTGAATAATTCTATGACAAAATTATCGATGATTGGAACAAAAAATATAAACTTTGTTTAATCCGGCAAAACACAATATTAGATCTACAGCTGATTTTGCCGACAGTCGGTTTAAAAATGGATCCATTTGCGTTAAGCATAGAACAAATTGTTCTTATAAAAAATATACAAATGGCATCTTAAAATCTATATTTTGATATTTTGAATACATTTATGTACAAATATTTTATAATTGGGCAAAAAAAATTAAATTTTGTTTGCTACTCAAATTGACATAATCAGTTGTTTTCTCAAAGCTGGAGTTACGGTCTGCGAAATACAGATTTTCTTTGAAAAACATTGATTGAAATATATACAAATAGCATCTTGAAATGTTTATTTCACAGTTTCAAATACTTTTATGACAAAATATTCAATAATAGCAAAATTAAATTTAAACTTAGATCACTGACAAATGACTGATAATTCAGCTGCTTTCTCAGCGCTGTGAGTCCCGGTTTGTAAATATATCAATTGTGTTGTTAAAATTGTGTTGCCGGAATATATACAAATGGCATCTTGAAATGTCTATTTTACAGTTTTAAATACTTTGGTGACTAAATATTTTAAAAGTTGCAAAATAAATTTAAACTTTGATTGCTGCCAAACTGACCGATAATTCAGCTGCTTTCTCAATTGCGGTCGGTAAATAACAGCAATAACTGTTAAAATGAGTTTCCAAAAAAGGTACAAATGGCATCTTGAATTGTTTATTTACATGTTTCAAATAGTTTGGTGATGAAATATTTAACAATTGAAATATTTTTTATAATTTAGTTTATCACTAAAACTGATAAAAGGGTTACATTTTGAAAGCTGATTGTATGTCGTGTTTTTCAAACATGGTATCTAAAATAGTTACATTTTTCACGATAGCTGTATATATAGACTATAAATCATTAATAATTTGAAAAACAAAACATTTCTAAAATTCTTTTCCTGTTGCCATTTAGTTTTCGTCAAATAAATCAAAAACTGTACAAATTTAAGTAGTTTTTTTTAGACCAGATTGACCTGCAAAAGTAGAGCTGAGAATTACTAATTTGATAGTTCGTTTTCCATGTAGTATTTATCCAAAATATGTTTTTGACCTTCAGGCTTTTTAGAATAAACACACCTTGTCGCTCCAAACATGAATTAATTGCATATCTTGAAATATTTAATCAAGATTCTGACTAATTTGGTGAGAAATTCATCAATGAGTGACAATTCTCTCCCTGTCATTATACAGTTGATATTGCTGACAGTCGTACATATACATGGCTTTTCATTATGAACTAGTTTTCATTCAACAATTAACAAACTCTTAACTCTTTATATATAAGCTCACACAAACGATATCTTTCATTTCTATGGGCCCCGTTTGTGTACACATTAATATCATATCAATTACCTTCGTCAAAACTATGCTGCTTTTGTAAAGTTTACATTTAATTGATTTTCATTGATTTGATAAAATGTCATTCTTATTATTAAAAAGTTAATTGATTTTTATTTTCGAGTAATTAGAGCACTATTTCTATTTAGTTGATATCAAAACTTAGAAAAACGATGATTTATATATGTATAGGCCTACGCCTAACTTGAAATCACCTTCGAATTGACATCTACATTAAAATGTGTTAATTTAAGTGGGACGAAGTACGCTAACATACAAGAAGTACGCTAACATACATATACAGAACGTCATACGTGTGCATTTGGATCGTTTGTATTGAACGAGTAGATGTCATGGACGCGGAGGAACAACGAGTTCGAAGAACGAGTTGTTTCTCCTCGTCCATGACATCTTCGAGTTCAATACAAACGATCCAAATGCACACGTATGACGTTCTGTATTTATTATATACTCTCTTTTTAACCTTTTTAAAAGTAATTCTGAATTGCTTAAATAATCCGAGACGTCGCATTGCGCATTGATACATAATGCAAAGAAGGCGATTACCTATGACAAGCTCGACTGATGATTTGATACCTCAATTATCTGTTTATTTTCTCATTACTTTGCGTAGTTAAAAGTAAGAGGCAATTTTCTCAAGTGTGAAAACTAAATACAGTGATAAAAGGTTATCCTTAGTAATTATTTATAAGTTCTGAATATGATAAACGTAAGTTCAGGATTCCGAGCGACGGGAACCTTTCAAACGACGTCACCATGGAAATGACGTCATAATTGTTGTAGGCTATGACGTCATAGGGCCAAGTGTCGCTGGCGATGTTCTCGGAGTTTTGTTTAGGATTCCTATTTTATAGTGTTTTGCAGTTTCTTTACTAACGATAACACTAGTTTCTCACTATATTATTATTCAATATCATATTAAAAAGTAGGTTTGTTACAAATGCAGTTGAGATACGTCAAATCCGGTGTTCTAATAAGGAAAATGATTATTACGAACGGAAAGTTGCGAGAATTGCCGAAGCTTGAAAAAAGTAGAACCGGCAGGCGTGCAATACGGATTCTGGAGTGCAATACGGAATTTGAAGACGTATTCCGTATTGCACCCTTGTATTACTATCCTAAGATTACATGAGTATATAATAAAAGAAGTACGTTAACATACAAGAAGTACGCTAACATACAAGAGGTACGCTAACATACAAGAAGTACGCTAACATACAAGAAGTACGCTAACATACAAGAAGTACGCTAACATCACTGTGCGTAAACCGATGACCGATCATCCCAACATGGCGGCAGGTCGTACGCTTCGGAACTTTTCACGCGATATTCTAGTTGTTCAGATACATTGAGATAAATTCAATAATGCACTTAGATTCAGGTTGATGTGGAGACGAGATTCTAAAAATATTACCTTTTATAAATACACATTAATGCAGATATTTAAGTTTTAAAAATCGGGCATGATGACGGTAACTGGAAAATCATAAATGAGCATGATGACGGTAACTGAAAAGGATAGATGACGGTAACTGCATACAGGAAAGTAATAAAATGTGTACTAGCGTGTAGGAAATAGAAAATATTAACCATGGAAGTGATCACAGAGGGTGGTTGAAGTTGGAATCACAAGCTGATCATCTGATAACCTGTGTAATTATTTGTATTGTAGAGTTTTTTGTATTTTAAAAGCACTAAACAACGTTCTGGACAACGCAATGCAGGTATCTGTTTAAAGATATATATCACACTGTTTTCATTTTGTTACCAGCACTGTATAATATCTTTAATTCAAATGAATTTTATTTAAACATTATGCGGTTTTACTTTCTTATGTTGTGTTTCAATTTGATTTTAGAGTTCTTTTGAAGTTGTGGGATAAGAAGATCTATATTAACAGCCGTTAGCAAAACATTCTCCCTGTTTGTTGATAATTAAATACGAAAATTCATGTTGAATTAGTAAGAAAACGTAAAGAAATTTTTGATAATAATGTTTCAAGTAATTAGGGAAATCCATAGAAGTTCATTTTATCACTAGTAGGTGTTGATATTTGGACGAGTATAAAGGAAACCAATAGAACTCGCTATCAAGAGTTAAGATGACCCCGACCCAACCGGGGTTGCACTTATTTAAGCCCAGGGCCTAATTACGGGTTTTACCTGTTTTGATAGAGAAACATGAGCTTAAAAACGAAATATGACTATAATATAAGGATATTTGTATTTTTATGAACATATAATTTCAAGGGGCAGTAGCACGATTTTAGGGGTAATATAAGGTGAAGACCGGAAAACGAAAATAAATGGTTCCAATTGAAAGGCAATGTATTTAAACTAAATAAGGTCATAATAAATAAAGTATATGATGTAAAGTTCAGCATATGGCCTTTGAGTTTCCCTTTTCTTACACAAAATGAATTAAATGTGTTCACATAAAAATGGCCCAAAGTGAATCTCATAATTTGTTCCCTTACTATGGATGATTGGTTTGTCTAATGAGAATTTTGACACTATCAACATAGTTATCATTAACTTACAATTATCAGTGAACAATTTAAATATGAAATTTTCAAAAAAGTTCTACTGTCCCTTTAAGTATCAAAGTTGTTATAGAAATTTCATTAATTATTAACCGCTGGGAATAGCCGACATTCACAGAACACAATAATTTAGTTTTAAAAGGCGAACATACATAGCAAACGATTGAATGACTTGAGTGATTTGATCTTACACATTGTAATGTAGAATAGTTTATGATATTAAATAAACTGATGACCGCTTTAGTGATACTGGAAGGCAAACTCTCGCAATACGCAGATGTCATAGTAATAAACATTTTAATGTTTTATTTCAGCCAGTTATCCAAGGGATTTCTATGGCACGCATTCTGACTTTAAGCTTGCTATGGCCCTTGTGAAATGATATCAGTACAGTGAAAACAATTATACGAGTAGTCATTGACAACAATGAGAAGACATGATACTTACAAACGTTGATATATATGTAAGGAAATATATGTTGTATCTATATAAAAGGACGACGCTTATATATGAATGCTTATAACATACGCTTTTGTCTCAGTTTTGAAATCTTCAAAAAATATATCTGGGTAGTCCCTGTGTGCAGTAAAATACATGAGCTGGTTACTAACAGTATATGCAGTAGTTTGAAACTTAACAAAACGTTACTTAATTGGTTACTATTAGACTAGTATATGAATCATCTAACCTTTTATTTGTTCCGCTATCCCGTGGTGCAAATGTAATTCGACCCTTTCCTGTGATTTTAGAGTAACATTTGATTTCTCTTGAACCTTGACTTTGAAAACTCTTAAGTATTGGCTCAAATCTTGCGAATGAGACCGGTTTAGAGTGTTATGCTATTCCGTGTCATCATGTGAACCAGACTACATATCACAATGCAATTAATGTTTTCTGGCTACAAAATCCAGGACAGTGGATGCTTGCCGGAAAAGTTTTTGAAAACTATGGTTTAGCGAAATCATTTCTTATTTGATTCAGTGTGAAAATTTTAAGACAACAATAAATGTTTGTTGAATTCCAATATATATATATACATTTTAATGTTCGTAGTGAAATAATATGTTCTTGTTATTCGGTAACTTTACAGTTTAATTCTGAAATGAGGCGTTTTTAAAACAAATATGCCAGCAATTTCGTCCAGATTTAAAAAAGATCTAAATGGTACGTTTTTAGATTGTTCATGTGCTGTTGTTGAGTGAAGTAGGAATGAAATCAGTTATGTGGCTTCAAATGGGCACCAAGTATAAACAAACTCTTTCTCCTGTAAATATTATACAAACATATACCATCAACCTTCGTTTTGAATTACTAAAATTTATGTCATTTAAAGGGTGTTTTCATAAATAGTTACACTTATTGATCTTGGAAGTGCTCAGTTACCGTCATCCTAGCTTTGACGAACATTTCAGTTACCGTCATCATCATGTTTCAGCATTTTTTCAAACTTGAATATCTTCATAAATATGCATTTACAAATCGAAATATTTTTAGAATCTCTTCTCCACGTCAACCTGCATCTAAACGCATTATTGCATTTATCTGAATGTATCTGAACAACTAGAATATCGCGTGAAAAGTGAAAAGTTCCGAAGCGTATGGCCTGCCGCCATGTTGGGATGATCGTAACTAAAGTTACGGTCATCGGTTTACGCACAGTGAACATACAAGAAAGGGGGAACTAATCATCAAACCCTATATAAAATCGCCCATGCAAATGTAACAAAGTATGTGTATATGAATCCCCGTTTAGAATCACCCCTCTAAATTATATACATACTTACAATATACACAGTAAAGAATCGCCCCTTTAACTGTCTTTGAAGTGTAAATAGAATGAAAATAGAATCACCCTCTCTAATTGTCTAAATACATATTAACATTAAACCCTATATAGAATCGCATGTAGATAAAAATTTCACGTATGTTTAGATGAAGGAATTAACGAAATCTCCACTTTACTAAACTAAACTGTTAGAGAGAGTAGCAGGTTTTTCTGAATTTTTATTTTGTAAATTGTCCACAATAAACAAGGATTTATGCTAAATGTATTATCTTCAGATTGCCAGGAATGTCAACCCAATGCTCCGTAGTCTTAAAACCAATTTTTATAATGAGTAATAAGTTCAAACTGTTTATGGCAATTCTGTTCTAACATCTTTTATGTTAAACACTCAGGCAAAAAACTGAATACATCATGTGTAAGATATTCAATTTAAAATATCTCAAGTATTTGTTGTCGTATTCTTACACTGATAAGAACAAAAGTAAAGTCATCACTCAAATAATGCGTTTAATTGTTAGTTTTTTCCCAAAACAATGAAATTATAATTATGTTTATTAATTGTTCAAAATCAATTTTCATGTAACACAAATGTACATCAGCAGAGCAGACATATTAATATATGATGAGAGGAGAAATACCGAGATTTATCAATGAAATAAAACCGTGTTAACAGTTATTCTAGTATTGTTCCCGAACAGATCAAAGGCGCCGCCCACCCTTTATTCCGCAATGTCCCATGACGTCAATAACAATCAGCTATGACGTTACTTGATATGGGGTAGTAACGTGAGTTCAACCTTTGGGTCGAGGTAGAAATCCTTTGAAGTTCAATGTTGTTATAACGTTGTTGTTTAAAGGGATTAGGTCTCTGGTTTTCCACAAAATGTGGAACGGATGAAATAGGTTCACTTAGGAAACGAATAAGAAATAAGCAGTGAGTTCACTCAAGAAACACTCATTAGTTTTGATTAGTCATGATCATACATACACACTATGATAATGTTGAAAATGACAGTTAGCATCTTTATTCCCTTGCATTCAGTTTTGACAAATGCACAGTTAGATTTTAAGTTTTTGCCAACCCACCGTGGAGGGAGATACCTTTGCGTGAATGGATATAAGTTCATTGTCAATAAGAGGAAATTAGAAGAACAAAATCAAAATTCATCTGTCAGTGACAAATAATGATTATTTTAGTAAATATGAAACAACAAGAGAACCACTGTAATGTAATAAGGGCTGAATAAAATAGTCTGCCTGTTTGTCAGTTAAATTCGTGTGTAATGTGTATAAATATTTATAACGTATTTAATGTAATTTTTCATATTTTGTAGGTCAAGGAATCTCTCCAGAGAATGAAGCTGCCCGCTTTGGATTCCAACTAAACCAAGACAAAATAATCAGAAATGAATAGAAATTGTCTTTACTTGACAGATACCATGTTAATCCCGTGAGGCAGAAAAGGGCAATTACGAGTGATAATTTGACAGGAAGGAAACGACGTCGACGAGGGTCGATGAAGGCAAGGTTAAGGTGACGTTGTTGATGATGACTGGAGAGATCTAATTGTGATGGTCGACCATTATTTTATTGGTGTTTGGAGTTACAACATGACTCGAGCCGGTGGTACATTCACAGGTCAGTGTAGACGCCAAGGCGTATTTCCCAACCCCCTTCGTCTATCTGAGCTGGACCGACTCGAGAGAGGAGACGACTAAACTACATGAGATACATGTGAGGGGCAAATCTGCCGAGATAGCGTCCCGGCTGCATTTAGACATGAAAGATGGAGATATTTGTCAAGGTAGAGCTTGAGAATTAACCGATATCCTCTGAATAGGACTGATTGTCAGTATCAATTGATACACCTTTGTCTAAACATCGCTATAATGTCCTACCCTCTTCTAAACTCTGCCTCATCCATACTTTTCTTAATCATTCAACTCTTGAGGCCCAGCAATCAATTCCTCTTTCAGCAAGATTTTGCTGATACAAGTAAACATGACGGAGAATAAAGTTATCATTATGAGACAATAAACGTAGAAAACCTTGTCTCGAATAATTAGGGTTAACAACATTTCGTTCGGTATGAAGTCCGTTCTACTAGTTATATTCGGATACGTTATACTACCTTATACAGTACTTTATTGAACTACATTTCCGTTAAAGAAGGTTTAGGTACAGCAAAATAGATTTTAGTACGGCAACTTATGTTATCTGAACTTTTAAACTAAGTTTCATTTACACATTGTCGTTGAAGTAAGTTACTCAACATATAACTACACAAAAGTAAGTACTAATACGCTGAACTTCGATAAACCACACCTACCTAGGTTCTTTCAAGTGAAAATGTAATTCATTTTCCAAAGAGTTAACTCTCCAAATATGATAACTTCCCCGGTGTATTTGATAATCCACTAAACCTACCAATGCACATATTTCAACAGTGTTGTTCTTTAGAGTTCTTAACACATTAAATATATGTATACAGAAACATATTGTTGAATATTTGTCAGTTTTAGAAATAGAATAAAAATCCGTATAATATTCACAACCATATGAAATTCTGTTTTCTCATTATCAACACTCTGTGCTTTCCAAAACAAATTTATAATGAACAGTATTTCGCACAGAACAAACACACTTTTCTACCAACTTGATCATGACATTGTAACATGTTATAGTACTGTTTGTGATAACTGTCTAAACTTGGAATCAATATAAATTTAATGGATAACAAGAAGACATGGTCATCAACACCCAGCCCCCCCCCCCCCCCCCCCTTTCAAATTAGTTCCACAGTTTTTCTAAATGGGTAATAACTCTATAATATATCATTGCATAAATGTAAATAGAGTCCAAAAACAAGCAACAAGGGCAATAACTCCGAAACAAATATTTGGGCGGTTCTGATTTTAGAAAATATGTCCCCTTTAAGTCGGATGGACAGACACTGGGACACTCGGACGTACGGACGGAGCCCAAACATATATCCCCTCCCACTTCGTGGTGGGTCTTAATCAAGTATCAACAAAAATATCATTTCTACAACATTCCTCCAAAACAGCAGCATGTTAGCAGTTAAAGCTTGTATCAAACTCAAAATTATTAAAACCTAATATGAACTTTTTAACAACATACCATTCCTGGTAACACAATATATCAGAGGATATCAAGTATGCAAAATACATTAATGCATTTAATTATAAATTAATATTTTTATAATCAAGAATTTATTCGAATATTTGGAGAAATGGTCTTAAATTACTGCTTAGCTTAGAGACAAAACTTTTTTCACTTTATTTAGCAGGACTGACTATTTCTATACGAAAACAATAAACAAACATAATTTTGATATGCAACAATATTCAATATAACCATATTAATCACCTAATTACCGCTGTCCAAACCACCTTTATGTACCACCTTTGCTTTCTTGAAATGTACAGGGAAAACCCATCTTTAATCAAACTTGTACATATGCGAGCAAAGAAATCATCTTCATACAGTTTCGAATGCAATTCCTTAAGCTATGCTTCAATAAATAGGCCATTTTCTTCATAAGTAGATAATTCATGTTAACTGATTATCAAGAAGAAGAACAAGTTATATGGATAGTCAACTTCTTTATTGCATGAAATGCGACGTTTCGGTGTAGATACTAACACCGTTATCATGATTATATGTTAGTATCTACACCAAAACGTCGCATTTCATGCAATGATATTTATCATCCAAAATCATTTTTCATCAAATTTGCATGAATAATGTACATCTTTGAACACTACATTGCCCTAAAAACCCTAACCCAGTGATGTCATGCCATTGCGACGTCATGGTGTTAATGACGTCATAGCATTGTGACGTCGTTGTGTTTATGGCGTCATAACATTGTGACGTCATTACTGATGCAGTAAAAAGTTTGTGATGTCATGTATTTTCTGATTACAGTGCACTGTTCAAAATCTACTGTCAAAGCAATATCTCAATTGATCTTCAAGTATCTCCTGTGGAACACAGTTTTGGATGATTAACATAAATTAGACTTTTAATCAAATAATCGTGACTGCATGGCCCCGTCCATGCCAGGCTTGTCTTCATTTACGTATATACCATAACGTCTGGAGACAAACTCCTACAAACTAACGATTTATGTGTAAAATTATGATTTATGAAAAAGGCCAAAAGCAAGTACTAAGAAATAATCTGTACTTTATGAAACGGTGAATCGATATTATTGTCAGATTCGCTTTGGTGTATGCGACTGAAATAAAATGCGGAATGTGATATGCAAAACAGTGTGATCCCGAATATAACATTGGTGCATTTTCAATACGAATCAAAACCTTATCTTACATATCTTAAATAGATCAACCACTGGTAAATATGTAAGACTCAAATCCGTGGCGGATTTTCAATTGCATGGAAAGTTGCCATACCTATCAAAATCTGTGGCGGATTTTATATTGATTGTGATGAGAGATTTTCAGCTGGGTAGAATTGTGTTAACAAAGTTCAATTAATGTGTTTTCCTAAACCTAAAACCTAAACCTAAAACCCTAACCCTAAGAAATCACCTTATATGAATCCAAGGGCTAAAGTAGATACCGTATTTCCTCTAATAAGCGCCGGGTCTCCAATAAGCGCCGGGCCTCTAATAAGCGCCGGGGGGTCATAGGTAGTTGAGAAAATAAGCGCCGGGCCTCTAATAAGCGCCGGGTCTCTAATAAGCGCCGGGTCCAAACCATTGAATTAATGTCCATTAGTAAACATTTTACTGATATTCATTGAAAATACTGTCTAACACAAACTGCAATTTTCTATGAAGGAAATAAGCGCCGGACCTCCAATAAGCGCCGGGCCTCTAATAAGCGCCGGGGGGTAAAAGGGTGGTGAAATAATAAGCGCCCGGGCGCTTATTAGAGGAAATACGGTATTTACTATGAATCCAAGGGTAAGCCTTACAGTGCCCGGCCTTTGACACTATGTGCTCACGCAGTGCCGCTAACGTTTGGAGTTAACTCGAGATTTTGGTCAACGTTGTACAAAAAATGTCGCTGAGGCGTTATCTATGTTCAGAAATTAATGAAATTTTAAGTGAAGAAAGCTGAGTTGTTTACCATTCAATCAATGTAAATTTGGATCATAAATGACAACAATAAAAATGAATTTAACCTAATTATAAACGGCAGAGATGTTTTTCATGCAAATGTTCAGCCGAGGAACGTTAGCATACCCTGGTTTCATCGATTGTAATCAAATTTGCCGTTATCTACAAAGTAATACAATTGTTATTTATCAAGAAAGCGGATGTCAGTGATCACGTTGATGTGTTTACTTCCTACATGCGACCGATTGTTCACGAAATAATACAAGTTATCTTTTTGTTTTCATTTGTTGAACATTGTTCGCCGTGATGTCATTGACAAACAAAGTGCAGTAAACGTACTGTGCACGCAAAGTCCTTGCAATTTTTCGACAACCGGTGCACATGACTGAATTTCCATTCACAGAAAGTTATGGATTCGATCTGGAAAATGATATAACTTTCGGAAACATTAGAGCTGAAATTATGTTGCTATCACAAGGTCGAACACAAAAGCAGTTTCAAGCAGTCAGAATCATGATTTGAGTAGCATTTTTGCAAGCGCATAAACAACTCAATACATATTGTTGTACAATAAACTAAACGATAAAAAGGTTCATATTATCAAAATAGAATCCATAAGCAAACTATTGGAACAGTTTCCATGTTGTTCTAACAGAAAATTCAAAAAGATCGATCAGACAAAAGCGCGAAAAGATAGCGAGAAGACATCACGGCAGTTTTGGTATTGCGTATTTGGCACAATTCCTTTTCCACATAGATTTTACCATTAGCATGTATTTTCAATCACAATCACAGTTTAAATTGTGGTAAAGATATATATAATATAACCTTCAATAAATCCGTAATATGTCAAGCAAATTTTGTCACTGCCAGACGTATATCAAACTATTCTCTCAAGTTAAAATACGAAAAAAGAAAACACCAGCTCGGTTAAAAAAATCATCAAAATCTAAATTAGATTTAAAAACAAATCTAACTTTAATTTACCCTGAGAAACACAAAAGAAGATTGCAAACTATATATACGATCAACTGGATATGATGTCTTTACTTGACATGGAAGAAAATAACTAACATATTTAGAAGATATTTATAAACAGGCCTGCTTCCCGAACACGGCCGTCTTGATTGACACGTCGCCCACTCGCGGCGTTATGCACGATGGAATTCGCGCTATAAATATATGTCGGGGTGGTTGTCGTACTTCAGTGTTTATTCTTTAAATTTCTCGCGTGCCTAAAATTTATCTATCGAGATTTTCGAAAACCACCATTGATCGACGCTCTTCAGCGTCGTCAGTTACTGGCCACGCCCCTAGCTCAGCGAACAATCGGTTTCAACTTTGAGGTCCTATTGGTGAATAGACCAGTAATTAACTTCTTTTTTTTTTATTAAACTTTTATAAGCACACAATTTGTTTCACATTCTCTATCATATCTGATTTTATGTTGCATCCAGGGATTCATTCATAAATTCATAAATCAATGACAAATACAAAACTAATTTCTTAATATATTTCAAGAAATTAACCAACTTAAAAATCATATTCAGTATTGATGCATAATTTCAAATTTAATTATCGTAAAAACTTTTTATTTATTGGATGAAATAATTCGAATGAAAAAAAATAGATTCTTAAAAAGGGATTGAATTATTAGAGAAAATAGAACAAAACATAATAAAAATGGAGGATGTATACAGAATATATTTTTATATATTTATGTATATATTCTTTTCAATGAACATGCATGTTGATATTTGTTATACAATAGGAAATGTGCGATGGCCCTTATAAATTGAAACATGCTCCCTGATCACTGTTTTTTTCTTCATTTAATAGATTCAAGGAATACTGTATAATCAATGTTCATCATTCTGATAAATTCCAGACATAATATCAAGAATGCTACTTCATTTTATGTTCAGTATTTTTGTAAGCTTATCATAATAATTAAGATATTATATAGGCCCTATGGCTTTGATAAATATAAGAAAATGTCAAATTATTAGGAAAGACAGTAAAACCAAAGCTCGACATGACAAGAGTCAGCCGTCATCATCTAGATTTGTATTGCCACAGTCACTGTCATTTTAGTCAAAGGATTTTCAAAATAATTTTGATTTTGGTAACAAGGGATTTCCCGTACTATTAATAGCGCTAATGATCGCGAGCAAAGTAGACCGGATATGACGGCAGAACATGCGAAGACGTCACGACTCGCGTGTCTCGTGCTGTTCACCAGACGACAGGTGATTGTTCCGCGCCAGAATGAACGTTCGATTTGAAGTTGAAACAAACTCTCGTAATCATGGTAATCCTTGGCTTGACTATTCCTCAAATAAATCGATTGAAATCACCCTCAAAGTTTGAAATAAAAAAATATGACAATGACATATGATTGACACTATTTTGTCATACTGATTGTTATTTTCATAGGAAAAAATTCATGGTTAAAATATGTTTATTCAGGGTCCGTTGAATTTTATTCTATATTTAGCACATATCGAGGCAAACAGATATAAAAATGGCAATGTTATTTACTATTTCATTGCACTAAAATCAACAGACGCCCGTACCACATAAGCTCATAGAAATAAGATCTCACGAAATATGGTAATGGTATCATCGCCATACTGTCAACAAAACGTTACTTATTTGTTCGATGTAAATGGGCTGTCAGTATTGGGAGGTCGCGAATCGGTTTCTTCTTCTTCTTCTTCCAATACAAGAACCGGGTTCTTAGTAGAACGTAATTGGTTCTGGGTGTGCATGCAGCGGCGAAACGACTGCCCCACAAGGTTAAAATGTTTAAGATAGTCCGTAGACAAAGAGGTTAAAACTATATACAGGTATGACAGGTAATCATGGCTGGACCGGTTCCTTGCTGGCGCTTGACAAGCCAGACTGGAACTGTGTGATGGTCTCGTACTCAGTTACTTGTGTGGGCAACAGGTTCCATTCCCTGATGGTTCTTGGAAAGAACGAATTGTGATAGGCAGGGAGTGTCGATCTTTCCTGGTAGAACCTGTTGGTGCCTCTCGTCCTGGAGTCGTTTCGTCTCAGGTACAGATCTTTGTTGATACCAACTTGGCCATGCTGGATCTTATATAGCATACATAACCTGCTAACGTATCGTCGGTGTTGGAGGCTATCCCAGTGCAGATCCCTTGTCATTTGGGTGATACAGCCTGGTGTTCTGCTGGAGTAGTCATTGAAGACGTATCTTGCTGCCCTCTTCTGTACTCCCTCAAGGGCATTGATGTCACTAGCACAGTGTGGGTCCCATACCGTGGAAGCATATTCCAGTGCTGGTCTGACGATGGTGGTATATGTTGCTGCCTTAACGGTTTTGCTGCAGTCTTTGAAGTTCCGGCGGAGGAATCCAATGGATCTGTTACCTTTGCTGACTGTCATGGAGATATGCTCCTTCCATTTGTGGTCGTTTGAGACTGTGACGCCTAGGTACTTACTGGCTGTGTCTGTTGTGAGTGTGGTTCCATGCAGCTGGTAGTCAAAGGATAAAAGCTTCTTTTTGTTATTTGGTCTAATGTGTATGACGGAGCACTTTGATGCATTGAAGCTCATTTGCCAGGTCCTCTCCCATACTTCAAGGGCTGTTAGATCATCTTGAAGCTTCCTGCTGTCGTCAATGCTACTGATTGGTCTGTAGAGTAGGCTGTCGTCGGCAAAAAGCCTTGCATCTGAGTTTTTACATGATTCAGGCAGGTCATTGATGAAGGCTAGGAATAAAAGTGGTCCTAGGACTGTGCCTTGGGGTACTCCTGACATTACATGAGCCTGGTCTGATTTGGTGTTTTCCAATATTACATTTTGTTTCCGGTCTCCGAGGAAAGACTGGATCCATCTGTTTGTAGTGTCTCTAACTCCATAGTAATTTAGCTTGTATAACAATCTTTTGTGGGGGACTTTATCAAATGCTTTAGCAAAATCCAGGAGAATGACATCTACTTGTTTCCCCTTTGAAAGACTGCTAGCTATTCCTTGTGTAGTTACAATTAGTTGAGTTTCGCATGAGCGTTTAGCTCTGAAGCCATGTTGGTTATCCTTTAGGATGTTGTACCTGTCAAAGTGGTCCATGATGCTGCTGTGGATGATGTGTTCCAGTATCTTACACGTGATGGAGGTGAGTGAAACTGGCCTGTAATTTTCAGCTTTGTGTTTTTCGCCTTTCTTGTAGATTGGTACAACCCAAGCATCACGCCAGTCCTGTGGGACTTCTCCCGTATTGATGGAGCGCTGGAATAGTGTTGTCAAAATTGGCGAAATTGCAGTAGCTGCTGCCTTCAGGATGAATGCTGGGACGGAGTCAGGGCCGGTCGCTTTGTGTGTTTTAAGTCTGAGTAGTAGTTTCAACACTCCTGCCTCATTGACCACTATGTCAGGCATCGATGCAAAGGGGCTGGTGCCTTTGTCCGGGATGCTGCTTGTATCTTCCTCTGTGAATACAGACTTAAATTGGTTGTTAAGGATGTTCGCCTTGGAGATGTTGTCGCTCTTCAAGAAACCATCTTTGTTTTTCAAAGTTGGAACTCCAGATGTTTCTTGACCTTTGCTTTTGATGAACGACCAGAATCTCTTCGGGTTTTCCTTGTATTCTGTACTGATCTCCTGCATGTATGCTCTGTGGGCCCTTCGTGTTTCCCATTGTAGCTCTTTTTGGATTCTTTTATATCTATCATTGTCCCTTTTTTTACCTGTTTTCCGGGCCTTGCGATGTGCCTTTTTCTTCCGTTTTATTGTTCTCCTGATGAGGGTGTTCATCCAGGGATGGGAGAAGCGTGCTAAGGTTGTCTTAGAGGGAACTCTGTCTTCAATGGTCTTGTGGATCAGTGATTTGAAGTCTTCCCACATGCTTGAGACGCTTGACTTGTTCTCATTGAGTAAAGCATGGCCGCCTGCTCTGATGTCATCTTTTATTCCTTCAATGTCTGCTCTTTTCCAGAGGTGGATCTTTCTTTTCTGTGGTTTTGGCCGCTGTGGATTTATTGACGAGTCATAGAGAACAATGTCGTGATCACTGTTGCCGATTGAAGGGAGGGGCTTGCATCTCAGCTTGAAACTTGGGTGGGTTGTAAACATAAGGTCGAGGGTGTTGTTGTTGCGGGTTGGGAAATCTACCACTTGTTCAAAGCTATTGTCGGCTACAATATCAAGGAAGGTTTGGTTAGTCCTTGCTGGGTATTGGTTCCCCTTGACGTTGAGGCTTTTCCAGTCTATGTCTGGGAGGTTGAAGTCCCCTCCGAGTAATACGATGCTCTTATTTCCCTTGTTTTTAAGGATTGATATATCTTCTTTGCAATGTTCAAGGTATTTGGTGTCAGTCATGTTTGGTGGTCTGTAAAAGGAGGCGATTGTTATTGCTTTTCCTGTGTCAGACTTGATGGTTCCGCTTATTAATTCAAGGTGTTGGCTGGACTGTACATTACACATCTGTAGTTCCTTCTTGGCGGCGATAAGGACGCCTCCATGTGCATTGCCTGGTCTGTCTCGTCTATGGATCTCGTATCCAAAGTCATTCGGTATTATCTCGCTTGATTTGATTGTGGGATCAAGCCATGTTTCGGTACCCATGATAATATCCGGGTTAGTTTCGGAAATGAGGACTTCAAGTAATTTACCCTTCTTCTTGATACTTTGGAAATTGATATTAAGTGTTCGAAATGATTCAGGTCTTTTATGTTTCTTTGTGTTAGGTTTCGGCGATGAAGACATAATTGGGGCTTCGCTGTGCTGGAGAGAACAGTCTGTGAGATTAAGTGTATCCGGACTGTTACTGGATTCTAGAGTTGAAGGTATGGATATGTCGGACACACTGTCAAGCACTGAGGGATTGGTGGAGGCGTATATTGATCTATCGGATGTCAGGTTTTCATTATCTGGCTCAGGGACTGTGTAAAGCAATGAAGAAGTGTTTGGTTTTTCACATGAAGGGCATATCCATGTGTCTTGACATTTTCCAAGTCTGCTAAATTCTGTAGTTGACATGCCTAGGCATGATTTGTTTGAAACTTGTTTGTACCGATCACATGATACGCATGACCTGTAGGCCTACATCGTTTATCGACTGTAGAAAATGTATCAGTCATTTCATTACTCGAATCATCGTGGGTGCATCAAAATATCCAAATTAGAATTAGATGTACTCTGTCCGCTGCCAGTTTGACTGGCCATTTTGTTTATTTCCATTCAAGAGCTGGCAGTGACGTATGCTGGTTTGCCAAATACTTCTGGAAAGGTCTGCTGCATATTATTGCTAATTGATTACCATATTCGTGTATGATATCGATTTCAGTACTCATACAGTATGTTTTGTCAAGAATTTACATTTAGATAGGAACCTACGAGAAAGTTATGGATCATAGTAATTTTCCTCAGTCAAGGAATGATGACCATTTTTACCAAATTAAAAGTAATAATTAATTCAGTCGGTTCATTAATTATTAGAATTGTCAATATGTGATTTCAAAACTAGAGATACTATAAGAATAATCAACGAGTTGCGAGGAATTACGGATTATCTGTCCCGAGTTAATTATTGTGATAAACTCCGAGCTTCAGCGAGGAGTTTGACACAATAATTCACGAGGTACAGATAATCCGTAATTCTGAGCATCGAGTTGGTTATTCTTTTTCTTACCCAAAATAATTTTTATGCGTAAAAACTGGGGAAAAAGAGAAACGTTCAGAAACTACGCTCGGCCGGTAAAGTACAAATTGTACTCATACGCCATTCATAATTTTTGCTCACTACTTCGGGATGGGCGGCTCTAAGTAGTTAGCAACTCACAATCTAATTTGAAATAGTTTATTATATTGAAATCACATTATATCAAAAACATTATTGTCTCATATCATAAAAAATCGTTGTTATTGACTACGCCACAACCGGAAAGAAAAAGTAAGACGTTATCTTTCGTTACGTTTGACAAACCTAATGAGGAATGTATGACGTCACTGTTTGACGTAATGTTTAATGACGTCATAGAGCTATGACGTTACGACAGTTCGCCCGGCGACTCTCCCACCTAGTGCCGCCTTGAAGATTTAAACTTGTATTTACGGCAAAGAAAACATCAGAGGGTATTGATTTCCCATTAAAAATGTTGTAGTAATGTGTGACTTTAGCAATTTAAGTTGAAGATTTTATATCTATATCTCTCAACTGAAGTAGAACATCCAAGAGATTCATGAATGGATACAAAAAAGTTCCGTCAACCAATCAAAATGCGAGTTATTTTTAGAAAAACTGTAATTCCCATGACCATTATGCAAACTTTAATACCCGGCATATCCTTGCCCGCTTGGGTAAGAATGTAGATTTTGGTAATACTTTGGATTTTTCCTGTTTAATTAATTTTTGTCTGTTATGCTGGTGAATTATTTACACATTCCATGCATTTGAGAAAATTAACCCCCATCGGCCATGCCCAAGGACCATATGTGTCCCATATAGGTATTTTCATAAAACCAAATTTCTCTGTTAATATCAGGTTTTGTAGTATAAAAGGGTTATAGACAAAACGGCGACACGGCAAAACGGCGACATTTTGGACAGAACGGCGACACACCCCAAAAATAATTATGGACAGAACGGCTAAACATATTTTCAATGAATTTTTAGACCAAAATCGCTGAACAGAACGGCGACACCCATTTTTTAAATATTTCCTTTTAACTTTAATTGATTCGTTTACCTTTCATGTCTGATATGCTTTTTACGATGTTTATATGTAGATATAATTATGTTTACACAAAAAATATTTCACGTGAGAGATGTTGTTATAAATATAATCTGTTTTTATAAGTTTGAAGCTGTCATGTTAGATGTTTGTTTACGGTGTTTAAAGTGGTGTGATTGGTTTGTCTTTCATGTTAGATGTTTGTTTACGTTTATAAAAGTGAATTAAAACAGCTTTTCATATTTCATATCAAAAGGAACCCACAAAACCTCGAATGATAAAGGAGAGAAGAAAGTAACAGTTAAATGCAAATAACGATTAATTGGTTTATTTCATCACATAACAATGTTTTGATAAATCAAATCATTGTCTCTGCAAAGAAATATATTAATTTATGCAATATCCAAAAATCAATACCAAATCTTATCAATTATGAAAAGACTGTCAGATATTTACTATGTGGAAAAATACATCTGTCAAAGAAACAATGAAATGAGTAAATTTACCAATTAGTGGAAATCACTCATCCCAATATTCACAAAATAATGTTTTATGAGGACCTTTCAATTGTCTCTGCTCTCATTGTGTTCTGTATATGATTCAATCTCCAAAGACCATTGTTTTGTAACATTTATATGCCATTGTACACTGATTTTGTAACCCTTGTAAACGAATAAAAAAATAAATAAAAAAAAAGTTTATTCACTAGTATTTAGTTATATTTATTCATACAGAAAATATTGTGTTGAAAATATATTTTTATCTGCCACCCTCTGAACTCATGCAAAATGAATTCTGACAATGTGGAGACTTGGTTCTGTTTTGAATAAGTCATACAAATGTGACAGGGTGAGGTCTACTACTTCTTACTGGCTTCGGCTGGAGGGATATCTCTTTGGCCGAACAGGTAGAGCGTAGGACTCTCAACCCGGAGGTCCCGGGTTCGAATCCCGCATGGACATGGAAATATTGGATTTTCTTTCCTGCTACAATTGGCGCCCAACGTGGGGCCGGGACTATTCCTTAATGTCACATCACCTTAACTCTTTACTGTTTGCAACTATGTCATGCCAACACCCCCTTCCTGCTTGCTGAACAAGCACCTGGACAGCCCCTTACTGCTTGCAAAAATTGTGAAATTTGCCTAAAAATAAAACTCAATTAATTCAATTTTTTGGGGGACATAATTACTGGTAATAGACCCCTCTTTGATATAAGAAGTCAATTCAGGAAATTCAATCAATTTAAAAACACTTAATTAATGCTTAATTAAGATGTATATTTCTACGCAGGGGAAAAATTTACAATTTATGTGAATGAGAGAATAAACCAGACAGGTTAAAGATATTAGGCCTTTATTTCAAAGCTACATGCATAAACATTGCAAGAAAAGTCACTTTTGGTATTTAGTATTGACAATAATGAAAACAGGTATCATTTATTTCATAAGTCATCAATGATTAAAGGGAGATAATCTGCTCAAAACTCAGCACAAGTCAACTGTCACCTTCACTTCTAGAAAGTTTATAAGAATAAAATCCCTAGCATTCAGGTACATGTGGATGAGAAAACTTACAATTGATTACATCTACAATATGATATTCTTTAAGAGAATCATATGCTTACTTTTTAATCTTACAATATGTTTGGTATTTATTATGATGAAGTATGAGGGGAAACAAATCTATACTGACAATTATCAAATGTAATTGGTAATAATTACATAAAACACTGACATATTTCTTATATTTGAATTTAAATGAGATCATGAATGAGCATGTTAAGTAAACATAAATGACTTTTTTCAATTATCTCCCTTGCATAGGCAGGTTAAGTCACTGTTCCATCACATGGTGAAGCTGTGACCCAACATCATGGTAGGCACTGTGATGGGCCAATGAACAAAAATGTTGGTTACAAGAAATGCACCCATACACTGTTTCCTTTCTCAGTCCTCTCTTGGCTCTGCACCACTTGCAGGTGGATTTCTTCCGCTGCAGGCGCACCCATCGATGCTCATGCAGAGTGGTATTGCATATAGGTAGGACAAGGGGTTCAAAATTCCCATTGCCCGACGCCCGGGGCAAGTATATTTACAGTGTGGGGCAAGTAAACTGCTTACTTCAGCTTGCCCGTGGGCAAGTAATGAAAAAATATGACTGAACTTGTATTAAAATGTTCCTACGTCAATCTCTGTGTCTGTGTTGTTTTTTACAATGAAATTGATTGAAGTTTGATTAAATTATGAATAGTGAACAAAGTCGGGCAAGTATTAAAAAATTCAGGGCAAGTGGAAACATGGGTTTGACTTGCCCTGTGGCAAGTAAAGTTTTCAGAAAATTTTTAACCCCTGTAGGACGCCTGTCCGGGATCTACCTTTATGTTGAAATCCAGAGATGAGTTGTTGAGCAAGATTCATCCTGAAGTCAAGTTGGGAGAACCTCTTCTTTGCCCATTCTTGTCCGAGTAGTGCCGACTCCTTCACGGTGATAAAGGCATTTATCACGGTGATGTTGACCACAAAGTGGAAAATATATCGCCACCACTTCCTGGACGCTCGGCCAACTGGATATGCCGCCCGCAGCTGGTCACACTTGTCTACGCCGCGGAAGTGGTCCTGGTACAACGCTAGTGCGGCTGGTCTGGATACACGCGTCCGGGATCCATCCGCCTGTCTGCGCAGAGCTGGGACGTCCTCAGTCGGGTTCGATGTTGTGGAGAGGAGTGTGACCGGTCTCTTGTCCTGCCAGACATACGCAGAGAGTTGACCACTCTGGTATGCTCTAGACTCCCCCAGCTGCAGTTTGGGGAGGGTCCTGAAACACAGAGTTAAACATAAGAATTGATATAAACTATAACAGCTTGCAATTTACCCTAAAAGGCTTAAACCATAGAACATTCATACATGGTTTTTTTTTTAAAATGTTTAGAATAATGATATGTTAACTATTAGGGGTAATTACTGTTGACCCCAAAGTAACTATTGCAATAGTGATAGTCTATTGTGACTTACAATTGCAATAGCGATAGCCTATTGAAACCTGCCATTGCGATACTATTGCTATAGTTAATTGATATTATTAAAATAAAGAACATGATTTCTTACAATTTCTTCTCTCAAGACACACAGTGATACACTATTGCTGAACTTCACTAATACAAGGAGGGATGTTCTCTTAAGAGATGTAACTACTTCTTTGTTTTAAAGTTTTTTTTACATCTTGAAACTCTTGATCAGTTAGTTTTCAACTCTAATAATACCTAGAGTTGTGTGTGAAGTCTCAAAGGTTCAAATTCTTTGATTTTAAATGATAAAACATGTAGACTAATAAAACTAAGTACCTGAATTCTGATGGAAGGCCTTTCCTGTTGGATCTCACTGTGCCACAAGAGTATATGCCATCTTCCTTCAAGGATATCAGGAGTGGAATGGAAGTGAACCAGCTGTCAAAGAAAACCTGGTGATTTTTTCCAGCCAGCTCTGATGTCAACTCCTTGGTGATCTTGAATCCCAAACCCTGTGGTCCGCCATCACCCTCCACAAGTCTTCCCATGTACACCTGAAAATACAATGATACATTATTATTCTGTAAAGTGTTTTATTGTTTGAATGTCAGTTTGAAATTGGGCAGAAACTATTATAAGAATCGAAAAAATCATGGATTATTTACTATTGACATAATTATCAAGAGAAATTACACAATAAATATGTTATTTATTTGAATAAGCTGTCAATATATAGACTATTACCCGAGCAAGAGTGTCATATGATTTTTACGAAACAAGTGTGAATTTTTGTATTATCCGAGCGAAAGCGAGGGTAATACACTAATTTGCACGAGTTTCGTAAAAGTCATATGGTACACTTTCGAGTGTAATAATTTCTTTATTACCCATTTTATTCCATTTGAAAGTCATGAAAAAAACCCAGAAAACGGCATGTTTCCTTTGCGACGGCGCGCTTCAGTGACTTCCATGAACAATTATTGTTTAAAATGACGTCACAGACAACGAAATACGGGAACTCTGCAGAAACAAACGTTGCTAAGCAAAAGTGATATGTGCACATGTGCTCATATTGAAAATATTAACTCGGTTATTTTAAACCATATGGGCAATAAAATCAATCTTATTACAAAATAACACAATTGATAATAAACACTATGTTTTACTCTAACCTTGAAATTGTGGCAAAATCCAGATCTACTGTCACATAGCATCCAAATCTTAAAACCTCTCTTGACAGGTTTTGAGGGTATGTATTGTACAGCAGTATGCCTCCCCTTGAAACCAACTATCCCTTCATCTAGGGATAGGTGTTTATTTGGGGCATAATTTTGCTTGATGTTGGCAAGTGTATCAGTTAGTAAAGGCCTAACTTTTACCAGGGGGTCAACGTCATTGACCTCATCATTGATGTGCAGGTATTGAAGTATTTTTGCAAATCTAGCACATGGCATCACATTAATAAATCCTTGATTCTGCAGAAAAGAGTTCTGGGACCAATAGAGTTTATAACACGGCAATCGAACAATGCCCATCATGATACAGAGCCCAAGGAATGCTTCCAACTCCTGTACAGTTGTTTCATACCAACATCTGTCATTGAATGTGGCAGCAAACCTATTTGTCTCTGTGCATATATTACTGATAGTGCCAGGGCTGAGGTACAGGTGAAGAAAATCACGTTCATTGGCGGTTGCAACATTCAGTGAATGACAGGGCCCAGAAGCTGCCACAAACTCCTCCGTATATACTGGCACAAAGTCATTGGTCCAGGAAACATTGTTTACATTCACATCATCAACAGGATCATTTTCAAACATAGTGTCAAGCATGTCAAATTCATTACTATCATCATCACTATCACTTTCGAATGCAAATTCAAAATCATCAGAATAATCACTATCGTCTTGATCACTTCCATCAGTTTGTGATGGATGCCACGAAAAATCACTAGATTCCTGCGACATCTTGCAGGATGTCGTCTGTTTGTTTACACCTGTCAATCAAATTTGACAGCTTCGTTTTTTACAGTGCCCTGAATATGGATAGTCATTCCCGCCCTTTCCACTTTGTTGATAAATACGTTTTTCCGAAAGCAGATATACCTCTTTTGAAATAATATTCTAAACAATAACAATTATATGACTTATACTCACCTTAACAGGCCCGATGGCAACATTATAGCCGCTCGTACTCCTCTAATGTTGACAGTTGACAGCGCCATCATCACGATATCGTAATTCACTTCCGGGTCGCGTAGCACGATACTAATAAACAATTCGCGCTATATACAATGAGCTAAAAGTTGCTAATGAACACTCAACGCCATTCTTATTTAGAATTTATCCCTTTCAGTGCTTTGAGATTTATGAAACAACAGCATTATGATTTATTTAACGTGAGCATGTCAAGACATAAGCGGTCCCTTGTGTGTACCCGCTCTTCGCTGATTGGCTAAAACTACGGCAAACTTTATTTTTAGACATTTAGAAATTTCACTGTTGACAGGTTATCTTTGGGAAATTATAACTTAATAAAAGGTCATATATTATTTCAAATTAGTCAGAACAGGTCTGATGTATCTACAGAATCGTTTTAAAACGGGAAATTCACATTTCTCATTGTTGTTTGTTCTTGGAAACGGCTAGACTTGCGTAAGTCTTGAAAGGCGTAGAATCGCGTAGAAAAGCAGTAAAGGGCAGAGGCGTAGAATCGCGTAGAAAAGCAGTAAAGGGCAGAGGCGTAGAATCGCGTATATAAGCAGTATAGGGTTAAAGTCCTTCATAAATCATTCATCCTTCATGGGCATATCTCTCGAATGCTTGACTCGAGGACGAGTCACTTCGTGGAGGGGGTGAATGTTACAGGGTGAGGTCTACTAGATTCTACTTCCTACTGGCTTCGGCTGCAGGGATATCTCTTTGGCCGAACAGGTAGAGCGTAGGACTCTCAACCCGGAGGTCCCGGGTTCGAATCCCGCATGGACATGGAAATATTGGATTTTCTTTCCTGCTACACAAACATACCATAAGACGACAATCAAATATAACAAAACTATTATAAACTAATACAAAAAAATATTTGTGTTGCCGTTCCATCCATTTTGTCGCCGTTTCAACTTAAATTGTGTCGCCGTTTTGCCGTGTCGCCATTTCGTCCGTATCCCGTACAAAAGTGGTATCAAATTAAATCTAATTTGGCAGTGATTATGAAAATGTGGGTTTCAATTAGAATTGGTCGAGATATTTTTACCCATGCATTGAAGAGGATTAACCCCTATCGGCCATGGTCATGGACCATATGTGTCCTTATCATTGTATTTTGTTAAACACTTAATATATCTGTATCTGTAATATAATATTAGGCCAAATAGTGTAAAAGTGGTATCATATTGATGACTTTGTTATGGAGATTATATAAGAATACGTGTGAACTTCAATTGATTGATATAATTTTCCATTTGCATTGTAGAAAATTACCCCAATGACCATGCACAGGGACCATATGTGTCTCGATAGAATTATTTAGTGGAAAGCATGATATCTCTGTTAATATTTTGTTCTATGTTGCAAACGTGGTACCAAATTGAAGCTATGTTTATATAGATTCTACAAAAATGACTGTCAACTTGAATTGGTGAAGGATTTTTTCAACTGCCATGGCTGTATATTGGGTTATGGCTAGGGACCATATATGGTCCTGCGGCATGATAGGGAGTTTGGAGGGAGGGTCACATATATGGTCCCGGGGCACTATAAGGGTTAAGAAGATAGTTGCAGCAAATTTATGACTAAAGAAGACAGTTGTAATGAATTCAACTGCTACAAAGGAGAGCTGATATTATTGATCATCAGGAAATAAGTAACATATTATTGCAATTGGTATTATGCTATAGCATATATATGCAATTGGAAATAGCGGCTGAATTCTTTTCTTTCTGTTGGAAAATCTCTTGCCTTCTCAATGAACAGCGGTTTCGCCTGGCGACGCGGACAGTTAGCGATTATGACGTCATTCCTCAATGACGTCACTGAGAATGACATAAAAAAACAATCAATCAATCTAACTCGCCATGGATTTGGAAATCCGCCACGGATTTGAGACCCGCCACAGATTTGAGTCCTACAAATATAATGTATTTTCAATTATTTTATTCTTGTGTTGTAAAAATATGAAAATTAAACAAATCTTACTAAAGACAGGAACATTACATAACACAGATGAAATCTTTGAGGATATTTGTGTTTCTTGACAAATACCATATTTATCTCATCGACTGAGGAAAGAAGCTTATGTTTTCATAAATGGCGCAGCCACGAGTGAAAATATGTAACTTTTCTGCTTCACGAGATGAGATAAACATGGTATTTGTCAAGAAAACACTAATTTTCTATTTCTTTTATTATTTAATCGTTGTATTCCTCACAAAATTAAAGTGCATTTACGTTGAGTCGGCTCCAAAAAGAGCCCGTCGCCTAAAGCAACAATATGACGTCATTGCATCAGAGCATTGTTCGATGACGTCAGGTCATTGTTGTTATCAGTCACTAGTGACTGATAACACGTTCCTAGTGTTTCCCCCAGGTTGAAAAAAGGGCAGGGTAAATGCCTTTTGAAAAGGGCACAAGTTCATGTAAAAGGGCACATACATACAAGTTAAATTTTCAAATGAAAATGGTAAAGCATAAAACATAAATATCTGCAAATATAAACACTGAAATATACTTGTAATTTTATTATTGTTTTTTATTATATGGCGAGCAGTGAAATACTGGGATTTATCAGTGAAATAAACTTATATTTTCACTGCGAACGGTGACTGATATAATTTGACGTCATAAAACAATGGTCTCACGCGGCGAATTGGCTTATGACGTCACAGTGTTACTGTGGTGACGGGCTGTTCCTAGCGGCCGCTCGGCGTGAAAATGACCCTTTTCGGACGTAATTACAATGGTAAAATCATATAATAAATTGAATATCCGTCAATTCTTGACAAATACCATGTTTATCCAAACACTCTGTCAGTAATCCCCCTATTGTTTCTGTAACTAGCTAAACATGTGGTCTGCAGACCGTGGGTCCTGTTGAAACAGCGGATTGATCTTACTGTGTCTGGAAAAGGTAAATTGAAAGTTTTTAGCTAGCAAAAATGGCATGACATTTTAGAATAAGGGCAGGGCGGAACAGAAAAAGGGCAGGGCGCACTCTCAGAAGGGCAGGGCGCTGCGCCCTGCTAAATATGCCTAGGGGAAACACTAGTTCCATTGTTATTGTCACTAGTGACTGATAACAAGGTTTATTGTCATTGGTAGATCTCGGTATTTCACCGCCAATCATATAACAAGTAAAGAAGCGAGCAAAGCTCACATACCCCCGCTCCCCACTTTGTTCAAAGAATTTCAAATAGTAAAACTGATTAATATTGGTTAAAGTATGATAGTTGAGTATACAGTAAGTCATTGTGTAAGTCTTCTTTCAACTGAAACCCAAATACCGAATTCATTAATAGGTTTTACAATTAAAAGGGAACATCTAGAGATAATGGTTGATCTTTGTTTCAAATTTGAGGTAGTTATCATGAATATTCTACGAGATGCACTGAGGACAAAATTATTTTTGTTGAGTCACAGGACAAAGTAATTTATCATAGAATCACTGTTTTAGTCATGTTTCCAAAAATTAAGAAAATGTGATGGTCTAATCCTCAAATGGCACATCTAGGGATCATAGTTGACATGTGTATGAAGTTTGGTGAAGCTAGCATGAATAGTTTGGGAGATATGCTCCAGACAAAAGACTTGGTCGAAGAGTCACTGTTTTAGTCATGTTTCCATAGAAACCGCAAAAAATAAAAATAATTTGTTGGTCTTACCCTTAAAAGGCACAACTAGGGATCATGATTGATAAGTGTATGAAGTTTGGTGAAGCTAGCATGAATAGTTTGGGAGATATGCTCCGGACAAAGAACTTGGTCATAGAGTCACTGTTTTAGTCATGTTTCCATGGAAACCGTCAAAAATAGAGCCATTGGCTCCGTAGCTCATCAGGCATCATATCAAGTTTGCTTTATACAGGCCAGATGAGCTAAAAATGAAACTGATGTTACCTATTGCAAGAAAACCTATACAAAAATTACAAAACAAATGTATTATTATTCAACACTTTCTAGATCGCCAATATCAGACAGTGAAAGAAGTCCACACTAAAATATCCAAGGAGAAATAAATTTGCCATAGACTGTCATCTAATGGAGAAAAATAGGTTTTTAAGATTGTGACCCCTGTGACCCTATTTGGGGTCATGGGGTCACAAAACCTACAGTTTAGAATCCCAATTGGCCAAGGAGTCTACATGCAGTCTTTCAGCTCAATAGACCTTTAGGAGCTAAAGATGATGATGAAAATAAGTTTTTAAGGTTGTGACACCTGTGACCCTATTTGGGGTCATGGGGTCACGAAATCTACAGTTTAGAATCCCCATTGGCCAAGGAGTCTGCACATATAATTTCAGCTCTCTAGACCTTTTGGAACTTGAGAAGAAGATGAAAATAGTCTTTTAAGGTTGTGACCCGTGTGACCCTATTTGGGGTCACAGGGTCAACAAAGTTACAAATTATAATCCCCATTGTCCAAGGAGTCTGCACATATCAATATTAACTCTATAGACCTTTTGGAACTGGAGAAGAAGATGAGAATTGGTTTTTAAGGTTGTGACCCCTTTGACCCTATTTGGGGTCATGGGGTCACGAAATCTACAATTAAGAATCCCCATTGGCCAAGGAGTCTGCACATATCATTTTCAACTCTATAGTCCTTTTAGTACTGGAGAAGAAGATGAAAATAGGTTTTTAAGGTTGTGACCCCTGTGACCCTATTTGGGGTCACAGGTTCACCAAAGTTACAAATTAGAATCCCCATTGTCCAAGAAGTCTGCACATATCACTTTCAATTCTCTAGTCCTTTTAGAACTGGAGAAGAAGATGAAAATAGGTTTTTAAGGTTGTGACCCCTGTGACCCTATTTGGGGTCACAGGTTCACCAAAGTTACAAATTAGAATCCCCATAGTCCAAGGAGTCTGCACATATCACTTTCAACTCTCTAGTCCTTTTAGAAATGGAGAAGAAGATGAAAATAGGTTTTTAAGATTGTGACCCCTGTGACCCTATTTGGGGTCATGGGGTCACGAAATCTACAATTTAGAATCCCCATTGGCCAAGGAGTCTGCACATATCGTTTTTAACTCTCTAGTCCTTCTGGAACTGGAGAAGATGATGAAAATATGTTTTTAAAGTTGTGACCCCTGTGACCCTATTTGGGGTCACAGGGTCACCAAAGTTACAAATTAGAATCTCCATATGCTAAGGTACATGTACACAAAATTTCAGCTCTCTAATGTGTATGGTTCATGAGGAGAAGTCGAAAGTGTCAAAAGTTTACGGACGGACGGACGACGGACGGACGGACGCCGGACGACGGGCAATGCCATAAGCCCATCTGGACTTTCAGTCCTGATGAGCTAAAAATTAAAAGAATGTGATGATCTAACCCTCGAAAGGCACAACTAGGGATCATGGTTGACATGTGTATGAAGTTTGATGAAGCTAGCATGCATAGTTTTGGAGATCTGCTCCTCACAAAGTATTGGGACAGACGGACGGACGGAAAGAATGAACACTATATACCCCCGCTTACGCTGTAAGGCGGGGGTATAATAAATAGAGGATACTGTCTTTTCTTGACTAATACCATGTTTATTTCATCGAGTGAGGTAGAAAGTTTATATTTTCAAGAGTGGCGCAGCCATGAGTTAAAATATTTAATTTTCTACCTCTGATTTTCTGTGATATGGTGTCTATTTTGAGAAATTGTGTATGCTATAGTATAGTATTTCACTAGATATGATATGTTTGAAATTATAATTATCACCATAATATGATCCCTGCGAAGGAGGTACATGTATCTTTTGTACTATAGACCTGTGGCCTTTAAGTATTGAAATAAATTGATTGAAATATTATGAAATCCTTCTAATTACGTCAAAAAAGGCCAATTTCATGTTGAGCGGCCACTTGGAAAAACCCGTCACCGCGGTAACAGTGTAACGTCATATGAGAATTCATGACGTCAGACCATTGTTACATGACGTCAAAGTCTTGAACCTGACGTCACTCGAGTGGAGTTAAATTTTCTGTGTCATCCATTTCAGGTCACCCAACTCTACGGAGATTGTCGAACATAGCCGTCGCAAGTCTGTTAAGATCGGAATATCGTGTGTGCGTTGGACCGTGACGAGACATAGCTTGTTAGTAGAAATAGTGATAGGCTGATTATAAGTTACTGGTCTCTGTATATAGGGTCTCTGGTATAGACTATCCACTGTGGCGTCTTTCTTTTCATAACAGAAAACAAACATCAGAATAAATAGCATAACCGTTCACACTTTTTTCTTTCCTTTCAAATCATCATGGCAAAAATTATCCACTTCTTACATGTATGGTCTCTTTAGAATATCTTTATGTTGCAGTAAGTACAATTTAACATTTTATAGGTATTCGATTGTAGAAAAAAATCCGTTTGTTCACGGAAAGTATAAACGGTTTGTTATTTGTTACCATCGGAAATGATAGTCAGTGTTTATCATGTAAGATTCAGCAAACAACAGACCATCAGATTATCACTTTAAACAGACATGTCTAGTCACAATGTGAACAAGGCAGTCTTGTCAAGATGACGCCTTGTTGTAATGTAAATGTAAATGTAATCAGGAAGCGTAGTCGATATGATGAAGTCGTTTAAAAGGCATCTTAAAATATAAAATGTCTCTTTTATCGGAGTGATTTGTACTTACCGCATTATTTATATTAGAACCCAACTATTCAGCTTTTAACAACTGTCTTGCAATAGGAAACACATATTTGGTATTCTTAGCGAGATCAGTATATTTTCTATTCTCAGTCTTTTAAGTACATCTAATTTCAGAAATAAATAATAACTTTTAAAGAGCCACTACGCAATTCTGATTTGTGAATCTTTAGTACGATCCAAATGCCTCAATTACTGATATGAATTGAGAGAGTGACACAAATTCATCCTCATATGACATATATTCGGTAAAGTCGGAATCACATGTCTAATACATAAATAAATACATGTTATAAAATCTTTCAAACCTTATCAATTTGTAACTGTCATTTTGATTGCTTTAGTTAAGTTTCTAAAATAACGATTAACTGATTGACGAGCGTAACTGTCCAGTTTTTGATCATTTTCGCGACTTCAAACCTTCCAATTGTCACCAAACACCGTCGATGAATTTCGATCAACTTGTGCTAAATTCAGATAAGCTTCACATTGCCTCCAAATGGAAACCGGTCGTTATATTTATCAACCCAGCCAGAATAGATCATTTATTTTATGCAAAGATAACTTCATTGAAAACGAGTATCATTTCTTGCTTCAAAAACATAAAATGTCACCTTTATCCGAGTGATTTGTACTTACCGCATTATTTATATTAGAACCCGACTATTCATATATTCATTTAAGAAATAAAGTTTGCTCTATCCCAATGTGTTTTGTAATAAAGTATAGTTTTGCCCTGAACTATTATAGTTAAAGCACGAGGACGGTAGAGCGAACTTTATTTCTTTTCTAAGATACCAAACTTATTTGCAGGGAAGTATAAACATTCTTATAATTTCAAATCAAAATATTGTTAAAATAACTTAGATTATATATCCATGATCAGGGCTAACTGCTGGCTATTCCATGTTAAGAACTCACCCCCTAATTCAAAAATATTGTTTATTGGTGAAACAGTTGATTATGTTAATGTAGCAGTTTTATTTTCTCATTTATAAAGTTTAAAATTTTATTCTATTGTTATTTTTTCATTGTTCAAACAAAACAAAAAATATCAGACAACTCATGTTTAATAAAACGTTACTTTTGAACAATCAAGTTGTGCGATCATGCCGTGTGGGCCACAGTCTGCCCATATAAGGCTTATCACGTGATTGACATTCCACAAAGAATTATGGGTATTGTTTGTCAGGAAGTGTGGTAGATTCTTTTTCTTGCTGTTGTCATAAAAGTTGAAGTTGATGGTACCACCGCTAATATTAGCTGACTGTGTACACCATGAAAAGGAGTACACACTGTATTGGTTGAGCTATATGGCATGTTGCTTGGCAGAGACGGTTGACGTGTGTCAACGTCACATATGCTACGGGGCGCCGTGACCTGACGTGGTATGTCAACGTGGTCACTCGACAAGCATGTCTGAGGCAGAGCATTGGTCCCAGCATTGTTCCTCTGTAAGATGGAGTTGTTTTGTAGCTTTTCAACGACTGCTCATTTATGTGACCAGTGACGGATATGATACCAAGGGTCCCAACCCCGGCTTCGGAAAGTTTGGTTGATAGGGATGCGCCATGTTGATTGATAGAACCGAGATCATAGGTTACCATGGACACGCGTAACTTACGAGGGGGCAGCGGGGAAGAGCGGATAGCGTCATTCAATTGTTACGTCATGTAAAAACTATACCTTTATTCTCTGATAAAGTACTTTTTTTTCGATTGTTCTAACCGCTAGGCATCTTAGAAATGCTTGTGTCAGTTGGAATTCTACCATAGAAGCGATGAATAATCGATCTGATAAGTTCACGAGAAAAATAGAGCCAGTGGCTCTGTAGCTCATCAGGCTTCATATCAATTTTGCTTTAGGGTGTGGCAAATGTGAAATTAGGTTAAAGGGTGTGGCCCCTGAGGCCCTTATTAGGGACCACAGGGCCATAAAAGCTATCAATTATAATCATCACTAGTCAAAGAGTAGATTCACAAGGTGTCAGCTTTCTGGGCCTTATGCTTTTAGAGAAGAAGATGAAAATAGGTTTTTAGGTCGTGGCCGTTGTGGCCCTTATTATAAAACCTACAATACAAATCATTACACAGGTTATCAGATGATCAGCTGGTGATATCGACTTCAACCACCCTCTGTGACCTCTTCAATGGTGAATATTTGCTTTTTCCTACACGCTAATTCACATTTTATTACTTTCGTGTATGCAGTTCCCGTCATCCATACTTTTCAGTTACCGTCATCATGCTCATTTATGATTTTCCAGTTACCGTCATCATGCCCGATTTTTAAAACTTGAATATCTTCATTAATATGCATTTACAAAGGGAAATATTTTTAGAATCTCGTCTCCACATCAACCTGAATCTAAGTGCATTATTGAATTTATCTGAATGTATCTGAACAACTAGAATATCGCGTGAAAAGTTCCGAAGCGTATGACCTGCCGCCATGTTGGGATGATCGTAACTAAAGTTACGGTCATCGGTTTACGCACAGTGATAAGGGACAATCTCTTGAAGGCATTGATAGTAGCTGCAATACATCTTGAATATAGTTAAATTTGTCTGTTTTAAATTCATAGAATTGAGATTTTTCATAAATTAAAAATAAATAACTTATTTTAAAAGTAGCAAAATTCAATTGTCTTATTGTGCAAAAACAGTCAGGTATTCTTGTCTCCGTCCTATGCATTTTAAGTCTGAAAGATAGACACATATCAATAATTCAAGAAAATATGGCTTAGTCTTTAGAATTTGATTTCCAAACAGACAGGTAGATGGAGCATTTTGTAGGTAGGTATGTAGCTAAGATATGTCTGGCAAAGGCTTTATGAAATATACAATATTAAAAAAAAATGATGTTGTTTTCAAAGATTTTCAAAAGTCTGTCCCTTACAAACATGTTGGTAATGTACAATGCACTACATAACCTCATACACAATGCCAAAAAATATTTCAAGAATTTTTAAGAAGGCAGAACAATTTCAATAAATTTGAAGTAGAGTCTAAAAGACATGAAATTATGCACGGTATGAACCTAAATCCAAATAAGGTCATGAATAGTTTCATTGGAGGTAAAACGAAAAGCTCTACGCGGCATTGTTTGATTCCTGTTAATTACTGATAAATTCTGTATGCAAATAAAACAAAAGAATTAGTGAGCAAGCTCACTTTTTATACCCCCGCTTCCCTAAGTGATTATAGAAACTATGATACAACTACACTTAGTAAGGATTTCTACAAAATTGCAAAACTGTTTTCATTTGTTTAAAAGTCAATGAAAATGCAGATATAGACTTCCTGATTGCATGTAAGCTATATAAGCTCTTATGAAACTAACAATGTCTTTTTCAGACGTTTATGATTCTTATATAGTCATTATTGTATTAATAAAATCTTCAATGTCCTTTCAATGTGACTGTATCATAAGAAAGAAGTTAACCATACACAAATATTGAGAGTACATTGAATGGCTCATCTGAATAAAAAATATCAGAGTTAAGAGCGAAACAAAAATGACTTCCTCAAAGAGTCACTTTTACAAGGAGGAAATCGAAACCTTAAAATAATAATGAGAGTGGTCTGACTGAAATAGACAAAAGGCATATCTAGGGACCATAGCCATTACATAAATACAGTTTTATCACATTGGAAGAAATAGTATCAGAGTTATGAGCGGAACAAAAATGACTTCCTCAAAGAATCACTTCTAAAATAAAGAAGTTGAAAATCTAAAATAATGATCATGGAATCTGACCAAAATTAAGAAAAGGCACATCTAAGGACTGTAGGGATTACATATATAAAGTTTCGCAACATTTGAACATATATATAGTACTCGAGTTAAGAGCGGAACAAAAATGACTTCCTCAAACAGTCACTTCTACAACAAAGAAGTCTAAAATCTAAAAGAATAATGAGGGCATCTGACCAAAATATACAAAAATGGAGCCATTGGCTCTGTAGCTCATCAGGCATCATATCAAGTTTGCTTTATACAGGCAAGATGAGCTAAAAATGAATGAATAAAAATGACTGTCATCTAACGGAGAAAAATAGGTTTTTAAGATTGTGACCCCTGTGACCCTATTTGGGGTCATGGGGTCACAAAACCTACAGTTTAGAGTCCCAATTGGCCAAGGAGTCTACATGCAGTCGTTCAGCTCAATAGACCTTTAGGAGCTAAAGATGATGATGAAAATAAGTTTTTAAGGTTGTGACCCCTGTGACCCTATTTGGGGTCATGGGGTCACGAAATCTACAATTTAGAATCCCCATTGGCCAAGGAGTCTGCACATATAATTTCAGCTCTCTAGACCTTTTGGAACTTGAGAAGAAGTTGAAAATAGGTTTTTAAGGTTGTGACCCCTGTGACCCTTTTTGGGGTCATGGGGTCACGAAATCTACAATTAAGAATCCCCATTGGCCAAGGAGTCTGCACATATCATTTTCAACTATATAGTCCTTTTAGTACTGGAGAAGAAGATGAAAATAGGTTTTTAAGGTTGTGACCCCTGTGACCCTATTTGGGGTCACAGGTTCACCAAAGTTACAAATTAGAATCCCCATTGTCCAAGGAGTCTGCACATATAACTTTCAACTCTCTAGTCCTTTTAGAACTGGAGAAGAAGATGAAAATAGGTTTTTAAGGTTGTGACCCCTGTGGCCCTATTTGGGGTCACAGGTACACCAAAGTTACAAATTAGAATCCCCATTGTCCAAGGAGTCTGCACATATCACTTTCAACTCTCTAGTCCTTTTAGAACTGGAGAAGAAGATGAAAATAGGTTTTTAAGGTTGTGACCCCTGTGACCCTATTTGGGGTCATGGGGTCACGAAATCTACACCTTAGAATCCCCATTGGCCAAGGAGTCTGCACATATCGTTTTAATCTCTCTAGTCCTTTTAGAACTGGAGAAGAAGATGAAAATAGGTTTTTAAGGTTGTGACCCCTGTGACCCTATTTGGGGTCACAGGGTCACCAAAGTTACAAATTAGAATCTCCATTGTCCAAGGAGTCTGCACATATAATTTTTAACTCTCTACTCCTCTTGGAACTGGAGAAGAAGATGAAAATAGTTATTTAAGGTTGTGACCCCTGTGACCCTATTTGGGGTCACAGGGTCACCAAAGTTACAAATTAGAATCCCCATTGGCCAAGGAGTCTGCACATATCATTTTTAACTCTCTAGTCCTTCTGGAACTGGAGAAGAAGATGAAAATAGGTTTTTAGCTCACCTTTACAAAGTAAATGTGAGCTTATGTCATGGCGCTTCGTCCGTCGTCCGTCTGTCTGTCCGTCTGTCCGTCTGTCCGTCCGTCCGTCTGTCCGTCCGTAAACTTTCAGGAAAAAGACTACTCCTCCTAAACGAATCCAGATATCATTCTGAAATTGTAGTATGTTATACCCATGGTGATTCCTCACAGAAAGGTAGATGTTTCAGCTTTGAGAATCCAAGATGGCCGCCATGGCAGCCATATTGAATTTTCAATTAGATTTCATGAAAAAGACTACTCCTCCTTTACCAATCCAGATTCCATTCTGAAATTGTAGTATGTTATACCCATGGTGATTCCTCACAGAAAGGTAGACGTTTCAGCTTTGAGAATCCAAGATGGCCGTCATGGCAGCCATATTGAATTTTCAATTAGATTTCATGAAAAAGACTACTCCTCCTATACGAATCAAGATATCATTCTGAAATTGTAGTATGTTATACCCATGGTGATTCCTCACAGAAAGGTAGATGTTTCAGTTTTGAGAATCCAAGATGGCCGCCAGTGCAGCCATATTGAATTTTCAATTAGATTTCACGAAAAAGACTACTCCTCCTATACAAATCCAGATACCATTCTGAAATTGTAGTATGTTATACCCAAGGTGATTCCTCACAGAAAGGTAGATGTTCCAGTTTTGAGAATCCAAGATGGCTGCCATGGGAGCCATATTGAATTTTCAATTAGATTTCATGAAAAAGACTACTTCTCCTAAACCAATCTAGATATACTTTCTAAATTGTAGTATGTTATACCTATAGTGATTCCGCACAGAAAGGTAGACGTTTCAGTTTTGAGAATCCAAGATGGCCGCAAAAGCAGCCATATTGACTTTTCAGCTGCAATGACACATCATTATTATTAAATTTTAAGCTTTCATCAAGTGATCACTTGCATCAAATAAATTCTCTAATTTGAACTTACTAATCATAATTTTATCTTGAATATGGAATATTTAAGATTGTCATGCAAGTTGTTCTATATTTTTAAGTGTTTTTAAAAAAAAATTAAGATATATAAGACGAACATAATTAATTAATTTGCTTAAAATCTTCATGGCAACTAGCTGCAAAAACCCAATCACATTAAACATCATGTTAAATTTTAAACAATGGTATCTCCCTTATATTCCTTTAAATACCACACATAAGGGGTCAACCAGAGTTCAGATATGCCTCTAGAGTCCACAGTGTTTATTCTAATACACATCCTGATACAGGCTGCAAGCATCACAGTGTCAGCTGCTAGTCTGTTGCATAATCTGACCCAATTGATATTGCAGAGCAATATGCTATATGGCCATGTGTATGCAATAAGAGTTATGGAAATTAGACTTGTAATCTCATGACAGTGATATGTTCTTTCTAAGAATAACAACTTACACAAAAGTTGTCATCAATAAGTTTTGTGTTTAGCAATCTTCATGATAAGTTGATGTGGAAAGAGTTATTTTGTATCAGGTTCCATTTCCTGTGTTTACTCATATTTGTACCATTTCTATATCTAACAGAAGTTCTTCTTGACACAAAATCAATTTAGGACATAAGCTAACTATGTTTTGTGAAATTATATATATTTTTCACAACAATGCATGTTCTCTCCCATCAAGTTTTTAAATACCACACATAAGGGCTTAGCCAGAGTTCAGGTTTACATGCTCACTCCGAGCATCACACTATTCTTCTCCAAATACACAAAGCCAAATCCACAAATTGCTACACTCTCCTTAAGGATCTGGGGCTAGCAGCCCTGCCTGCTTGTATGTTGCTTAGTTATCTTTACTTAATTGATAAATACAACATAATGATGTATGGCAATTATCATGTCTAAGCAATGGACTTTATGGAAAGTATATAAATTGACTTTATGAAAAGTATACTTGTATTCTATTAATAATAATACTTTTTACAAATAACAATTTAAACAAGTCAAGAATCAGCTTTTGTGTACAACAATCTGCAAGATGAGTTAATATTAATAAGTCAAGAATCTGCTTTTATGTACAGTAATCTACATAAGTTATTGTAGAAAGAGGTAATTTGTATCAGGTTCCAGTTCCAATACCATATGTTTTATGAAAACCTGTAAAACTAAATGATAATTGTATCATGCTGAAGGGGCTCTGGGAACAACATGTCAACATAGAAGTCATTATTTTTCAATTAGATTTCAGGCCAAGTACTTCTCCTACTAAATCAATTAAGATATCATTCTGAAAAGTGAGTATTTTTTTATATAGTGATTCCTGACAAAGACGCATTCATTTTATTATCAAGAATCCAAGATGGTCAATATGTCATTTATATTGAATTTTCAATTAGATTTCATAAAATTCATTGAAAAGAATACATTTCCTGGTCAATCAAATGAATGTGTTTATATTTGTATTGATGCACTTGTTGTAATATTTATCAACACTATAAATACAGTTACAAAAAAATTTATGAATCATCTTTATCTGCAAACAGCCTGAACCATGAGTGTTTTAATAAATCCTTTTAAATAAAACATCTAATGATATCAGTGGGTTACATAATTCCTGACACTTCATAAAAGGCCAAATAACATAGCCAGTGAGGGATCTGATTACGATCTGAACGATGATTATCTAGATAATTATAATGATCATTCAATTCAAACAAATCCTTTTCAAAAGCATTTAAAATGATTAAATTTGTTCACTCTCAACACTAACTGTTGTTTCCATGCAATTAATATTAAAATACTTCAATAAACATATTACTGAGTTGACCTCCAGATTATTTCTATAGCAAACCTCTCTTCTACCCCCACCCCTTCTATCCTCCCTTCCCCTCCTCCCCTTTCCTCTCCTGTCCTTCCATTGCAAACCTCTCTTCTATCCCTCCTTTCCCCTCCTATCCTCCAGCCCCTCTCCTGCAACTCCCCTCCTAATATCTGTATTGCATACTGAATTAAGGGGAAGACACTCACATTATGGAATAACAGTAACTTACATAGGATAAGTTACATAAGCTACATGCAGGTGCAAGAGGTCATCACAGGTCATCATATCTAGTAATTAGCATAAACCCCCATGTGGCTAGCCTATTCTGACCAATCAGATTGCACTAACATATGTCAAGATTTAAGATATTCAGAAATCTTCAGTTAGAATCACATGAGACATTGACCTGGACAGTTTACTTTGGCAATTGGACTTATCACTAGTTGAATTTGTGATTTGTGTCAGAGGGATATATTCCAAATGTTTATGTGCATCTTTTTTTAGTTCTTTGGAAGTTGAGAGTGTGACTAATCTAACATTGGATTAACCAGTTTGTTGACTTTTGTGATTGTGTTTGAAAACTTTGGTACTGTACAAGTACTTTTAAGAAAGAATTCTTGAGATTTTAGGGACTATTTCTTGACTTCAAGAGTCACAAAACCTGTTATTATTGATTGACATTTAAATAAATAATCCTAAACCAATCAAGATAATGAAATTAATATGGATGCCCACATATAAGTAACATTTTGAAGATTAAAAAATACAAGATGGTCACCAATTCAGCCATAGATATACAAAAAAGTTATACAAAAACCTACTGCTTGTTAACAAATCATGATTTATTAACATTCTTGTATTAATGTTTGTTCGTGCTCTAAGTTTTTCCAACAGAAGACTAGCATTTTAAAAGATACAAAAATCATGATGGCAGCCATAATCAATTATCATATAAAATATGGTTACACAATTAAACTATATTACCACATCATTCATTTTAAGGTGAGCTTCTGTACCCTCGGTACTTTTATTAAAGTTGTGACCCCTGTGACCCTATTTGGGGTCACAGGGTCACCAAAGTTACAAATTAGAATCTCCATATGCTAAGGTACTTGTACACAAAATTTCAGCTCTCTAATGTGTATGGTTCATGAGGAGAAGTCGAAAGTGTCAAAAGTTTACGGACGGACGACGGACGGACGGACGCCGGACGACGGGCCATGCCATAAGCCCATCTGGACTTTCAGTCCTGATGAGCTAAAAAGGCACATCTAGGGACCATAGTGATTACAAATATGAAGTTTTGTGACATTTGAACAAATAATATCCGAGTTATGAGCGGAACAAAAATGACTTCCTCAAACAGTCACTTCTACAACAAAGAAGTCTAAAATCTAAAAAAATAATGAGGGCATCTGACCGAAATATACAAAAGGCACATCTAGGGACCATAGTGATTACACATATGAAGTTTCGTGACATTTGAACAAATAGTATTTGAGTTATGAGCGGAACAAAAAGTGTGACGGGACGGACGGACAGACAGACAGACAGACGGATGGACGGACTGACGGACGAACGCGCTGACCGCTATATACCCCCGACTACTTCGTAGTGGGGGTATAATCAAATTCATCCATCAATAAAATCCATCAAAGACTTCTACAGGTTATCTTGACTAATGCTCAGACATACACATGGAAGGACCGCAGAATGTCATATACCCTCAATATTTTATAGATTAGAGTATAATAAAGTTCATCCATCAATAAAATGTGGAAGACTTCTACAGGTTATCTTGACTAATGCTCAGACATACACATGGAGGGACCGCAGAATGTCATATACCCTCAATATTTTATAGATTAGAGTATAATAAAGTTCATCCATCAATAAAATGTGGAAGACTTCTACAGGTTATCTTGACTAATGCTCAGACATACACATGGAGGGACCGCAGAATGTCATATACCCTCAATATTTTATAGATTAGAGTATAATAAAGTTCATCCATCAATAAAATGTGGAAGACTTCTACAGATTATCTTGACTAATGCTCAGACATACACATGGAGGGACCGCAGAATGTCATATACCCTCAATATTTTATAGATTAGAGTATAATAAAGTTCATCCATCAATAAAATGTGGAAGACTTCTACAGGTTATCTTGACTAATGCTCAGACATACACATGGAGGGACCGCAGAATGTCATATACCCTCAATATTTTATAGATTAGAGTATAATAAAGTTCATCCATCAATAAAATGTGGAAGACTTCTACAGGTTATCTTGACTAATGCTCAGACATACACATGGAGGGACCGCAGAATGTCATATACCCTCAATATTTTATAGATTAGAGTATAATAAAGTTCATCCATCAATAAAATGTGGAAGACTTCTACAGGTTATCTTGACTAATGCTCAGACATACACATGGAGGGACCACAGAATGTCATATACCCTCAATATTTTATAGATTAGAGTATAATAAAGTTCATCAATAAATATCAATACCAAATAAAAGTACCGAGGGTACAGAAGCTCACCTTAAAATGAATGATGTGGTTATATGGTTTAATTGTGATAATTGATTATGGCTGCCATCATGATTTTTTTATCTTTTAAAATGCTATTCTTCTGTTGGAAACCACTAGAGCTTGAACAAACATTAATACAAGAATGATATAATCATTATTTGTTAACAAGCAGTAGGTTTTTGTATAACTTTTTGGTATATCTATGGCTAAATTGGTGACCATCTTGGACTTTTTAATCTTAAAAATGCTACTTTTATGTGGGCATCTGTATTAATTTCATTATGATATCTTGATTGGTTTAGGAGAATGTGAGAAGGAATGTGGGATAGAAGAGAGGTTTGCAATGGTAGGCCAGGAGAAAAAAGGGGAGGAGGGAAAGGGGGGGATAGAAGGGGTGGGGGTAGAAGAGAGGTTTGCAATGGAAATAATCTGGAGGTCAACTCAGTAATATGTTTATTGAAGTATCTTAACTAACAGAGAGAATTGGTGAGAAAGACTTTGTAAAAAAAGAATTGTTCAGACAGCTGTTCAATTAGTTTTGAAGATGAATATTAAATGATATCTTTTATTAGCATGACAAACAAAATAAAAGATAATTTGTTATTCATTAACCAAAATTTTCATTTGGAATAAATTAATTGCATGGGAACAATGGAATAAAAAACCTAACAGTTAGTGTTGGGAGTGAACACATTTAATCATTTTAAATGCTTTTGAAAAGGATTTGTTTGAATTGAATGATCATTATAATTATCTAGATAATCATTGTTCAGACCGTAATCAGATATAGATGATTATAAAATGTATATTTATCCCTCACTGGCTATGTTATTTGCCATATATATGAAGTGTCAGGAATTATGTAAAACGGAAAGGATTTATTAAAACAGTCATGCTTCAGGCTGTTCGCAGATAAAGATAATTCATACAGCTTTTTGTAACTGTATTTATAGTGTTGATAAATATTACAACAAGCGTATCAATACAAATATAATGACATTGATTTGATTGATCAGGAAATGTATTCTTTTCAATGAATTTCATGAAATCTAATTGAAAATTCAATATAATTGACATATTGACCATCTTGGATTCTTGATAATAAAATAAATGCGTCTTTGTCAGGAATCACTATATAAAAAAATACTCACTTTTCAGAATGATATCTTAATTGATTTAGTAGGAGTAGTATTTGGCCTGAAATCTAATTGAAAAATAATGACTTCTATGATGACATGTTGTTCCCAGAACCCCTTCAGCATGATACAATTATCATTTATTTTTACAGGTATTTATAAAACACATGGTATTGGAACTGGAACCTGATACAAAATACCTCTATTATTAACTTATCATGTAGATTACTGAACATAAAAGCAGATTCTTGACTTGTTAATATTAACTCATCGTGCAGATTGTTGTACACAAAAGCTGATTCTTGACTTGTTTAAATTGTTATTTGTAAAAAGTATTACTATTAATAGAAGACAAGTATACTTTTCATAAAGACAATTTATATACTTTCCATAAAGTCCATTATGTTCTATTTATCAATTAGGTCAGGATTACTATGCAATATACAAGCAGGCAGGGCTGCTAGCCCCAGATCCTTAAGGAGAGTGTAGCAATTTCTGTATTTGGCTTTGTGTACGTATATTTGGAGAAGCATCCTAGTGTGCTGAGCATGTAAACCTGAACTCTGGCTAAGCCCTTATGTGTGGTATTAAAAGACTTGACGGGAGAGAACATGAATTGTTGTGAAAAATAAATATAATTTCACAAAATATAGTTAGCTTATGTCCTAAATTGATTTTGTGTCAAGAAGAACAAGTTTTGTGTAAGCTGTTATTCTTAGAAAGAACATATCACTGTCATGAGAATACAATTCTAATTTCCATAACTCTTATTGCATACACATGGCCATATAGCATAATGCTCTACCATATCAATTCGGTCAGGTTGATTATGCAACAGACTAGCAGCTGACACTGTGATGCTAGCAGCCTGTATTGGGATGTGTATTAGACAGCATAGTGGACTCAACAGAAATATCTGAACTCTGGTTGACCCCTTATGTGTGGTATTTAAAGGAATATAAGGGAGATAACATTGTTCAAAATCTAACATGATGTTTAATGTCATTGGGTTTTTGCAGCTAGTTGCCATAAATATTTTAAACAAATTAATTAATTATGTTTGTCTTTCATCTTAATGTTTTAGAAACACTTACAAATATAGAACAACTTGCATGACAATCTTAAATATTCCATATTCAAGATAATATTATGATCAGTAAGTTCAAATTAGAGAATGCATATAGTGCGAGTGATCACTTGATGAAAGCTTAAAATTTAGTAATAATGATGTGTCTTCTGCAGCTGAAAAGTCAATATGGATGCTATCACAGCCATCTTGGATTCTCAAAACTGAAACGTCTACCTTTGTGGGAGGAATCACTATAGGTATAACATACAATATAAAAATGATATCTAGATTGGTTTAGGAGAAGTAGTCATTTTCATGAAATCTCATTGAAAATTCAATATGGCTGCTTTCGCGGCCATCTTGGATTCTCAAAACTGAAACGTCTACCTTTCTTTGCGGAATCATCATAGTTATAACATACTACAATTTCAGAATGATATCTAGATTGGTTTAGAAAGAGTAGTCTTTTCATGAAATCTAATTGAAAATTCAATATGGCTGCCATAGTGGTCATCTTGGATTCTCAAAGCTGAAACGTCTACCTTTCTGTGAGGAATCACCATGGGTATAACATACTACAATTTCAGAATGATATCTGGATTCGTGCAGGAGGAGTAGTCTTTTTCCTGAAATCTAATTGAAAATTCAATATGGCTGCCATGGCGGCCATCTTGGATTCTCAAAACTGAAACGTCTACCTTTCTGTGAGGAATCACCATGGGTATAACATACTACAATTTCAGAATGATATCTGGATTCGTGCAGGAGGAGTAGTCTTTTTTCTGAAATCTAATTGAAAATTCAATATGGCTGCCATAGCGGCCATCTTGGATTCTCAAAACTGAAACGTCTACCTTTTTGTGAGGAATCACGGCGAAACCTCATTATCGGTGGTTGGGCACTTTCTAAGGGAAGTAACTCTGATTGAACCTATGAAAGCTATGCAACTTAGTTCCGTATTCACAAATAAATAAATGATTACAATTAAATTAAGACATGCTAGTACTAACTACGTTTATCATGTTTTCTTATTTAGTTATAGTGACTTTATCAGCAAAGTTCCCTCATCTTCTGGGTTATCGTAAATGTGGGCCCACTTGAACTGGTTCCTATATAGAGCCGAGATGACGTGGGCCCACATTTGTTATCTTCGCGGTACCGACGGTTTCGCATATTGTCAAGAGTGCAACTGTAGAAAAAGTAACTTATTTGGAGGGGAAACATTCTAGAAACAGTACTATTATGTTCTCATACGAAATAACATACCAATAAATATTATTCTCGTTTTTTTTCCCATCAGAAACGACATTCAAATTCTCCGCGAAAATAAGGACACAGCTCATGCATATTAATGAGTGATGCGCTGTCATTGGTCACATCAAAGGTCAGGACCTAGGTCAAGGGTCGTGACATTGACTCTACGGGTTTATCGACAATTTCGGAGATATTGATTCACCAAATAATGTCTTTTGGTAAATGTGGGCCCACTCATTTGGTCTCTTATAGGGAAGTGGGCCCACATTTTAGATTATCGATCTTGAAGGGAAATGTCATAAAATGTTGAACCTTTTCCATCAAAACTAATTGAATTTGCCTCGTCAAAATTTATCATTGATATTGTAGAACGTTGATGTGGGCCCACTTCGGCAGCTCCTAATAGAGGTCGAAACGATTGGGCCCACATTTACCAAAAGACTTTATTTGATGATCAATTTCTCTTAAATGTTCTAATGATGTTGTTGAAACTTTTCCATTTAAATTGCTTGATGGAAAATATCATAGAATAACATGGACCTTAATATTTTTCCATCCAAACTATTTGAATTTGCCTCGTCAGTATTTAATCGTAAATATTTTAGAATGTTAAACCTTTTCCACCAAAATTACTTGATGGAAAACATCATAGAATGATATGAACCTTTTCCATCAAAACTATTTAAATTTGCATCGTCAGTATTTAATCATAAATATTTTAGAATGTTGAACCTTTTCCATCCAAATTACTTGATGGAAAATATCATACAATGATATGAAACCTTTTCGATCAAAACTATTTAAATTTGCATCGTCAGTATTTCTAATCATTAATAATTCTAGAATGTTGAACCTTTTCCACCAAAACTATTTGAATTTGTCATGTTAATATTTCATATCGGTGAACCTTTTCCATCAAAATTAATTGATGGAAAATATTATAGAATGTCAATACACCACAAGTATTACATTATTGAAAAATGTGTGAAAATACCGAAAAATTCGATTTCTGTAATTGTGGTCCCACTGTCGACTGAGCATAAGGGAATGAAAATCAGTGGGCCCACATTTGAAACAATCACTCTGCAGTTAGGAAATGTCACATGAACTATCCCAAAACATACTCATAATCTTAGGAAAACTACTCACCCTAAATCACCTTTATTGTTGACTGTAAGTGCCATTTTACCCAGAAATCAAGGAAAATGTAATGGAGATAGGATACAAACACGCCATTGGTATCCATTGCGCGCGTGACTACGTCAACAACGGCCGTAGCTCCGCATGAAAGTGGGAAAACAGAGTTACTTCCCTTAGAAAAGGCCCAACCACCGATAATGCGGTTTCGCCGGAATCACCATGGGTATAACATACTACAATTTCAGAATGATATCTGGATTCGTTTAGGAGGAGTAGTCTTTTTCCTGAAAGTTTACGGACGGACAGACGGACGGACAGACAGACGGACGGACGACGGACGAAGCGCCATGACATAAGCTCACATTTACTTTGTAAAGGTGAGCTAAAAAAACATCAGTTAAACAAGTGGTAGAATTCTGTTGTTTATATTGAAGATGGACAAGCCCGGACGGACGGAAGGACAGGCGGAGCACTATATACCCCCACTACTATGTAGGCGAAGGAGGCAGGAGAGAACCCCAAAATCCGTCATAATAAGCTAGTCATTGGCAGGAAAGTGTATCGGCGTAATCGGGTGACCAATGAAGTGGTATGTGTAACGAATTCTCAAGAAAACTTACTAGGATCAGCAACATCAAGTAGCCACGAAAACATCCAAAATGAAACGTGTTCTTTGTTTGGACCCGGAAGCACAAGGGAGACAACTCTAAATCCACCTCGTAACAACAACAAATGAGAATGTGGCCGTGGGCTCACTCAGCTTAATCTCCTCACATGGAACATAGAAGGATTATACAAATATTCATCTTCAGTCAACATAAAGCAATTTCTCTCAAGGTATGACATTGTTGGGTTATGTGAAACCTTTGTAAAGAAAAGTAACGATTTTAGCAATTTTCTTTTGGGTTATTATACTCTTAATTGTGTACGACTGAGGGAGAAAAAACATGGTTGTTACAGTGGTGGTGTAACAGTTTTCGTTAAAAGCCTGCTTATCGATAATAACACAGTTGAATGAATTTTCGACACATTTGAAAACTGCGTGACATTATTAGTAAAAACTTCATTATTCGGATTGAGAAATGACACGATATTGGTATATGTTTACCTTTCCCCAGAGAACTCGCCAATTTATCAAGATAGTGACTTAGATGGTATCGATGTGCTCTCATCATATCTTGAATCTATCCTTTGTGAATATACAGACCATGAATTAATTCTCACAGGAGATTTTAATGCCAGAATGAAAGATTATCTAGATTACATACCAAATGACTCATTGGATCACATCATGCATGATTCTGATAATCACCCATCTGATGACTTTAACTTGCCTAGATCAACTAAAGACAACAAAACCTATAACAAATTTGGGAAAAACTAGCTGATTTGTGTTGCACCTTTGGCATCCATACACTCAATGGAAGGTTATTTAATGATAAACAAGGACATTTCACATGTTTTACTCATAATGGGGCAAGCCAAGTGGATTATGTGATAGCCAGTACACAACTTTTTCCATACATCTCTGATTTTGGTGTTCACCACAAGGATAATTCAAATCATTTTCCTCTATATTACTCTCTGCCATTTAAGAAGGATTTAAATGTACATGTAAGCCAAGATGAACTGTGTGACAATCAGATCAGTAATACTAGCACTACATGGTGGAAATTTGTGTCGTCAACCTCAGATAGCACTCAGGAGATATTTAATGATACATTTCATAAGAAATTCCTGGAAATGAGTGAGGAAATCTACAGACTTATTGATGAAAATCTGTCACTTGCTGTCAATACACTGACTGTTTTATATCAAACCTCAGCACAACAATCAAAGAAGAAATATGGAAAACCAAATTCTAGAAATACATCTGACCCTCAACAGCCTCCATGGTGGGATCATGAGCTTGAGGTTTTAAACAACAGGAAATATGGCGCACTCCGTGCACATAGATACTTTGGAGAAGATTTTGATAATTTTAGAAAATTACGCTCTCTATTCAAGAAAACATTTGCATTAAAAAAGTCAGCTTATCAGGACAAACAGAAAGAACTACTAATTCAAGCAAGAAATAACCCAAAACTTTTCTGGAGTACACTAAAGTCATCAAGGTCTTATCAAGCAATAACACCACAGATAACTGTACAAGAATGGGGTGATTATTTCAAGAAGTTACTTACTACTAATTCTAAAACCAATTATAATGTAATTATTAGTGAAATAGAGGAAGAGATAACCGAACTAGATGAACCTCAAATTATCAATCTTCCATTTACAAATGATGAAATCTCTCAATGCATACAGGACTTAAAGAATAATAAATCTCCAGGACCCAATGGAATTGTGAATGAACTTGTCAAGTCAACTAAGAATTATATCACACCAGTACTCACTAAACGATTTAATAATATTCTAATTTCAGGAGTGTTCCCCAAAGAATGGGGGAAAAGTATCATATGCCCCATTTACAAAACAGGAAAGTGCCATGTTGTTTGGAGTATTCTGTGTAAGTCTGAGAAATCTTTTACAAAATGATGCCTGTACACTCTCAATCAGCTTGTTATATGAAGTTCCCCATACTTGAGTTCCATTACACAATATTGGGACAATCATACAATCAAAAACTTTAAAATTATCTTCATAACATAGATTTCGCAACTTCTGTTGAAAGGACATTATATTGAAGATGGCTTTCTTTGCTTGTGCAGTCAGACAGCTGAATGTTTTACTCCATGAGTAAATACTACTCCCAGATATCTATAGAAATTAACAACTTCAAGTTTATTTCCATTATAAGTCCATTTTTCACTTTTCTTTAAAGTCCCCCCTCTTCTGAACACCATTACTTTTGTCTTCTTTAGTTTAACTTTCATTCCTGTAGAGTCACAAAATTGTTCTATCACATTTATTTTCTTCTGAAGTTGTAGAACACTATCAGCTATTGATGACACATCATCTGCATACAAAAGTGCATATATTTTGGGAAAATCAGTTGTTACAAATATTCCTTCTCCACCTTTCTGTTCTAGTTGGCATATGAGTTCATTTAAGTAAATGATAAATAATTTTGGGCTTAATACACATCCCTGGCTGGTTCCAATGTTACATTCAAAATATTATATAGCCCGGTTGATGATCTCACATGCTGAAAGGTTGGAATACATTGATGCCAGAAGTTTAATAAAATTTAATTTGAGACCCACTTTCCTCAAACTGTATAATAAAACATCATGATCCACTTTATCAAATGCTTTTTAAAAGTCAACAGAGATGCAGTAAAATCTGCCTTTGGTTTTAGTGAGTTATTTCATCAGAAGGTTCTATCTCGTATGACACCGGCACTAACATAACATGTTATCGGCAAGCAAACACGTGTTGAATATTTCCTTTGGTCCGGTACATGGATAATTTTGATTGATAAGTTATTTTGAATTTTCATTCATATTTCTCTCTATATTTTCATTTAAAAATAACAATAAGACAAAGGTATTTTATTTTACAAGATTAAATTTGAGATGACATCGATGATTGTGTAATGGACATCCGGTGTAAACATCGACTCGCTTGAACTGTTGGGTTGGCAGATACCCCTCACTTGGCCTCTAGTTTTTGACCTTGTGTATTGGGCGACCCCCTTCTTTGACCCCCTAATTTCTGGCATAAAAAACTCGCCTTATACATTGAAATATACGGTACTTGTGTGCTATTGCCTGCAAACTGAAGATGTGATCAATGGTAGAGTACAGTGTCCGAAATAACCACTAGCCCGGTAACCCGATGCTAGTTGAAATTTGCCTGGGCTAGTAGCAGTAAAGTAATGATAACCCGTTTGGCTAGTGTAGATTGGTATATCAAAAGTATTTTGACTTCTTTTAATTCAATTTTGTAATTAATTCAGTTACTATTTTGTGTCCATTTCCCCATCACCCCCATCACATGCCAAGACCTCTTGAGCAGATATGTGTTTGATCATAAAACAATGAATGTAATAAAACATTTTTTATCTTTACTTAATTTGGCTAGTAATTTTTCTTTTGGGCTAGTAACTTTGAATACATTCTAGCCCGGTTTGCTAGTGATCTTGAAAAATTATTTCAAACACTGGTTGAGTACACAGGTCTGAAACCAGCCTGACATTCGTGAATAATGCCATTGTAGTCACACCAAGATTGTAGTCTTTTATCCAGTAGATTTGTCAAAATTTCACAAAATGAGTCAAGAGTAATGAGTAATTATCAGTAATGTTTATGTTTCCTGTTTTGTAAATAGGGCATAAATTTAAATGTCCCTATATCTCAAAATCTTCATAAAAGAATGCTCTGTCAGTATACCAAGTTTTAAGCTTGTCAAAAATAGCACAATTTTCCAACTTATCTGCTGGACTATGTAGTCTTTTATCCAGTAGATTTGTCAAAATTTTACAAAATGAATCAAGAAGAGATATTCCTCTGTAATTATCAGTAATTTTTATGTTGGGGAGTGTGGCAGGCTCCCCCTTCAATATCTACATGACAAGAGCAGTTAAATATTGGACAAGATTAATTCATCTTGGAAATAACTATATACTAGAGTTGTGACGATATATCTGACAATACACATATCGTGATACATTCTCTGTATTGTGATACGTAACTAGAAATAACCGACTAGCACATCAAGCATATAACATGCTCAAATCTCTTGATGAAGTAGAAAGATAAACATGGGCCACTGCTGTAAAGAACATACTTTTTCGCCTGGGGTTTGGAGTGGTATGGATACAACAAAATATTGGGGACAGAAATCTTTTTATTCAAAACTTTAAGATAAGACTCTCTGACAATCTCTACCAAGACTGGCATTCATCAATAGAATATTCCTCTAAATGTGAATACTATCATCAGTACAAGTCTCTACTCAATGTTGAATCATACATAATAAATGACATTCCACAGTATTTGAAATATATTATAGCAAAGTTTAGATGTAACAATTTTAGACTTAAAGTTGAAACTGGGAGACACAATAATATACCCCCTGAAGAAAGATACTGTGATCACTGTTTAAAGACAAATATTAAAACTGTAGAAAATGAATATCATGTGCTCCTGACATGTGATAAATACTCTCACCTAAGAAGAAAATACATGCCAGCTGGCTTTATTGACAATCCAACAACAAATTCATAAACTTGATGGAGAATACAAACAAAGACATCAGTCATAAACTTGGACTCTATTTATTGTAAGTATTTGCTCTAAAATCATCTATAGAAACTTAATTGTTATCCATGCAAGAAAATAATTTGTAATTCCTGTGTATTATGGGCTTATGGCCTTAGTTACGAAATAAACTTGTCTGTCAGAAATAGATACGCTGTACCATCTATTCTGGGACTGGGACTTTTTAGGACCATTGTGGACAGAATTGGAAGACTGGCTTAGAGAAAAAGCTCAAGTTGAAATACATTTAGATAAAGAGAAGATACTCCTTGGCTTCCCAGAAGAAATTATGACCCTTTAAATGCAATTATCCTCATTTAAAAAAAAAAAAAATCGAATTTAAACCAAAAAAGCCGTTTATTGATTATTACAATGTTACCAAATGTGCAGCTGAAATGTCAAATGAAGTTCAAATTCTGGTCATCCTGTCATTTATTGTTTATGTAAACATATTGTGTGATTGATAATTTGATACCTAGGTACTTCTAAAATAAAACTGTAAATACAAGAAAGTATCTGTGTGGAGTACAGTGATAAATATATTTGGTGAACATGCAGTTGTAGAGTTATCTTTGCTCATGGATAAATCTTCTTTGAGTACAAAGGAGCAAATCCACGGAACAGACGAGTTAATTTTTGTTGCCGCAAGTTGCGACTTTTTACAAAGTGCAAGCCGCTAAGGAAAAGAGTTCATAATCAAATATCGTAAAAGTAGAATAGAGATAAACCTAGTGTGTATGAAAATCAGAGACACGTTATACTTGATTGATGGCGGTAAACTCTCACGCTGGACGTTTGGTTTCATTTTTGATTTGGTTTAAACATATTTTTATTCATTAAAGAATCCGGTTCGGTAAACAAGCAAATCTTTATATTTATAAAGATAATATAAGATATACTTATAAAAATACCTCACCGGTACAAAACATGATGAACAAAATACACAAGAACTATACATATATCAAAACCAAGAAATTCAGAACATGACATATCTATGTTTCAAAACTAGGTGACATATTGCCAGCAGTTGGTTTTTATATGATGTTTTCATTTTACGATGTTTCATCAAATCGCTTACTCTTGCAGATAAAATGATGTAAAGTTTTTTTTTTGTTTTTTTTATTGTTCCCATAGATTTCTTTTACAAGATATGTGCTGCCTTCCAGTGCGCTAACCTTATTTTCATTTTATTAATCCCATTCCGGTTTACCTGTAACCTTATTCCGGTATTGGTTGCACATGCTTTTCGTGCAGTGTCGCTGTATGGAGCTGTTTCCAGCGTGCAGGCATTTTTTCTGTATTGTGTTTCGGAATGAGCCTTCGCCGCCGGACATATGGGAACCACTCAATGTTTCGGGAAAGATACAGCCACCAAAGTGTATGTAAAACAATATTGTGTATTTCCGCAGTGTTTTTGCAGTGTATAATTTATTTGTATTAAGCAAATTAGGTGTATTTTCATGCATTTCTGTAATGCTCCAGCGTAACAGTATATCGATTCATACTGTCAAATATAGTTTCTATTTTAGCATCTTTTTACGTTTTCCAGTAGTATTTCACTAAGTTTTATCTTTTAGCAGTAAATAAGCAAATTTAGAGTAATTTATGTGCAGAATTTCTATCCCAGTAAAGCACCGTTGACAGTGGTGTGAAATTGAAGCATTCATAAAATATCTCATATCAGCACTAGGCTTAGGAGTGACGGAGTTGCGTCCCTTGATTTCAGTGATGTTTGTCAGTATTTCAATTCACTTGGTAAATAACAAAACTATTTCTTTTACATTTATTTATTCAGTAATATCTTGGGAACTTTATCAGTATTATTCAGTGTATTTTACACATGGTTATACATTGATTATTTAGGAATTTTTTATGGTCTTTAGATATTTTAGGACTTGTGACTTACGACTGTAATTTTATTTATTACAGCTTTTTACCCTACATAAATCCACAACACACCGTGGTTTGTCTACGATATGGAAGAAAATAAAAGCTGATCCGACGCTAACACGTCTTGTTCTTCCTTGCTGTCGTGGACAGGGGTTAGCTACCAGCATGAGATATATAAGAGCATGATATACAAGTATATGATATATAACAGAGTTGAATTTGTTATTGAAATAAACAAACAATCTCACTTCTTATTCAGTCTTATCTTGGTTAAAGATTAGGAATAGAGGAGACAATTTTTTTCCAATCTAATGAAGTCAATATTTCTTTTAGATATGAAATTTTCAACTATAAAGGTATCTTTTAGAATGTGAACAAAGTCTTTGACTTTGGAAATCTTATTTTTCAAGTTGCAAACATAAATGTGTCTTTTAGCTAAAAGAAGAATATGATTAATTAATGGTTGGGTACTTAAAGTACCAAACCAAACGACAAATTTTGTCAAATTTAATTCCAATTTATTTTGGATCATCCAAATTTGAAGTTCATTCCAAAATTTTTTGTTTTCCTCACATTCCCGATATACATGGCTTAAACTTTCATCTGTATCATTACAAAATATACAAACAGTATTTTCAACAAGTTTCATTTTTTTAAGTTATTTTTTTGTTTAAATAGTTCCATGTAAAAATCTGAATTGGAAATCAAGTATTTTCAGTATTTCAATACATCTCTCCAAAAAGGATTATCTGTTTCAACAATATCTTGAACATTGGCCCCATATTTCAATATATCTTTAAGTGGGAATTTACCTGGGTATTAACCTTAGGTTTGTTAATATAGCGTTTGAGAATAGACAGTTTCATGGAATTTATAAAAGTTTTAATGTCTATCAAGGCAGAACCCCCTCTTTAAAATCTTTTTTCAAATTGGTGCGTTTAAAAGACCTCTCTTAATATTACGTCATGAATATTCATGCATTATCCAGAACGAGACTAAGCCCACATGATCAAGCAACAAGAACCCGGAAGTGGCTTACCCGATCACGACATGCCACTTAAAAAGTTCGTTTTATGTCATTTTGGAACATTTATTTCTAGATAAAGATTTAACATAATCTAAAGCAATATCTCTATTGTCTATATACCAAAAATATTTTCATTTAGTATTTAGGATACGGTGAAACGACGACGGTTGCCAACGCAAAGTTTTGGTCTTTTTAAAAGCGTGACATCGGAGTCCGATTGTGTATCTTCGAAACTTCATTGCTGATTTCTTTTCAACATAAGCATCAACATTTTTTAAAAGATTTATCAAATGATGACTTATACTAATAACTTTTGGATTTTCCCCCAATGTATCTTTGTTTACAGTTATTTAAACCGCATGCCTTCGGTAACAGTTGATTTTGATAGTCATGGACCTAGTGACCCCATTGAATAATTCTGAGACTGACTTGTTTGAGTGAAAGTTGTTACTGAGGAGAAGTTTTCCAAGGTGAAATATATGATATATATACAGAACGTCATACGTGTGCATTTGGGTCGTTTGTATTGAACGAGTAGATGTCATGGACGCGGAGGAACAACGAGTTCGAAGAACGAGTTGTTTCTCCGCGTCAATGACATCTTCGAGTTCAATACAAACGACCCAAATGCACACGTATGACGTTCTGTATTTATTATATACTCTCTTTTTAACCTTTTTAAAAGTAATTTTGAATTGCTTAAATAATCCGAGACGTCGCACTGCGCATTGATACATAATGCAAAGAAGGCGATTACCTATGACAAGCTCGACTGATGATTTGATACCTCAATTATCTGTTTATTTTCTCATTACTTTGCGTAGTTAAACGTAAGAGGCAATTTTCTCAAGTGTGAAAACTAAATACAGTGATAAAAGGTTATCCTTAGTAATTATTTATAAGTTCTGAATATGATAAACGTAAGTTCAGGATTCCGAGCGACGGGATCCTTTTAAACGACGTCACCATGGAAATGACGTCATAATCGTTGTAGGCTATGACGTCATAGGGCCAAGTGTCGCTGGCGATGTTCTCGGAGTTTTGTTTAGGATTCCTATTTTATAGTGTTTTGCAGTTTCTTTACTAACGACAACACTAGTTTCTCACTATATTATTCTTCAATATCATATTAAAAAGTAGGTTTGTTACAAATGCAGTTGAGATACGTCAAATCCGGTGTTCTAATAAGGAAAATGATTGTTACGAACAGAAAGTTGCGAGAATTGCCGAAGCTTGAAAAAAGTAGAACCGGCAGGCGTGCAATACGGATTCTGGAGTGCAATACGGAATTTGAAGACGTATTCCGTATTGCACCCTTGTATTACTATCCTAAGATTACATGAGTATATAATAAACATCAATATTATGTTCAAAAAATTTCTACTTAGCTAGTAAGAAAATCGAAGTCGGCCTACAGGATGAATAATACAGTGAAAGTTCTATATCAGTCACACCCAGATAATTCAATTTGGCAACTGAAATGACATTTGAATATTTTTTTCAAATAAACAAATATATCAAACAAGGTAAGTAATTTTAAGAAATATTAAATAATATAATATATAAATAAAATAATTGTTAGAGCAAAATTGTAAAGCTATCAAATTCAATTCCAAAGGACATGATTAGAATATAATAAAGCATGATATTCATTTGTCATTACTAAATAGAAGACATTTTCAAAATATATTTTTTTCCAGATAATGAGATAATAGTAATCATGTATGAAAGTACATGTTGTATCTACCAATGAGAACCAATTTCATGTCTAATATAGTGAATCAATATTTGCTTTCACATGAATGATTTGTAATATGATTAATGTATAAATTCTTTAAATTATAGAATTATTAAACCATGCTTTAAAATATTATGTATGTATTACAGATATGACAAACATAGGTCAAAACATTTTAGATAATTCATTGTGTAATTTTTTCTTGATACCATTTCATAATTATTCATGTTACTATGCAAGTACATCTTGTCAATAAATCAACCGTTTTGCATATCACTCTCAATCCATTCATTTTAAGTTTTATGTATTTTTTTACACAGATTAAGCCTAATGATTTTGCAATGGAAGGGAATATAATTTTAGAGTGGGACATCATCTGTTCTTAAATCAGGAATAAGTTTGCATGAATAGAAATAACTTTCTGGTGTAATTAAAAAAAAATTACAGATTAACATTAGTAATTCAAGTCGTAATTGAGTATGATAAAACATTTTTATAGAAAGTATCATTATAAAATTAATTTCAACAAATCACATTTATGAAATGAAAAGCCCTTACTTTTATTTTTGGAGCAGTGGTTACATTTGAAGTATGGGTTTGTTACTACATTGTTGATGAAAATATGCCGATACAATCAATATATAATATAACCCTTGATAAATTATCTATAGCACATTATGTTGACGGCCTGCAGAGAAAGGTAAGGAGTCTCGGTTGATTCTACTATGAATCTACTGGCTCATAAATATATCCGGTCTGTCATTCTGCAAGGTTAACTCATGAAGATACTATCCGAGGTAAATACAATATATCCGGTCTGTCATTCTGCAAGGTTAACTCATGAAGATACTATACGAGGTAAATACAATATATCCGGTCTGTCATCCTGCAAGGTTAACTCATGAAGATACTATACAAGGTAAATACAATATATCCGGTCTGTCATTCTGCAAGGTTAACTCATGAAGATACTATCCGAGGTAAATACAATATATCCGGTCTGTCATTCTGCAAGGTTAACTCATGAAGATACTATACGAGGTAAATACAATATATCCGATGAGTATCATTATGTCTTGCACGATAAACGAAATCTGACTGACGAAAAAGTTTAAAATGAGACATGTCACAGACAGATTCCAACCCTCCCGGATGTTGATCGACTGTTCGAGATGACACACGAGAAGCAAGAAATCAAAATATTAAAAATTACTGTTAATAGGATAGCCATCGATTGTTTTAGGAGTTTTAAATTTACTTGGGAAAAGAAAAATTTGTTTGTCATCTTTATTTTCCACTTGGAATTTGTAAAAACAGAAAATATTCGATGAATACCCCTCTCAGCAAATCCACGTTCCGCGATGTTGTTGCTTTTGAGCGAGGACTGTGATGAATGAAAACTTTAATAATCGTTTACAAGTTTAACCACAAAACCTTGTAAAAACTGCACATGACCTATTTGCAAATGTATACATATTTTCATGATGTTACATTCACACTAGTCACGAAATACTGCAACGGACACGGACTTGAAAAACGGCAATGGCTGCATCCATTCTAGAAGCTTGCGGGCTTAGCCTCGTTTTGATATCTAGGTCACCGCTATGCATAAATATTAAGAGACGGCTATTATATCTATCTTATCATTCCAAATAAATCTAAAAAACAATCTTTCAAAGGAGGTTATAAATAAATTCCTCAGGAGGGTTTCGTAAACTATTGAAAACATGAACTAGTTTAGAAAGGGCTAGTGTTTTGATAACAGTAACTTTGCCAATCAATGTCAAATTTCTTTTTCTCCATGCTCCCAGTAGTCTGTTTATATCTTCTAGTCTTTTTCTTGTGTTGATAATCCATAGATCTTGCAGTGTAGGAGTAATTCCCCAAAACTTCAAATTCCTTTCTTTGCCATTCTATGTCTAAATCTTGACACAATGTATCATTGCTACCTGATTTGAGCCAATCCAGATTGCCTTAGTCTTATCAATATTCATTTTCAACCCTGACATATTGTAGAAAGTATTTAGTGTGTCAATAGCAGCATACAAAGTATCATCTGAGCCATCTAAAAGTAATTCAGTATTATCCGCATATTGGCCTAACTTATATTCTTGATCATCAATAACAATACCTTTTATTTCATCATTTTGTCTGATCATACATCCAAGGATTTCAGCTACAAATAAAAACAAATATGGATCACCTTGCCTACAGCCCCGTTCATTGGGAAAGAAATCAGATAGATGTCCATTCTGAATGACACATAAGGGGGTTTCATAAGTCAATATATTAATCCAGGGAATAATCTCAGGACCAAATCAAAATTTTGTCAAGACAGAATTAATGACATCTTTAGAAACTGTGTCAAAAGCTTTCTCAAAATCAATTAAAATCAAAAGGCCTTTCAAATTTCTTTTCCTTGTTTCGAAGATAATGTCATAAAGTAATCTTGTATTTTAACTTAGAGTTCTGCCTGGCATAAACCCTGTCTGATTATTATGTATTAAGGAGTCTAAACTTCTTTTTAATCTGTTAGCTATACAGGCACCTAAAAGTTTATAAAGAGCATTTAATAAAGTAATTGTAATTGTAATTCATTAGTGTCATTTGAATATTCTTCAATTGTTTCCTTTAAAATCTTCCTGACCAGATCTGCATATTCAATATTTAAAAGTAATGATGTATTAAATTTCCAGTAACCCCGCCCTCTTTCTTGGTTTAATGAGTTCGAGAAAGTAAAACTAACAGCTGAATGATCAGTTTTATATCCAGGCAAAATATCAGCGTCAAGTGTAAGATTCAATAAATCCTGAGATATTAAAAAGAAATCTAATCTTGCTTGTTGTCGTGGTTTGTGTTTCCACCATGTGAATTTTCTTATATCTTGATATAAGTCTCTCCAAACATCAACAAGGTCAAGCGATTCAATCTGCTCTAATACTGTATTTCTGGCTTTAGGATTATTATTGTTTTTATAGTTCTCCAAATCAACTGATGGGTCAATACCAGATTCCAATCTCCAACAATAGCTATAGATTCATTTTCCAAATTTCAAATATTTTCAAATAGGTTTACATAAAATTTAGGGTCATCATTGTTTGGTCCATATATATTTGCGAGTGTAAATCTTTTTTCTTCAACGATTATGTCAGCAACAATATAATTTCCATTCTCATCTTCCAATGTTCCATGTATAGTAACATCAATGTTATTATTAAAAAGTATAGCCACTTCTCTGCAATTAGATCTAAAAGGTGCAATTATACTCTACAAACCCCATTCATTCTTCATTATGTCTACATGTTCCTTGACAATATGTATATCTTGCAAACAGATTATGGAAAATGATTTTTTTTCTGTAAATATTAATTACTTCCTTTCTTTTATTCTTATCTGCTAATCCCCTACAGTTTGCTGAAATCATTCTAATTTTCATTATGTTACCTTTATCTATAATAATAAAGGTATAGTGTTTTAAGTAGATTCATAACTAAGGTAGAAAATATGGTAATAGGCAATATGCTGCAAGTATCATGCAAGTCTGTCTTGTGACTGCTATATGAGATAAATGTATATCATTTAAAAGATGAAATGGGAACATAATTTTGTCAAAAAAAGAACAAATAAAAGAAAGAAAAAGAAAAATAAAAGCAAAGAAAAGGTTGGAATTGCGATACTCTGTCTTCTCAGGAGGATAGTTATGTAACATGAAATAACATTGTCCTTCATCATAAATAAACAAAGATAATAATTGTTGATGGCATCACATTGCCGATGTTCTAAATGAACGACATATTGTCACTGTCGCCTTATTCAATTATTTCTGATTGAGTCTTTGCACTCCATAAAAATCATGGAAAGGTGTTAATAGAGTTCATATAAATAACTGAAAACTTACTTCATATATACCTTACTTTGATCAACATGCAGTGAAAAACACATGTGTGCTAAGCACTGAAGCACAGGATTAGTAGTAAACATCCGGTTTTTAATTTACTTCCGGTTCAGCAGTGACCTATGGCTAAAAATAGAAAGCACGTGTGAGTTTGTAAACAAAGATCGTCGAGTAAAAGTCTATTCAACTCAGACAGGAATCAGTAGCAAAAAAAAACATTCACAGCGATAAACTCAGGAGTATGTAGTAGGTTATATAGAGAATCTCACCCAAGTGTCTTCTGATATCAAATATATCAACACAAGTTTTTTTGTTTTTTTGTTTTTGTTTTTTTCATTCCATTTTAATTCATAGTATACAGATCATCAAAGATAGACAAGGCACTACAGTAAGTTCACAGCATATAGTAGATATATCATGACATCCACATACGAGTCCAGGTCCTTGACGTAGAGGGTGCGATGGTACAGAGGGGTATTTTATGATGCTTCATTTATTGAGTCAAAAGTGAGTCTGATAATTGTCTCCATTTCATATTAAAGGGAGCTAATATATTTTTTTTCTAGCAATGAAATGTTCTATTGAGCAGTTTTCCGTCAAAAGCTTAATAAATAACTCAAAAGAGAGTACATTTTGCTTAATATGTGAAATATGAATATACCTTTTGGCAAGGAGTATGATATGATTCAATAAATGATTACTTTAGCATACTCTAAATACAACAGTAAATTTTGATAGAATGATATTACAATGCAAATTGGTATTGAGAAATCGTTCTACTTTGATCCAAAAGTTGTTTACCACTTCACAGTCAAAGAAAACATGAGAAAGTTCTTCTGGAGTATTTTTACAGAAAGTGCATAATATTATATCATCATCAACTAAATTCATATTCAAAAGCTCTTTCTTTGTATATACTATTCGGTAAATAAACTTATACTGGAAATACAAAAGCTTGCAATCTTTTGTACATTTTTCTATAGATTAGAAATATATCTTTCCACGTAATATCATGTTGAAAAACATCATTCCAATATTCTAACACTTTTGGAGTAATATCATTTGGATTTCCGTATTCTGGTGATTTTGTATGTATGCTCTGTATATTCACAGGGATTCATCATTGTTTATAAAGGGAACAAGGTCTTCTTCGCAAACACTTACGAGATATCTAGAACAATTTGCAGGACAATATCCGTTAAAAATGTACGAGCTGACAACATCAACACCTTTCCCTCGCCATCTTGATCACATCTGTCTGTATTTATTTTCTAATGCTAATTTTCACCACGAACCGCATGCATGTATGACAATTGGGCTTTAAAGTCAGACAGTATGACATGTTTTCAAAAAGAAGCTCTAGTTTGATGATTTGAGTGAAAGAAGGTCATATGGTGAAAGACATATACATGTAGAGTCAAAAGAAGGCATTTGGATCGACAGAATGCAACAGAAACTGAGAAAACTTAACCGATATGGAAAAACTGAGAAATCATTAATCAAAATGGTTGTGTTCTGTGATATTTTGTCAAAGTCCTATGCCACATCACAACATGCAATCATCAGTGTGCTGTGAACTTAGAACCAGGGGTGTCTTAGCACTTCCAGAAACAAGGTCATCTATCTTCAGTTGCAAAAATGTTATGTTAATATTGGCGCGACTCAAACCATAGCGGAAAATGGTTTGGGAAAGGTTATGGTTAGGTCTGTAAGTAAAGGGTTGGCTTCAAGGTTAGGCTACGATAGACAGGTAAGTGAGGTCACGTTAAACTTCTTTTTACGTTCTTTCGCAACGATGGGAAAACAAAGCATGTGTCTTTTGGCAAAGGATAATTGTCAAACCCTCGCACACCATGAAAGCATTTCGTCCAGCCTTCATTAATGTCAGTAAAGATTTTCACAAATCACATGTTGAATCACAGTATATAATGAAATAAGCGAATAACAGAATAACAGAATAACATAATTATGGAACAAAACATTCAACTCTTGATCTCGGAACACAAATGAAGTCAGAATACAAACTCAGATGACAGCACAGTGGCTGCTTGTTTGTTTTCATGATATAAACCCTTCAAAAACTATCGAGTTGCTTTTAATCTTATTTCAATGAGATTATTAAAAGTTTTTTCATTTCTCCACAAGGATCCTGATTTTGTTTCATAGCCGCTTCAATGGACATCGTTCTATAAACCGGAAACTACCACTGTAGAGCCCACAAGATATTGGATCAAACAACCTCCACATGGACATCGTTCTATAAACCGGAAACTACCACTGTAGAGCCCACAAGATATTGGATCAAACAACCTCCACATGGACATCGTTCTATAAACCGGAAACTAACACTGTAGAGCCCACAAGATAATGGATCAAACAACCTCCACATGGACATCGTTCTATAAACCGGAAACTACCACTGTAGAGCCCACAAGATATTGGATCAAACAACCTCCACATGGACATCGTTCTATAAACCGGAAACTACCACTGTAGAGCCCACAAGATATTGGATCAAACAACCTCCACATGGACATCGTTCTATAAACCGGAAACTACCACTGTAGAGCCCACAAGATATTGGATCAAACAACCTCCAAATGGACATCATTCTATAAACCAGAAACTAACACTGTAGAGCCCACAAGATATTGGATCAAACAACCTCCAAATGGACATCATTCTATAAACCGGAAACTAACACTGTAGAGCCCACAAGATAATGGATCAAACAACCTCCACATGGACATCGTTCTATAAACCGGAAACTACCACTGTAGAGCCCACAAGATATTGGATCAAACAACCTCCACATGGACATCGTTCTATAAACCGGAAACTACCACTGTAGAGCCCACAAGATATTGGATCAAACAACCTCCACATGGACATCGTTCTATAAACCGGAAACTACCACTGTAGAGCCCACAAGATATTGGATCAAACAACCTCCAAATGGACATCATTCTATAAACCAGAAACTAACACTGTAGAGCCCACAAGATATTGGATCAAACAACCTCCAAATGGACATCATTCTATAAACCGGAAACTACCACTGTAGAGCCCACAAGATATTGGATCAAACAACCTCCAAATGGACATCATTCTATAAACCGGAAACTAACACTGTAGAGCCCACAAGATATTGGATCAAACAACCTCCAAATGGACATCATTCTATAAACCGGAAACTACCACTGTAGAGCCCACAAGATATTGGATCAAACAACCTCCAAATGGACATCGTTCTATAAACCGGAAACTAACACTGTTGAGCCAACAAGATATTGGATCAAACAACCTCCACATGGACATCGTTCTATTAACCGGAAACTACCACTGTAGAGCCCACAAGATATTGGATCAAACAACCTCCACATGGACATCGTTCTATAAACCGGAAACTACCACTGTAGAGCCCACAAGATATTCGATCAAACAACCTCCACATGGACATCGTTCTATAAACCGGAAACTACCACTGTAGAGCCCACAAGATATTGGATCAAACAACCTCCACATGGACATCGTTCTATAAACCGGAAACTACCACTGTAGAGCCCACAAGATATTGGATCAAACAACCTCCAAATGGACATCATTCTATAAACCGGAAACTACCACTGTAGAGCCCACAAGATATTGGATCAAACAACCTCCACATGGACATCATTCTATAAACCGGAAACTACCACTGTAGAGCCCACAAGATATTGGATCAAACAACCTCCACATGGACATCGTTCTATAAACCGGAAACTACCACTGTAGAGCCCACAAGATATTGGATCAAACAACCTCCACATGGACATCGTTCTATAAACCGGAAACTACCACTGTAGAGCCCACAAGATATTGGATCAAACAACCTCCACATGGACATCGTTCTATAAACCGGAAACTAACACTGTAGAGCCCACAAGATATTGGATCAAACAACCTCCAAATGGACATCGTTCTATAAACCGGAAACTACCACTGTAGAGCCCACAAGATATTGGATCAAACAACCTCCACATGGACATCGTTCTATAAACCGGAAACTAACACTGTAGAGCCCACAAGATATTGGATCAAACAACCTCCACATGGACATCATTCTATAAACCGGAAACTACCACTGTAGAGCCCACAAGATATTGGATCAAACAACCTCCAAATGGACATCATTCTATAAACCGGAAACTAACACTGTAGAGCCCACAAGATATTGGATCAAACAACCTCCAAATGGACATCTTTCTATAAACCGGAAACTAACACTGTAGAGCCCACAAGATATTGGATCAAACAACCTCCAAATGGACATCGTTCTATAAACCGGAAACTAACACTGTAGAGCCCACAAGATATTGGATCAAACAACCTCCAAATGGACATCGTTCTATAAACCGGAAACTAACACTGTAGAGCCCACAAGATATTGAATCAAACAACCTCCAAATGGACATCGTTCTATAAACCGGAAACTAACACTGTAGAGCCCACAAGATATTGGATCAAACAACCTCCAAATGGACAGATCCATGAATTAAAAACAGTCTGCTTAATGCCACAGTACATTTGTCAATAAGAGGCATAACTTCTTAACCCAAAATTTCATTCATCTAGGTGTAATTGTGTCTGAGAATATTTGTACCAATTCGAGGATAAAACCTATGAATCGCTCCATGTCCATTTACGCATTCCAGAGCCATTGATATTTCGGAAATTGCTATCTAACTCAAAGATTGTCAACAGATGTACATATTGCTAAATTGTCACTTATCTATGTGTAATAGTTTCTGTGGAATCTTTTCCTTATTGTAACCATAATCAACAACACTTGACTTCCAGTAAATATATATTTGGTCGAAAAAATACAACTTTTGACAAGGTTATGGTTTATGTGTGGAAAGTTTGGTTGATGCAGATTTAACAGTTTTAGTGATAATTGATCGGACAGAAGGATGGATTGGATGTTATAAATTTATACCCCTCATACACTATAGCTATAAACCCAACTTATACCCAACTTACTTGGAATCGCCCTTCAATACAGCTATAAACCAGGTACCCATCCATCCTGTGAGTCGCTGCCGATGTTGCTGAACTGATAGCAGTCAACTGACGCATGTGTAGGACCAACTGCCACAACTTTACATACAGCTATAAACCAGGTACCCACCCATCCTGTGAGTCGCTGCGGATGTTGCTGAACTGATAACAGTCAACTGACACATGTGTAGGACCAACTGCCACAACTTTACAATGAAACAATAGTAACAAGGAACTATCAACAAAACATCTAAACGATCATTTATCTGACCATTGTTGATGCGTTAATGCTGTTTATCACAATAAAGCTGACAACATATCTTACCTAGTACAAGGGTCGACGTGTTCCCATGTTTCACCCTACACAGCACCAGGTCAGCAGCAGATCTGGCTATCATCCCGTCTGTCCAGGGTAGACTGCCATCTGCAAAATTGAAAGGTGGAAATATTGTACCAATAACGTTAGGATTTCCATAGATTCTCTAACAAGAGTTGTCTTGATTGCACATATAATATATGTAATGTAATATGTTTGGAATTATTTGGATTCCTGTGATATATAATCGAATGGCACATTCTGACTATCTGTACATCTTCCCTATTGTTGTGTAAAGTTTAGAACCTTTAATTACTGGAGAAGAGTTTAAAATCTTGTTTGCTTACCATTTGAGGTATGAATAGTCAAAATGTTTTATTTTATGTTAATGAAATTTCACAAATTTCAGGACTCTTTAATAGACTGAATTCAAACTTCAAGAATATTGTTTGTGATATATACTTCTAAAAAAACCCATATACATCAAGATATCTTAGGTTTTTCATTTAAAACGTGACATTTTCTATGGATGTGAGACTTATTGCTTCTTCTTTGTAAACAAAATTTGGTGTATCCTACATTGTATAACAAATGTGGATTATTACCTTGATCATTGAGGTAGTCCAGTGGTGTGTACCCGAGCTTGTTTTGTTTCTTCATGTTTGATTCAGGGAGCTGTTTCAGCTGTTGTCTTTCAGCATCACTGATTTCTCGCCTCCAACACAGGAAGTGGAGTGGAGTGTTCCCGTAACTGTCGGCCTTGTCTCCCTTGTTGATCAATGTCAGAACATCCTTCACCTGAAGTGATCCCTTGCAGAGAACATGGAGCGGAGTTATTCCATTGTCATCTTGCTTGTTGAGGTCTCCCCTTGCTGTGTCAACAACTCGAAGGACTACATCAAGTTCAACATTTCCATTTCCACTCAGGTAATGGAATGGCGTTGTTCCATGTTCGTCACCTGTATTGAAGTCACCCTTACCTTCATTGATCACGAGTTCTACAGTGTCCAGTTGAAGGCCTGAGTAAGCACAGAGATAGTGCAGTGGGGTGCTCTTGTGCTGTTCACATTGGTTCAGATTACCTTTAGCGTTAGTGATGATCCAATTAATGTCTTCCCAAGTTAAAGTTTGACATTTGAAAAGATTGTGAAGTGGAGAGTGTACAAACTGATCCGTAACATTAACGTCTCCTCTTCCTTCAGTGATGATCATTCGTATAGTTTCCATGTGAAGTTGCTGATGATACTGCAGGGGTGTCCTCCCTCTCTCATTATCATCACTATGTTGCCGAACATCACCAGAAGCAGCAGCAGCAGTGTTATTGAGTTGACAGAGATACTGCAGGGGTGTCCTCCCTCTCTTGTCCTGTATCTCCACATCAGCTCCAGCCTTCAGCACCAGAGCCTGCACAGCAACCATGTTTCCACTCTTTAGAGCTGTCCACAGCACGGTTTGTCCATCCTTTCCGCGTTGGTTTATGAACTTATGTAAACAAAAAAGATATATATTATTATTGCCTAAAGAAACGGCAAAATCCCATTTTTGAAATGAACACCTTATCAATGTTGAAACATTCACATATTCGTATTTTTGTCATTTCACCATATACTGCCAATTTGTTGAGACTAGCATATGGTTTTAAGAAATTAAAATTACACAAATATTTCGGTGCAAGGAACCAATTCAAGTGTTCACTTCACCACCTACATGGATCCCCACTTATGAGAGGCCACATGGCCAACAAAGCTACAATTTATGATCCTCACTAGTCAAGGAGTCTGTTCACAAAGCTACAGCTTTCTAGGCCTTATGCTTCTGGAGAAGAAGATGAAAATAGGTTTCAAGGGTTCGGCCCCTGTGGCACTTAATAAGAGCCAAATGGTCACAAAAGCTACTGTTCATAATCCTCACTAGCCAAGGAGTCTATACATAAAGTTTCAGCTTTCTATGCCTTTTGGTTCTTGAGAAGAAATCAAAATTCCACAAAGTTTACGGACGGATGGACGCCGGTCACCATGTCATGCCATAAGCCCATCGGACCTTACAGGCCAGATGAGATTAAAATAGATCAAAGTCTATAGATTTAGTATTTAAAGTTGTCTCCGCTTGTACGAATGACGTGTTCCCAAACGTGACCGAGATCGCGAAGAAAACACTGCAGTCACTTTCACTTTGTAAATTCAACCAGAGAGAAAATGAACTCAAAAGTCGTAAGAGGCGAAGGCTCGAGAGCTTGATGATTATCGGTATGTTTTTGTTCATAGTAGCCAAACGGATAAATTCAGCCACATGTTAATGTTATGAATTCAAGTTTTTAAATGTTACAAATATTTTTGCTGTTTCTTTGATAATTGACCATTTTCCAGTTTCGCGAAACGAGTCGATTTAGAGTGACGTCCCTTTGAAAAGTCACGTGACCGCGGGCAAGCCGTCAAAGTTTACGTTGAGTTGAACGGTAATTTAGTCAACTTGTCATGCTCGCCTAGACCTTAAAGTTTTCTCTATAAAACAACTGAAGGTCTCAAACGACTGTACACTGTTAACACCTATTTTAAAGAGTCAATAAAGACGACTAAGGCATTCAAAAGTATTCCATGACGCCCCTTTTGTGAACCGTGGGGTTAGGCTACACAACAGGAATAATGAAAACGTAAAATGTTGAATTAAATCATTTGAAAAATTCTAGATTTGAAATAAGATTTTTAAAAGTAACAAATGTTATGGGTTAAACTTAAAAAATAACCATAACGTTATTTAAACACGTATGGTGATAAATAAAAAATCCCGAAATTCGACTACATAAAACCAACTTCTCCCACAACATTGCTTCTCTTCCCGTACTATTGTCCATATTTTGAAAATACGATAAGTAGCAAATGAAATATTTTATAATAAATTTAATTTTGCCTTTGAATTAAAATCAAATTGAACTATTTTGATTTATGAAAGATACACTGATGATATAAAAAAAATCAAGAAACTTATGAGCTACATTACAGAAATGATATTTGAGGGCGTACCACACAGTTTCCATTGATTTATTCTATCATATCTATTTTATCGTTTTATTATTTTTTGAAAGTCGGAAAACTTCAGATAAGATATATATGAATAATCTATTTAGGCCTAAAAAGTATAATGTATTAGTGTCCTTCAGTTTGTCAAGAATATTCAATTCTACAATTGTATTATAAAAAATGATACAATGGTTATAAGTAGGGGTATATGAATTAAATTTCAATAAAGAAACAAACATAACCTACGGAAAATGCACAGAAATCAAACATTGCGGTAGGGTTTATAGCAATGGAAGTAAACATCATTGAATTATGCATTTTAAAATAAACTTAAAATTTTATTAAAATCTAAATATTTTAGATATTTAAATACCTACCTAACTTAGTATATGCCACTTACCTTCTCACGAGAGACAGAGGTTTACCGCGAAATTCATCGTGCTTACCGGATGGGCTGCCCCCAGCCCACTGCGCATGAGCGGGAAACCGGAATCCTGGGTAAAATTCGTATCATACTTTCTGGAAACGAAGTCTTGTAAGAGACGTCCAATGAAGTCCGAAGGGGAGGCCGGGCGGGAGTAATTCCTACTAAGTTAGGTAGGTATTTAAATATCTAAAATATTTAGATTTTAATAAATTTTTAACCTACCTAACTTAGTATATGCCACTGATCCGACAGTAGGGAGGAGGGAGGACGAGTCATCAAGGCAGAAAAGCATCCATCAAACATCCTCCCGGAGTGGGAACGACCGAAGCGAACTGCACAGAGAAGCAAGCGGTGAACCCCACGAAGTCGCCAACAACGAAACAACTCAACAGGTGCAGGGTGAGAAGTAACGAAGTAGATAAGTTTTCAGCTTACCCTAAAGAGACGTTGGGGCAGCTAGCTGTTGGGCTACCACCAACGGTCCAAAGGTCTGCAGGCCTTGCACGTCTTCCACAGCGAGGTCTCGGAGGTAGTGGGATGCGAAGACCGTCGTAGAGCGCCAGAAACATCCTTCCATGATGGCTGGAACTGAGCAGTTGCGATGTAAAGCCATGGTGGATGCAAGTGCCCGGATCTCGTGCGGGTTGCTGGCGACAGGGTGAGGCAAGCCGGCTGCGTCATATGCTGCTAGGATGACGGTCCGGAGCCACAGCGAGAGGGTGTTTCTGGTGACTTCTCCCTTGGCAGATGGTGAAAAGGGAATGAAGAGTCTTTTCCTGGTGCCTCTCTTGGGCGCAGAGCGGTCGATGTACTCCCGAAGGGCACGTACAGGACATAAAGCGAGTTCTTCCGCATCAGAGGACGACACGATCTTGGAGAGGGGAGGGATGGTGAACGTCCTGCCCGGTTGTCCAGGGAGCTGGTTCTTGGCAACGAAGTTCCACAAGAGGACGAGGTGAACTGAACCTTTCCTAGACTGCTCAAACCGCACTCTGGTGACGTCCAGTGCGTGCAGCTCACTCACTCTAGCGGCCGTAGCAAATGACAGGAGGAAGGCTGTTTTCCTGGAGAGGTCTTGGAAAGAGGCTTCTGACAAGGGTTCGAAGGGAGCTCCTCGCAGATATCTGAGGACGACGTTGAGGTCCCAAGCCGGAGGTCTGAACTTGAGTTTCTGGTCCTCCAGCTTGAACGACTTGAGGAGAGCGACCAGCTCGGGAACCTTGGAGAACTTCCTGTCTGATTTAACGGCGAGGACAGAGTTGAGCGCCGACAGGTACGTAGATATAGTTCCACCCTTCAGGTGACGTTTCTGGCGGAGGTGAAGGAGGAAGTTGGCCACAAACTGGGGGTCCACGGACAAAGGATCCCGGCCTGCGTCTCTGCAGAAGTTCTCGAATGACAGCCACTTGTCATCGTACAGCGACCTCGTGGTTTGCCTATGGGCTCTGGAGATGGCACTGGCTACTCGTCCTGAGTAACCCTTGGCCCGGAGTGATCTCTGAAGATGGTCCATACGTGCAGAGCGTACCTCTCGGGATCTGGGTGAAGCTTACGACTGAGAGGGTGACGAAGCAGGTTTGGCCACTTTGGAAGGGGGAGCGGATCTTTTTCGGCGAGAAGAAGAAGATTGGGGAACCAGCCTCTCGCCGGCCAGTAGGGCGCGACCAAAGTCAGTCTGAGGTGAAGTGTGTCCCTGATCTTGGCGACGACTTTGGTCAGGAGAATCGGAGGTGGAAAAGCGTATGCGTCCAGATTCTCCCACGACAAGGACATGGCGTCGACGGCCCAAGCTGCTGGATCGGGGAGAGGCGAGACGTACACCGGAAGCTGATGGTTCTGCTTCGTGGCAAACAGGTCGAGGAGAGGACGGTGGACCTGAGCGGCGATGAGTCCGGGTTCAACATCCACTCTGTTGGTGACGGCTTGTCTGGTCTGGACAGGGCGTCCGCGAGGACGTTCCTGCAGCCTGGAATGTGTCGAGCTCTGACGAAGATCTGATTCTCGTCCAGAAGATGGAAGAGCTCGAAGGCCTGTTCTAGGAGCTGAGGAGAGCCTGTCGTTCCTTGGTTCCTGATAGTCCAAACGACCGTGGAGTTGTCTGAGGCCGGGAGAAGGCGGCTGCCTCGTAGAACTTGAAGCCAATGCGTCACTGCTAGGATTACTGCCTGCATCTCCAGATTGTTTGAGTGCCAGGTGGTCTGAGGATGCGTCCAAATGCCTGACGCAGTCTGATCCCCGAGATGAGCTCCCCAGCCCTGGAGCGAAGCGTCCACGAATAGTTCCTGGTTGTGTTGAAACTCTAGCAAAGAGACGCCTTCGCAGACGTTCGATGGCTGTGTCCACCAACGGAGGTACTGGCTGAGGTGCGCAGGCAGGGAGATCCTTACTGACGTGTCGTCCGACCGGATGTAAGGGCTGAGAAACACCTGGAGGGGGCGGATCATGAGACGACCTCTGAGCGTGAGGGCCTGGGCGGACGTGAGGAGTCCCAGAAGAGATTGCCAATCTCTGAGTCGGAGAGGGGACACCAAGGCTCGGTGGACGAAGGCCTGGATCTTGGACCACCTGTCTGGAGGAACGAGTAGGAGGCCCAGGTCTGTCCGGAAGCGTCCTCCTATGAAGGTCAAGTCTTGGGAGGGGACAAGCTGAGACTTCTCCCGGTTGACTAGCCATCCCAGCTGGCAGAGGAGGTCGAGGGCCAACGCCGCCTGTCTGCGTAGAACGAGTGGTTGAGGATTGGACATGAGACAGTCGTCGATGTAGGGGTCGAAATGCATCCCTCTGAGATGGAGATAGCGGCAGATGGGAGCTGTGATCCTCGTGAATAACCACGGAGCCGAAGAAATTCCAAACGGCAGGACCCGCCACTGGTAATGTAGGCCCTGGAAGACGAACCGCAGGAACCTCCTGTGAGGCGGGTAGATCGGCACGTGGAGATAGGCGTCCTGTAAGTCGAGGCTGACCATCCAATCGCCTGGAGACAGCTGGGCTCGGAGAGCGTCTAAGGAGGTCATGCGAAAGTGGGATGGTGGCTCCATGTAAAGCTCGTTGAATGTCGCCATGTTGTGGATCATTCGAAACTTGGTGGAATTTTTCTTCGGGACCAGGAAGACTGGTGAGTAAAACCCTGGGGCGTGATCGGGTTGTAGCACCAACTCCAGAGCGTTCTTGTCGGTAAGCGTCTTGATGTTCTCTGCTAGAAGAGCGCTCTGGGCTTCTGAGTAATCCCGTGCCAGGGGAGTCGCGGTCACGGGGGGAGGGCAGGTCAATGGCAACTTGTAACCTGTCCTCAGGGTGTTGGTGACGTAAGGATCTTCTAGTATTGTCCAGTTGCGCCAGAAGATCCCTAATCTTCCGCCTACAGGTGTGGGGTGCACCGGCACGACTGGGGGCGGGAGGACCCAGCCGCGTGGGGCGCAGGCATCACTGTCTGGAGTAGGGTCGCTTGCCACCCCTGCCTCCGCGTGGTTTGGGGGCGTCCCTTCCTCTGGAGGAGTTGGCAGAGCGCTGGTACTGCGAGGAGGGACCTGACCTGGAGGGCTGCGTCCTAACACGCTGACGCTTGTAAGGGCGTTGACTGTTGTTGTTCTGCCGTCTGAACGAGATGTTGGAGACGTGCTGCAACGTCCGGAAGGCAACCTCCGTCTGTGTCACTGAGGCCTGCTCCTTGTAGACCTCCGGGATCTTGTCAGCGAAGAGCGTCGATGCCGTGGGGGGAGCCTGTAACAGGGACTTCTTAAACTCAGAGTCCCACGCACACTGGTCCAAGAAGCCTGAGCGTCGAAGGTGAGTGAGGGAGCCGAGGCCAGCTCTCACGTTGTCGAGAACAAGCACCATGTTGCGCCGCTGCCAGTCCATCAAGGTATGGAGGTGATCTAGACGGGAAGGGTTGTCGACGTCTAAGTCGGCCTTGATCGCGTCAGTCGAGGTGAGGAGGATCGACAGCGGCCTCAGAGTCCTTCTGAGGGCAGCCTCCACCGAAGAGATCTTGGTGTCCGAAACCTTGTAAGTATGGTTGAGGTTTGGGGCCAGGCGTCCTATGGCGTCGTCCAGGGCGGCGGCCTTGTCGAAGCGGCTGAGCGAGTGCACGGGCGTGGCTGCAGGTAGCTTCGAGGACTTCAGGGAGGAAGACAGCGAGAGCTTCTGAAAGTCATCCTGTAGGGCGGCTATACCCTCCAGCACATCAGGGTGAGGGGGGAGCTTGAGGTCAGGGTCCTCACGCACACAAGTGAGAGGGTCCGAGCCACCAGGGGAGGAGCCCTCTGGGAGCCTGTCGGCGATCCAGCTCGAGACCATCTTCAGCGGCAGGAAGGTGGGGCCCTCTGCCTCGTCGTCATCATAGTCTGGGACGAAGTGACGTTCATCATCGGTGATAACGGGAGAGTGGCGCCTCTTCCTTGAAGATCTGGGCGTCTTCGGTGGCGTCCGGGAGCCGGAGCGGCGTGAACGCCGGGAGGTGGACCTGTCCACTGATGGAGAGCGAGAGCGGGAAGGCGTCCTGGAGCGCCGCAAACGTCGTTGGCGCCGAGGAGGGGAGGGGCTCCTGGAGCGACGAGGTGAGCGGGATGTCCTGACGTCCCTAGGAGGGGAGTCCCTGGAACGCTGGCGCCGGTCTGAGCGCTGCTTGGGGTCCAGGCGCTGGCGTTGGTCCCGATCTCCCGATCGTTGGCGCTGATCCTGACGCTGGTCACGATCCCTAGAGTGCTGGCGCTGGTCCTGGCGCTGGTCCGAGCGTTGGTCGTGGCGCTGGCGAGTGTCAGGGCGCTGGTCCTGGCGCTGGTCTAGGCGAGAGTCCGGACGCTGGTCCTGGCGCTGGCGTTGGTCCTGGTCCTGCGACAGAGGTTGACGGGCCATCAACTTGTCAAACATACTTGACATGATGAGCTCCAGTTCCGGGCGGGAGAGGGCCGAAGACGTGCTGGGCGTCGGAGGCGGCGTCTGCCGAGCAGGAGGAGGAGGAGGAGGCGGCGTAGGTGAGTGACGAGGCTCCTCCTGGCGTGGAGAGTCCAGAGAGCCGGCCGGCTCGACTGGAGGGAGGTCGGTGGTGGGGTCAGACATGCTCCTACGTCGACGCTGGGTGAGTCTCTTCTGACGAGCGCAGGCGAAGACCTTGAAGTCGATGGGGGAGAGGTCAGAACACTCTGCACAGCGGTCGTCCACAAGGCAGATCCTGGGAAGACAGTCTGGGCAGCGGAGGTGTGGGTCCTTGGCCGACTTGGAGGAGCGACACAAGACACAGTAGACTCTTGGCATAAATACTGTAACACATAAGACAGAGACATGCCAATCATGGAGACAAACACAAGGGGAATGCATAAAAAATTTGAAATTAAGAATTAGAAATTTGTTTAAGAGCGTGCCCCTTTAAGGGCAAGCGAAAACGGGAAAATTTATGTCCCGGAAGGGTTGCCGTAGAAAGTTAAATAAGATGTAATGAAATAATTTTGAAGCAAAAAATTATTATTACAAGTTTATTTAATAAGAATGAATGCAAAAATGAAATGCATTAGATGGAATATGTAATATGAAATTAATATATAGGGATAAGTGATTATGATATATATTAATTTGTGATTGAAAAAAATTTTATGAAATTTTTTGTGAAAGAGATATAGAAAATAAAATATAATGCGATATATTATTATTTTTATATGAAATGGGATATAGGCTGATGGAAGTAATGCATAGAAACACTTAGAAAGTGATTAAAAATGCAAAACGAGTTTTTAGAAGGAAAAAACAGGCAGCCATAGTCTTTGGACCAAAGCAAGGTAGATGTGACGTAAGCAGGAAATGCGGACGTGCAGAAAAGCAGGTCAACAGAACCAGCCCACGTAGATGGAAAAACAAGAGGGAAAAGAAGGAAGGGGGTACGAAAACAGGCAGATCGACCCCCCAGAAGGTATTTCCAAGTGAAATAGAACATGCAAGGTACGTAAACATGGCGAGGTGCCACGTACATGATCAAAATCACCAAGTGCAAAAAGATCGCGAAAGCGAAGTTAGAAGGAAACATCGATACATTAGAAACGATGGGGGCAGCAAAAAGGAATAATGACGGAAGGAAAGGAAGGAAAAAGACCAGAAAAACCAACCGTGAAGAAAATCAGTAAGCGAGATGAAAATACATGCGTTCTCTAAGAGAGAGAAAGAAAGTATGATACGAATTTTACCCAGGATTCCGGTTTCCCGCTCATGCGCAGTGGGCTGGGGGCAGCCCATCCGGTAAGCACGATGAATTTCGCGGTAAACCTCTGTCTCTCGTGAGAAGGTAAGTGGCATATACTAAGTTAGGTAGGTTAAAAATTAGATAATTTACACAATTCTAACAGATGAAACAGCTTGTTGAGTCAGAATGAAACACTGAGGGGCAAAAGAAACGACTTCAACGTTTTAAGCGGGTGAATTACACAATGCTATGACTAGTGACTGGCGACAACTAAACCCTGCGATAATAAGTACTCGCAATTTCATTCATCAGAGTGTGATAACTATATTGTTATGACTGTTCAAATTTACTTGAGGTCCTAAAACAGCTTTTTCAAGATGCTTTTTGGCCAAAATGTAATGAATCGAACTTGAAAAAATTATGAAATGTAGAAACTCTATAGATATAAGATGTTACAAATATAAAAAACCTTCATGGAAATCAATTTGTTTAAGCATATATGCTGTATGACGCTAAAAAAAACCAAGTAAAAAACTGTTTTCCCTCTCATCTACTTAAGGAGATTTTAAAACGACAATTTTTGAAAGGCGTATAATTCAAATACCTTGATCGAATATTGCTTTTAAATTCATAACTTAGTTCAGGTTGCTCCTGAAGACATGAAGTAACCCTGTTTCGTAATTAACTATCTTGCATTTTATATGGTATTGTTTCTTTTGCCTCTGAGTATTACACAGTTAATATTTGAATAATCACGAGCATTGAAAAGTCATAACTTGATTTAAGCCGCCTGCATGCCGTGATTCGGGGCAAAAATGTTTACAATATTTATCGATTCGGGGCAAAAATGTTTACAATATTTATCGATATGCAATAACTGATGTAACAATATCTTCATAGCAATCCTTAATGAATTTATTTGCATAGAGTTATCAAAAATCATGGCTAAGAAAACAACCTTGAATATACTCCGGATCAAAAATGGCTTCTAACATTGATAATCGCGAATACTCAGGGATTCACTACGTTACATATTATTTGTGGTATTTAGTCAAGAGATACTGATTGTTGCTGAAAACTACAAATTATGGGCTAAAGGTTCAGTTGAGCGACAAAATAACTGCATAGAATCTTGAATTTGATCGAATACCAGATGACATACCACTACAAACGTGAGTTTTGAAAATTATTAACCGACAGCGGGGTTAATTGAAGATCATGTGTTAAAAGTATTTCAAAGATTAATTTCTAGTAATATACAGCGGTGTACCAAAAGGATGTCATATTATATTCCCATAGATTTTCAAGAAAGAATTCTAGATTCCTTTTAACTAAGTAATTGTGAGGAATCACCATAGCTACGGTTAAATTTTTTCCGTTAATTTATACCATGTTTATTTTTCTTTTCGAATAGCATAAATTTCATCATCATAGTATGTTAATTGATGCATAAATTTTTAAATGGTGGCTAATGGGAGACCTGTTTTACAACGGATAGTTATCGAATTATTTATTGTTAATGCTTATGTACTTTAAACTGAGATGATTTCAAATAAACTTACAAAGTTTGACAAAGATGTATACATAATTCATCGCATAAGAAATTATTTATGTAAAACAGGAATAACATTAGTCCATTGAATTTACGCAAAATGCAACAAAATATGATACCTCTGTATATTTTTAACGACAAAAGTAACGCGTAGATGAAGAGATATTCGCGAAACTATTTAATTTAATCATCGTCTACAATTTATTTCATAAGCCTAAGTATGACATCTTAATTTATGTTGAATACCAAAAAGATGTTTATTTAAAGTTTAAGATATAAAATGTGATATATTTTCTCCGATCACAACAGATTTTACTAAATAACACAGTTTACAAATTATTAATACAGTATTCTCCGATGGTACGTCAATTTGAATATATCTTTTACATAAATTTATTAGGAAACAAATTTCATGACTAGCCAAAAGGCCACAGTCACTATATTTTGCGGGTAAATTTGATAAATCTGGATGGGTTCATATAAACTTTCAAACTATCTTTTCAAAGAATTATTTACAGACGAATTATTTAATCTGCTAAAACAGTTTTTAAATCAATTTGATTGACAAAGTTTAACAGTTATATAATGAAAACAAGTGAAGAAGCGAGCAAAGCTCACATACCCCCGCTCCCCACTTTGTTCAAAGAATTACAAATAGTAAAACTGATTAATATTGGTTAAAGTATGATAGTTGAGTATACAGTAAGTCATTGTGTAAGTCTTCTTTCAACTGAAACCCAAATACCGAATTCATTAATAGGTTTTACAATTAAAAGGGTACATCTAGAGATAATGGTTGATCTTTGTTACAAATTTGAGGTAGTTATCATGAATATTCTACGAGATGCACTGAGGACAAAATTATTTTTGTTGAGTCACTTTGTAAGTTATGTTTTCGAAAGAAACCACAGAGAAGAAAATCCATATATATGGTTTAACTCTCACAAGGCATATCCAGCAATCACGATTGACATATGTAGCAAATTTGGTGAAGCTGAGATGTATATTTCATGAAATATGTTCAGGACAAAGTAATTTATCATAGAATCACTGTTCTTGTCATGTTTCCAAAAATTAAAAAAATGTGATGGTCTAATCCTCAAATGGCACATCTAGTGATCATGGTTGATAAGTGTATGAAGTTTGGTGAAGCTAGCATGAATAGTTTGGGAGATATGCTCCGGACAAAAGACTTAGTCGAAGAGTCACTGTTTTAGTCATGTTTCCATGGAAACCGCAAAAAATAAAAATAATTTGTTGGTCTTACCCTTAAAAGGCACAACTAGGGATCATGATTGATAAGTGTATGAAGTTTGGTGAAGCTAGCATGAATAGTTTGGGAGATATGCTCCGCACAAAACGACTTCCTCAAAGAGTCACTTTTTAGTCATGTTTCCATGGAAACCGCAAAAATGAAAATTCGAAAATAGTTCTAACCCTCAAAAGGCACAACTAGGGATCATGGTTGACATGTGTATGAAGTTTGATGAAGCTAGCATGCATAGTTTTGGGGATATGCTCCGCACAAAACGACTTCCTCAAAGAGTCACTTTTTAGTCACGTTTCCATGGAAACCGCAAAAATGAAAATTCAGAAATAGTTCTAACCTTCAAAAGGCACAACTAGGGATCATGGTTGACATGTGTATGAAGTTTGATGAGGCTAGCATGCATAGTTTTGGAGATCTGCTCCGCACAAAGTTTTGGGACGGACGGACAGACGGACGGATGGAAAGAATGAACGCTATATATCCCCGCTTACGCTGTAAGGCGGGGGTATAATTATTCAAGTGACGAAAATCAAACATAAATTGAGTTACATAGCCTACACGTATAGGCCTACATATCTATAGACTAATACAGACAGCCGTACGATGGCCTATGACATAAAAAGAAAGATTAAATTTAAGAAACTCACACCTTAACAATCATTATTTATTATTATTTAATTTCTTTCAAATCAAACACTTTCCTATACAATTTTACAACACCGAAATGTAGGCTACTGCACTAGATCCCATTGACGCCAAGCGTGACGTTTCCCGCGGTCAAGAGCAGATAACTCTAAACGTCAAAACTGGAAAATGGTCAATTATATATGTATCAAGATAGTATTATAAGGGTAATTACATATCACATTCGGTATCAGCCCTTGACCAATATCAGCCGAGAGCGAGTTTAGCTCGAGCATTGCGGTTGATACAGAATGTGATATGAAAATGCCCATATCCCTACTATCTATATACATATGTGTGGGACAATACCCATCCTTTGTCAATACAGATTGTTTTTAATAAATTTATTAAAGTACAGCGTTTCATTGTGACATTTTCTTAGGGTTGCAATCTGTGATAATGAAGGTTGCTGGTCCTGTGACAAGATCATGTGACATTAGATGCCTAAATGCACATTTCATGATTGTTTTAAGGAACTTTGAAAGATATGAACACTATCACCTGATCCACAACGGTATTGACATAAGAGAAATTTCTACTCTGGCTTGCTTACTGTAGTGATTTTGTTATCTTCTGGAATAACAAGAACTTCGTTTTAAGAGGTCATTTATTATGACCATGTGTTTAGCATGGTAGCCATGTTTGATACATAGACCAAGGGGGAGCACTCTTGACTCCTAACCTAGATTAAGGTTATATACTATTAAGGGACAACTGTTGTTGTATGATTATTTATATATAGTGAACCTCTGTTGACACAGGCATTTATCATTACATCTCCCTTTCTAAATTGAATATGATTGACATTTGATATAAACTTTAAATTGAACTTTTAAACAAATAAACATGTGAAAACTTGGTTAAGCACATCAACTGTGTTTCAAATTAGATTTATCTTAATGTCCATGCGATCAGTTGATAGATTCGATTAAATTCAATTATTCAGCTCCTTCATGATGAATGTCTTTTCTTGTCTTTCAGTTTGCACAATTTGATGGCTTGCCACTCATTTAACTTAAAACTTGAACAATAACTTAACTCAATTAAAGTCTCTGATAAAACCTATTCTACTGAGAATAAACGAGAAACGTTAACAGTTCAGATTCCACACATCAGTTGGCTTCGATCAGACGAGAAGGCTTGTTGATGATTTTGCCTGATCGTGTTGTAGCACTGCTCTGCTCAGGTTCTGGAGTTGTTGTGCACGGCGCTGTCGCTGTGGCTGGCTGCATAGTTATGATGTGAGGTGTGTTGCCATGAGTAAGGAGGAGATCACGGCGATTTCGTCTCAGTCTCCCACCTCCCTCTGCCTGCACAAGGTAGGATCTCGGTGCTACCTTTTCTACTATTTCACCTTTAGCTTTCCAGTCATTTGTTGTGTCTCTGTACACTCTAACACTGTTCCCTGGTTCTAACTCGGGAAGCGGTAGAGAGGACGCTTTCTGGTCGAAGTAGAACTTCTGTTTTACCTTCGAACTCAGCTTGTGTTCGATGACTTGATCTGGATCAGGTGTAGTTGACTGACTGAGATCTTTCTTCATTGGAAGATTGGACCTAATTGTCCTATTCATCAACAGCTGTGCAGGAGAGCTACTACCAGCTAGAGGTGTAGTGCGGTAGGCTAGTAGTCCTAGATGAGGGTCTTCACCACTGTCAATGCACTTTTTCATCATGTTTTTGACTGTCTGGACTGTGCGTTCTGCAAGACCGTTTGATTGAGCATATCTTGGACTTGAAGTGGAGTGTTTGAAATCCTATTCAATGGCAAATTTAGCAAATTCTTCACTCCGATAACATGGTCCGTTGTCACTGAACAGTTCAACTGGTGACCCATGTCTGGCAAATATGGATCGTAGTGCTTTGATAACTGATTGGCTTGACTGGCTTGGCAAGGCGATCACTTCTGGGTAGTTGGAGTATGAATCCACGACTAATAGATAGTCTTTTGAGTACAGTTCAAATAGGTCAGTGGAGACAAACTGCTTTGTAGCCACAGGGTGAGGTGATAGTGGTTCTGGTTGTTGGCATGTTTCACATCCACTTACCATGACATCTTTGTCATGATTCATACGAGGCCAGAATAACACTTCTCTAGCCCTCTGCTTGCATTTTTCCTGTCCCAAGTGTCCAGTGTGAATTTTCTGCAACATCAGTGTCCGCATACTTCTGGGTATTATGATGCGGTTGCCCTTGAAGACTACTCCGTCGATGCATGAGAGTTCATCCCTGTAATTCCAGAAGTCTTCAAGATTTCTTGGGCACTGTGAATGATCATTTGGCCATCCTGTGAAGATGACTGCTTTCAGAGCTGTTATTTCTGGATCTGTGTTACTTTCTGCTCTGATTTGTGCGAATCTGTCGCTTGACACCTGCACTGTTGACAAGATGCTGTCAACATACATTTGTACATCTGCTTCAGTTGTACTGGTGGGTGCTTTTTCATATGGAAAGTTTCTAGACAAGGTATCTGCTGCATACATCTCCTTTCCTGGAGTGTACATTACCTCCATGTCATATTTCTGCATACGAAGACGGAAGCGTTGAATTCGAGGAGGACAGTCATTTAGAGCTTTCTTGAAAATGGGGATCAGTGGCTTGTGATCAGTTTCTGCGAGAAACTTTCTCCCATATACATACTGATGGAATCGTTCAGCTCCAAAACACATAGCAAGTGCCTCTTTCTCAATTTGTGCGTAATGAGTCTCTGCGGTGGTCATCGCTCTTGACGCATACGCTACTGGCATCCATACATCCTCATCTTGTTGCAGCAGTACAGCACCAAGTCCATCTTTTGATGCATCTGTTGACACTTTGATTGGTTTCTGGCAATCATAGAATCGAAGGACTGGACTTTGTGAGATGAGGTTTCTAAGTTCTTCCCATGATTTGTCCTGTTCATGAGACCAATACCATTGAGTGTTCTTTTCGAGAAGCTGTCTGAGTGGTGCTGATTTTGTTGAGAGGTTTTGAATGTACCTTTCCAGGTAATTTACCATCCCAAGGAATCTTTGCAGTTCTTTCTTTTCATTGGGTTTTTGAAGATCCATGATGGCTTTCACCTTGTTAGGGTCTGGTTTGAGTCCATCAGTAGAAATCCTATCTCCAAGGAAGGTAAGCTCTGTGACACCCACTTCACATTTCTCTCTGTTCAATTTCAGACCACTGTCTCTACACTTCTGAAGAACAGCTTTCAGTCGCTCGTTGTGCTCTCTTGTGTCTTTCCCAAAGATGATCATATCATCCATGCTGGTGTCTACACCTCTGATGTGCTCGAAGAGTTGGTGTATGGTTCGATGATACACTTCTGGTGCACTTGAAATACCAAATGGGAGTCGGAGATAACGGTATCTCCCAAAAGGTGTATTAAACGTTGTCAACATTGAGCTGGCTTGATCTAGCTTCATTTGCCAAAAACCAGAGGAGGCATCAAGTTTACTGAACACCTTGGCTCCAGCAAATTGGGACATCACTTCTTCACGAGTTGGAAGCTTATAATGTTCTCGTTGAATTGCTAGATTCAAGTTGCGAGGATCAAGGCAAATTCTCAATTTCCCTTGTTTCTTGTGCACAATAACCATCGAACTAACCCATTCAGTAGGTTCTGTAACCTCTGTGATCACTCCTAGTGATTTCATTCTGTTCAACTCTTCTCTCAGTTGATCATGGAGAGCAAACGGCACTTTTCTACAAGCTTCTATGACTTGTGTGACTTCTTTGTCAACTGTAATGGAATGTTCACCTGGCAAACATCCAAGCCCTGTGAATACATCTTGATATTCACTCAGAATATCTTCTGGCTTTGTAGAATCTTGACTGTTCAAAGTTTGTTCATCTACGTTGATTTCATAGACTCTGCGAACCAAATTCAATCTCTCACAATCTTCCACACCAAGGATACATCTGTATTTCTCTGGTGTTACCATAAACATTGTCTTGTATGGTTTACCTTTGTATGTGATTGTGAGTTCTGCCTGTCCTTCAACAGGTATCGCAGTTCCGCCATAAGCTGTAAGTTTCATCTTTGGCGCTTCCAATGGTGGCTGGTGTTTCAGTTTATTCCACTGTGACAAACTGATGATATTTATGTCTGAGCCACTGTCTGTGTTCCGTTTACGTCAAGTGACATTATCCAAGCTTTGGAATCATGCTGAGTATCTGTATCCACAACATCAACAAAGAATTCTGAATCCTCTGGTGGATAATCGCAAGATTCTGCATCAATGTCATAAACACGCTGTGGTCGACCTGAATGAGATCTGCACTGTGCAGCAAAATGTCCGAGACGATTACATTTCAAACACTTTTGACCCGATGCTGGACATTTCTGTTTTGGGGTATGATCTCTTCCACACCGTCCACACAGATTTTGTTTTACTGTCTCTTGTTTACTTGCTTGTTTAAAGAAAGGTTTTGGTTTTGGTTTTGGTTTTGTCTTTGATTTAGATTTGATGTAATGAACTGCACAATCTTCACTTACTTCTTTGGCTTGACAACTAGCAAGTTCTGCGGCACGACATGTGTCTATAGCCTTTCTGAGTGTTAACTTGTCATCACGCAGCAACTTCTCTCGGTAGGAAGTGTTATACACACCACATACTATTCTGTCTCTGATTAAACTGTCTTTCAATTGTTCAAATTCACAAGATTTAGCTTTTTGTTGCAATTCACTAACATACTGATCTATTGTCTGGTCTGATTTTTGAGAACATGTAAAAAACTTGTATCTCTCATTTGTGAAATTTTTTCTTGGAACACAGTAACGCTCAAACTTTTGGACAATTTTGTCAACTTTTTGTTTATCATCCTCTTCATCCCATTCAAAAGAATTATATACTTCTCTGGCATTTTCTCCAAGGCAATGCAGCAAAAGGGATGACTTGAAGACATCAGGCTTGTTTTTCCCATCAACTGTAATGGTGAGGTAGCATTCCCATGCTTGTTTGAAACGCCTCCAGTTTTCACTCACATTTCCAGAAAGTTCTAGAGGTTTGGGAGGCACCAAGGTATTCATTATTGTTGTGAATGTCTTCTTTAATGGGTAGACTTACTTCTGACACCATGTAGTGATTTTGTTATCTTCTGGAATAACAAGAACTTCGTTTTAAGAGGTCATTTATTATGACCATGTGTTTAGCATGGTAGCCATGTTTGATACATAGACCAAGGGGGAGCACTCTTGACTCCTAACCTAGATTAAGGTTATATACTATTAAGGGACAACTGTTGTTGTATGATTATTTATATATAGTGAACCTCTGTTGACACAGGCATGATCATTGTAAGTACATCATAAATGTTTTGTTATTAAGTTCTCTTAACATAATTAAAGATACTACAATTATGAATTGATTCACTTTCTCTTTTTGTTGTGAAACGAAAATATATGCTTATTTTGCCTTTAGATTTGTTAATAGACATTTCTACAAAATCATTTCATTTTCCTTTGACATGCTAATAAGGAGCAGTTTTAAGTTCAATTCATTTTGAAATATCAAAACCCATGAGTTCCTTCTGAAAACTTTAATATTATTATTATTTAATAATGTTATTAAAAGTAGCTTAAAACATCAGTTCTCAGGTCCAATGTGAGAAGATTGTTGTTAATCAAAGGTTATAATTATTACTCACAGATAACTTCGTAAAGGGGTTACATAACAATTTGTTATGACACATATAGGTCATTACACCTTTTATTGATAAGATTGGCTACATTGGGGTGAATTTGACATTGCCCAGACGTCAGACTACGTGAATAGCACGGTTCAACAATCATAATAATCATAAATACACTTTTAAGGCGGTTGGTAACATAATTTTATGAAAAAAGACAGGCAATAGTTGCTGTTATGATGTGCCGTTGATAAAAGAAATATACCGCTTCCCGCATTGACAGGTTTTATTTTCATGTACGCTTAATATCGCTATAATTATCAACTTAAGGGCTGTGACGTGGTTGAATATTTATCCGCCGTTCCGTTTCTTTTTAGGCATAGTAGAAAGTATCGCGTAAAAGGAAAGTTGGCAATAAATAGGATACATAACACGTTCCCCTTTCATATCAAGATCATGTTCCTTGTGACAAAGCAAAATTATTTCACTTGGGACATAAACTTGATAGGAAAGGAGAAGCTAGTTAGATATCCTAAAATAGATAGATAATATGTACAGTGGAACCTCGTTATAAGGCGAACCACTGCTACGCGATTCGCTAAAAAACACGGTAAGGATGTGTCCCCCAAATATTTTTATCAAGATACAGCGGTAAATTAGTAACAATATCTGTTGTGAATAATTTTCTATTTCAGCCACAATCCTTATTAATATCAGAAAGAAAAAATGTCAATAAAAAATAACAATCACAAAACGTATCGATTTTTTGTTGTTCATATTCAGTAAAATTGTCCATAATCAAAAGTAAATATTTACTTTATTTCATGGGTGACTCGTGTTAAATAGCAAATCTTAATTCACATCAGCACCATAAAAAAGAAATGCTTCACAAATCATCGGAACATCTGTGAAAAATCACACACGTGGTTGCTAAACTGCCCGTCGTATTTGTTTACTAAAGACCATACCATTATTTGACAAGGGTTGAACTTTAAGAACTAGAACAAATAATTTAAGCCCATTAACAAATTCAATGAGAGAAACATTAAATATATCAAAAATTCTGTATCAGCACAATCAAAATAAAAAAAACTTTTTTTAGGTTATAAAGTGAAAATCCTATATTCCTATCATATTATCCATCACCCCTTGCCCTTATCATGATGGTCACATCCAAAATCCGTGATGCAGATTAATTTTATTTATTTGGTCTAATAAAAGTTTGAAACTAACCTAAATAAAAAGTATACAAAAACTTTTAGGTAGAATTGTCGTAAAAAAATCCAGATGTTTAATTTCTTTTGGTATATTGTATCTATATATCCCCTCTGTAGAAATGAAATATTTATCTTGAACATCGCGGCGCATTGGAGTGAACCTTCCCTGGAATACGTTGTGTGACAAATGCTTATCTTTGGTGTCATAGATATCACACCAATGTTATGGTATTGATAACAGCCTTCGTAACACGTATTTATTTCTCTCTTAAAATACTTATGATATTTATGTTATATTTCATATGATGTTTGTGTGTTTAATGTAACTGTTAAAAACTCTGATCTCGAATAATCTCGCGAGATTTCTTAAAGGGGTTGTCGATGAAAGTGCCTGTTTCGATTTTATCTTGACGATCGCGCTTCACTCACAGCGCGGAATGAAAACATGTCTCCCATGTCCCGCGGTATATCGAGGTTCCACTGTATATTCCTTGTGGACACATAAGTCTTTAATCAAAATGGATTCTCATTGATAAAATCATTAAAATATACATACCTCCTCCTTATCTGTGGAGACACAGCAGGAAACAAGTTTTACTGTTTTACTTGTTACCTTCTGTTCAATATTGTTCACACAAGTGGAGACAAGAGCTTCACAGAAATCCCTACTGTGACAAAGTCTGTGTTCAAACACAGAGTAGTCTCCCTTGAGTATCCCTTCTCGGAACCTCTCAGCTAAAGCCTTCAGTACAGCAGGGATTGGCTTCACAATGATGTAACATGGAGCTCTGCTGCTGTCTTCTTCATCAGATGTTGAGATGATCATCTTCTGTCGTATAACAGAGAGAGTTGCATACTGAACACAGTATAGAGGGTCAATGTCATTGATGACATTCAGTACACTCTCATACACAGATGGATGCGCAAACTTACAGATTCCGTTCTTCCACTTTGTGATGTAGCTGCCTTCTTGCTCCTTCTCTACTTGAAGAAGTTCCTGTCTCTTGTCTTCATCCTTTATGGTGTAAACATCAAACTCTCCATCATTCTTGACCAACAGCTGGAACAAGTCCTTACAGTTGTCATTGTACAGAACCTTTGTTGTCATATCCAGAAACTTCAGAGGAGATTCAAAGAACTCTTCAATATCCACTTGAAATCCATTTGACCTAAGCTTTGAATACATCTTGCAACAATGTGGAAAACCATGAGCAATGTTATTGTCAGCAACTTTCTTCTTAAGTTCATGGTTTACAGTCACATTCTCATGGTGCAGATGATATTCAAGGATATTCAGGCGTTCTTCAGTCACTTTTCTTTCGCTCAAGTCAACAACACATTTTGGGTCAAACATCTGATCAGTGAATTGCCCAAGATAAACCCTAGATTCATTCACAACGTTCTTCCTGCTTAAAAAGATGACACTGCTTTTGACTTCATCTTTTTCATTGAAGGTTAAACATTTTCTTATTACATCTAACCAGCTCTTTATCAGCTGTTGATCTGCAAGAAATGCACCGAATCTATCATCAAACATTATGACTCTTTTTTCTTTCATTTTTTCTATCTGATCATACTCTTCAGGTTTATCGACTTTGAAGACGTTGACATTCTTCTGCAGGAACTCCTTCAGCACCAGGTAACCTAGAACCGTCTTGCCGTCCCCAGCATTCCCTGTAATTGTGATCCATCGCTGACCTTCCTTCAGTTTCTTTAGAACAATGTCCACAGCAGACACTCTAATCATTCCAGCTGTGATAACCTTTATTTCATCCTTGGTTCTAGCTGGAATATTAAAATACATTAAATTTATAAGAACAAAGATAAAAGATCAATTAATCAAGTATGAACATTCTTGTTTAGATTATAATCTAATCATTAAAGACACACACACAAGGCTAAGAAAACTGCCTATAACTATATTTAGCATACTGCTATTTTTAACTTAATCAAACATCAAAATAATGACTCAAACATCCTAACTTGGGGTATAGGAAGAATCTAACAACAAATCTTACTATTCAGATGCTGTATATCGTCCGGGAGCTGGGCAGCATTCTCTAGATCACGTGAAGCTGAAATGTATCAATGATTGTTCGTTACAGTGAAGTTACTCATACATAAGGATGCAATTTTCTCGAAAAATTTTCGTACGATGCATGCCAAATTCACTTGATACAAATGTCAAACTTGATCCTTAATGCTGATAATTATATCTCAATCACAATCAAAGACTTTACAGGGAATTCATTAAAGGCAAGTATCACTGAATAAGAAACATTTGAACCAACAAAATAAAAGAAGAGAGATCACCTCTAGGGACTTCTGTTGGACCGACTTCATCAATCATCAGCTGGACAGTCTCTGGGTCTGTGAAGGAATGTCAGCTATTGAGACACCGGTAAGTTGGTCATCTCAGAGGATGCTATTTTCTCAACATTTTTATGATGCCTGATAAATTACTAGATCCAAGTGTCAAACATGATCCTTTTTTGCTGCTAATTATTTGTCTACCATGATCCAAAGACTTGACGGGGAATCCATGCAAGGAAAGTAGAGAAAATGTGACTACCACATGAAAATATACAATAAATGTACATGTTTCCAGCTAAATGTTATAAAATATAAATATTTATAAATTGTATAATATATTGATCGATTGAAAGGATGTTTCGCATGTACGGACTGGGATGTGATGTGCGCTGGTTGTGAGGACCCTGATGAATTAAATGACATTGTCACAAGTTATATAACATTCTGCACAGACTCCATCATACAAACCCGAGAAATAAAGATATATCCAAATAATAAACCTTGGGTCACAAAAGAATTAAAACTTCTTCTGAATGAAAAGAAGTGTGCGTTTATGTCTAAAGACAGGGTTCATTTGTTAAATGTACAAAAAGATATCAATAACAAAATCCGAGAATGCTAAGAACAATTCAAGAATAAAGTTGAAGAAGAATTCAGACGGAATAACAGCAGAAAAGCCTGGCAAGGGGTGAAGACTATGATTGGTTGTGATAAGCCAAGGGAAACAGTTCCGCTCTGTGATTCATCAACATTTGTAAATGCACTAAATGAATTCTATAGCAGATTTGACAACAAAGATTTTTCGAAAGAATTAAAGAACTTGTTAGATAGTATGCAAGATGACGATGATAAACCTTGTATATCAGAAGAAGAAGTTTTATATAGATTTTCAAAAATCAATATCAGGAAATCATCAGGCCCTGACTGTTTGAGTGGTATCATCTTGAAAGAGTGTAGAGAACAACTATCATCAATCTTTTGTAAAATCTATCAACTCTCCCTGGACACTAACATCATACCCCGTTCATGGAAACTATCCGAAGTGATACCAGTACCCAAGAAGGATAAGCCTAAAATAAATAATGACTATAGACCTGTCGCCTAACTCCGCCTAACGGATTGTGCTGAGTATGCTCCTGAACTATGTTAACCCACATTTAGATCCTCTGCAATTTGCTTACAGGGCGAGGCGCGGAGTTGAAGATGCTACTGTCTCTTTGTTGAATTCTGTATATCAACATCTTGAAAAACCTCCTGCCCATGTTAGAATTTTGTTTGTTGACTTCTCCTCAGCCTTTAACACAATTCAGCCTCACCTTTTGATACGAAAACTTATTGATTTAGATATATGCCCCTCTTTGGTCAAATGGATAGCCTCTTTTTTGTGTAACAGATACCAATATGTTAAACTGAAAGGAACTCGTTCCAGTACTGTGTCAATTAACACCGGGGCTCCTCAAGGATGTGTATTGTCTCCAATACTTTTCACTTTGTATACTAATGATTGTGTAAGTTCTCAACCAAACTGTTCTAGGTTCAAGTTCGCTGATGACACAGCTATTAGTAGTTTACTTTTTGACAGTGAAATTTCATACACAGAAGAAATTAATGATTTCCTGAAGTGGTGTCATGTAAACTTCTTAGAACTTAATGTATCAAAAACAAAGGAACTCATCATAGATTTTCGAAGAAATAAAACAGCAATTAATCCAGTCAGTATCAATGGAGATGTTGTCGAGGTAGTGAGTAGTTATAAATATCTTGGAACTGTAATTGATAATAAGTTAAATTTCTCTGAAAATACGGACCTCATTTATAGTAAGTGCCAATCTCGCCTTCATTTTCTCAGGAAACTACGATCCTTTCACATTGACTCAACTATTTTGGACCTTTTCTATAAAACGTGTGTGCAATCTGTCCTCATGTTCTCTATACAGTGTTGGTTTGGCTCTCTGTCTTTGACAAATAGAAATAAATTAAATAAGATAATCAAACAAGGAGAAAAAATTGCTAATCGTACCTTTCAGAGATTAGATGAACTTCATGAAAAACAGACTAGAAATTTAGCTTCAAAAATTATTAGTGACCCTTCACATGAATTACATGATTGTTTTGAAATTTTGCCATCTGGTCGTCGGTATAATGTGCCGACGTGCAAAAGCAAACACTTTAAAATGTCATTTGTGCCCTTGTCCATTTCAATTCTTAATCATCGTTAAATTGTTCACTATCACACTATTTGTGCATTTGTAAATATTTGTATGTTTCATTTGTATATATTTGTATATATGTTTGTGTATTTATTTTGAATATTGTTATAAAATTTTGAATTTCAAGCTCACTTAAATGTAACACAAATTCCTTAACGGGCAATAAAGAATTATCTTATCTTATATAAATATTTCTAAACATAGGTCACTATTAAAATAATACATCTTGCATTAACATTACACATTCACAGTGGTACTTATGTCAGGATGCCAGATGCAATGTTCTTAAACCAGTCTCAACTAACCAGTATCATTGCTAGAGTATCGTTATAACCTATGATAGATAGGACTTTGTAAAAATGAGAGGGAAATCATTTTTCAGTATCTCAACATGGTCACATGTTTTTAAAGAAGTACGGAGGGAATGACTGTTATAACACACCATACTTCGTAGAGGGGTATAATTATGCACTCACTTGGATTTCTATAGGCATAAATACTCACATGTTCATTCTTGTAAAATCTGACATTATAATACAAATTATCAAGTAATGCTGCTACCCTACACTTTGTCAAGAAAAGGTATTTTCCATCAGTACTACACCTGAGTGATAAAGACTATTATTTACCAGAATCCAGCGGATTGTGAGTACAAGAGAACTCACCTCTAGGAGCTTCTGTTTGGTCAACTTCATCAAACATCAGCTGGACAGTCTCTTGGTCTGTGGAAGGAGATCAGGTGATAGTAATCTACTAGAAGTTAAATTCAATAATTTGATACAAGTTATTGTATTGGTTACTGTTGTCACATAAATAATATTATAACTGAAGAGAGGACTTGAGAATAGTAGATTGATGTTTCTAATGCTGATACAACAACTCTCCACACAAGATCTGTCTGACCGGCCCACATGGAAGTATCTCTATACCCTTTGTGACTAATGGATAGTGGAAAAGAGGACTTGAGAATAGTAGATTGATGTTTCTAATGCTGATACAACAACTCTCCACACAGGATCTGTCTGACCAACCTACAAGGAAGCAGATCAATGGTAATGAATCATCCTTCACCAGATATCTATGTTTCATCCTCAGTTACATTGCCCTTGAAACAGTATCATTACTCGTGTTCAACAGAAACAGTCAAACTTTCTGCAGAAGTCAATACTACAAATGATGATTGTTCAACGTTCTATATTTTAACGATAAGATCTCACCTCTGTAATACTCTGCTCTGATTGGTTCTCCGGGCTGCGGGTGGTCAGTTGCTGTGCCGTCTCTGGTGGTAGGGACATGCTCTGTAAGATTTGGTTCATATTAAAGGTACACGTATAATATAGCAACCTAGTTGCGCCGCCCATCCTTCATTCCACAGTAAGTATAGTGTCAGAGTGACATCACGAAACAACGGTCCAATTGTCGCCAATAACTATTGTGCTAAAGATGCAGCATTAATGTTTTTAAACCAAAGTAAGATATGTGAAAAATGAAATTTTACGGTATTATGATTTATAAACATTTGTTTTTCTATCGACAGAAACGAAAGAAATGTTTTTCAAATATTGGTCAACTTTCCAATTGTTGAGAAATAGTCCTGTTCTGCTGAAGTAATGAGATTATCAGCTACCTGTGAATCTTTGTATTTTTTTCATATATGTTGTTTATCTAAAATGTATATTCTGCCTGTAACACAAAATAATGGGGGAAAAAGAATCAAGTGTAACGCTAGAAAAAAAAAAACATCGTAAAATGAAGCCAATCATTGAAGCTACGATCGCTGAGTGCATTACTGGGGCAAAATGCTGTCGTAAGTGATAACATTATCATGAATCTTTTGTAGATATGCCTATCTTCTAACAATCAAGTAGTTATTTCTTAATTTTGTTAATGAATTAGCAATACAAAATTTTTAAAATTGTTGTAAATTTACCCAAGAAAGATAAAACTGGACATACTAGTGTTTTAACCATAATAGTTAAAGAGAAAAACTATACTTTATTGCAAAATACATGATGGTCAGTGCTACACCTTGTATATCTTTCAAATAAACAACTAGTTACAGAATAGGTCGAATAACTGCTAAAGTTCAACAACAAGGATAAATACTAGATCCCAGTAATACTATAACCTTACACTTTAACACTTGTTCTTATTCCATGAGATTCCAGGATATCATTACAAGCTGGAAAACATAAAGTTCATGAACGCATCTTAAAGTAATGACCATACAACATGCACAATTGACGATGAGTTATTTTCAAATTGACTGATTCATGCTCTTACACTATGATTGAAAATATAAATAGCATTGTACGTCTATGAAAATGTAAATAATGAAAGCTACATGTATATGATGATGCAATTAAGACCACTTACTTCCTGGAAAGCATCGACTGCATCTGAAAGATGTGCGGAACGTTATTATTTATAACTCAATGTTTTGGCGTAAGCATTACGTATATTTATTCCATATCAGACTGTTACAGTGGTTTAGTTTAGTTTCGTTCTCTACGATTGCTTCACATTTTCACTATTATGACAAAAGAAAACAACATTGCCACACATACAAGAACAATGGTCAACCTGGACTGTTATAAGGAATATTTTGCTTACATCTTGACTCTTATAAACTTGCTTTCAACTTCTTCCCGGAGGTTTGTTAAAGAACATGATCCTTTGCGATTTTGATGAATATCAATTTAGCCTTTTAATAATTTGTCGTAGGCTTTAACCTGCTTAAAATCCCTTTGATTTGAAAATCCATTCTTAATGATAATTGTTTAACTACAATGAATTATTATTATCGTATGTTTCCTTAGAGTTTTTAGTGAAGATATATAGTTATTTACCTTCTCCGCAAAGTGTGCCGAAATACAATCGTCAGGATGACTCCCACCGCCAAGCTGAATACAGAAACCCGGTTTAAAAGTATAGTCACAAATGGATGCCAACGAAATTCAGAGACAATGGCAATTCTTCACAAAGAGAGCTACTACGTCTATGCTACTGCTAATGATTATGCTTTTTGACCATATAGGGGTTGACCTAAAAAAAGAAGACAGAAAGATTAAAGAAAGGATACACAGAGAGAGTGAGAGAGAGACACAGAGAGAGAGAGAGAGAGACAGATCTCGAGAGAGAGACATTGAGAGAAAATAGAGAGAGTATACAAAGCGGGAAAGGATAAAGAGAGGATACAGAGCGGTAGAGGATGAAGAGAGGATACAGAGCGGTAGAGGATAAAGAAAGAGCGGTAGAGAATAGACAGAGAGTATAGAGAGAGGATACAGAGCGGGAGAGGATAGAGAGAGGATACAGAGCGGTAGAGGATGAAGAGAGGATACAGAGCGGTAGAGAGTAGACAGAGTATAAAGAGAGGATACAGAGCGGTAGAGAATGAAGAGAGGATTCAGAGCGGGAGAGGATAAAGAGAGGATACAGAGCGGTAGAGGATGAAGAGAGGATACAGAGCGGTAGAGAATAGACAGAGTATACAGAGCGGTAGAGGATGAAGAGAGGATACAGAGCGGTAGAGGATAAAGAAAGAGCGGTAGAAAATAGACATAGAGTATAGAGAGAGGATACAGAGCGGTAGAGGATAAAGAGAGGATACAGAGCGGAAGAGGATGAAGAGAGGATACAGAGCGGTAGAGGATAAAGAAAGAGCGGTAGAGAATAGACATAGAGTATAGAGAGAGGATACAGAGCGGTAGAGGATAAAGAGAGGATACAGAGCGGTAGAGGATAAAGAAACAGCGGTAGAGAATAGACATAGAGTATAGAGAGAGGATACAGAGCGGTAGAGGATAAAAAGAGGATACAGAGCGGAAGAGGATGAAGAGAGGATACAGAGCGGGAGAGGATAAAGAAAGAGCGGTAGAGAATAGACACAGAGTATAGAGAGAGGATACAGAGCGGTAGAGGATAAAGAGAGGATACAGAGCGGTAGAGGATAAAGAGAGGATACAGAGCGGTAGAGGATAAAGAAAGAGCGGTAGAGAATAGACAGAGAGTATAGAGAGAGGATACAGAGCGGTAGAGGATAAAGAGAGGATACAGAGCGGTAGAGGATAGACAGAGTATACAGAGCGGTAGAGGATGAAGAGAGGATACAGAGCGGTAGAGGATAAAGAAAGAGCGGTAGAAAATAGACATAGAGTATAGAGAGAGGATACAGAGCGGTAGAGGATAAAGAGAGGATACAGAGCGGAAGAGGATGAAGAGAGGATACAGAGCGGTAGAGGATAAAGAAAGAGCGGTAGAGAATAGACATAGAGTATAGAGAGAGGATACAGAGCGGTAGAGGATAAAGAGAGGATACAGAGCGGTAGAGGATAAAGAAACAGCGGTAGAGAATAGACATAGAGTATAGAGAGAGGATACAGAGCGGTAGAGGATAAAAAGAGGATACAGAGCGGAAGAGGATGAAGAGAGGATACAGAGCGGGAGAGGATAAAGAAAGAGCGGTAGAGAATAGACACAGAGTATAGAGAGAGGATACAGAGCGGTAGAGGATAAAGAGAGGATACAGAGCGGTAGAGGATAAAGAGAGGATACAGAGCGGTAGAGGATAAAGAAAGAGCGGTAGAGAATAGACAGAGAGTATAGAGAGAGGATACAGAGCGGTAGAGGATAAAGAAAGAGCGGTAGAGAATAGACATAGAGTATAGAGAGAGGATACAGAGCGGTAGAGGATAAAGAGAGGATACAGAGCGGTAGAGGATAAAGAAAGAGCGGTAGAGAATAGACAGAGAGTATAGAGAGAGGATACAGAGCGGTAGAGGATGAAGAGAGGATACAGAGCGGTAGAGGATAAAGAAAGAGCGGTAGAGAATAGACAGAGAGTATAGAGAGAGGATACAGAGCGGTAGCAGATAAAGAGAGGATACAGAGCGGTAGAGGATGAAGAGAGGATACAGAGCGGTAGAGGATGAAGAGAGGATACAGAGCGGTAGAGAATAGACAGAGAGGATACAGAGTGGTAGAGGATGAAGAGAGGATACAGAGCGGTAGAGGATGAAGAGAGGATACAGAGCGGTAGAGGATGAAGAGAGGATAGAGAGCGGTAGAGGATAAAGAAAGAGCAATAGAGAATAGACAGAGAGTATAGAGAGAGGATACAGAGCGGTAGAGGATAAAGAGAGGATACAGAGCGGTAGAGGATAAAGAAAGAGCGGTAGAGAATAGACATAGAGTATAGAGAGAGGATACAGAGCGGTAGAGGATAAAGAGAGGATACAGAGCGGTAGAGGATGAAGAGAGGATACAGAGCGGTAGAGGACGAAGAGCGGTACAGAATAGACAGAGAGTATAGAGAGAGGATACAGAGCGGGAGAGGATAGAGAGAGGATACAGAGCGGTAGAGGATGAAGAGAGGATACAGAGCGGTAGAGGATGAAGAGCGGTAGAGAATAGACAGAGAGTATAGAGAGAGGATACAGAGCGGGAGAGGATAGAGAGAGGATACAGAGCGGTAGAGAATAGACATAGAGTATAGAGAGAGGATACAGAGCGGTAGAGGATAAAGAGAGGATACAGAGCGGTAGAGGATGAAGAGCGGTACAGAATAGACAGAGAGTATAGAGAGAGGATACAGAGCGGAAGAGGATGAAGAGAGGATACAGAGCGGTAGAGGATGAAGAGCTGTAGAGAATAGACAGAGAGTATAGAGAGAGGATACAGAGCGGGAGAGGATAGAGAGAGGATACAGAGCGGTAGAGGATGAAGAGAGGATACAGAGCGGTAGAGAATAGACAGAGTATAGAGAGAGGATACAGAGCGGTAGAGGATAAAGAGAGGATACAGAGCGGTAGAGGATGAAGAGAGGATACAGAGCGGTAGAGGATAGACAGAGAGTATACAGAGCGGTAGAGGATGAAGAGAGGATACAGAGCGGTAGAGGATAAAGAAAGAGCGGTAGAGAATAGACATAGAGTATAGAGAGAGGATACAGAGCGGTAGAGGATAAAGAGAGGATACAGAGCGGAAGAGGATGAAGAGAGGATACAGAGCGGTAGAGGATAAAGAAAGAGCGGTAGAGAATAGACATAGAGTATAGAGAGAGGATACAGTGCGGTAGAGGATAAAGAGAGGATACAGAGCGGTAGAGGATAAAGAAACAGCGGTAGAGAATAGACATAGAGTATAGAGAGAGGATACAGAGCGGGAGAGGATAAAGAGAGGATACAGAGCGGAAGAGGATGAAGAGAGGATACAGAGCGGTAGAGGATAAAGAGAGGATACACAGCGGTAGAGGATGAAGAGAGGATACACAGCGGTAGAGGATAAAGAAAGAGCGGTAGAGAATAGACATAGAGTATAGAGAGAGGATACAGAGCGGTAGAGGATAAAGAGAGAATACAGAGCGGTAGAGGATAAAGAAAGAGCGGTAGAGAATAGACATAGAGTATAGAGAGAGGATACAGAGCGGTAGAGGATGAAGAGAGGATACAGAGCGGTAGAGGATAAAGAAAGAGCGGTAGAGAATAGACAGAGAGTATAGAGAGAGGATACAGAGCGGTAGAGGATGAAGAGAGGATACAGAGCGGTAGAGGATAAAGAAAGAGCGGTAGAAAATAGACAGAGAGTATAGAGAGAGGATACAGAGCGGTAGAGGATAAAGAGAGGATACAGAGCGGTAGAGGATAAAGAGAGGATACAGAGCGGTAGAGGATGAAGAGAGGATACAGAGCGGTAGAGGATGAAGAGAGGATACAAAGCGGTAGAGGATAAAGAGAGGATACAGAGCGGTAGAGGATAAAGAAAGAGCAGTAGAGAATAGACAGAGAGTATAGAGAGAGGATACAGAGCGGTAGAGGATAAAGAGAGGATACAGAGCGGTAGAGGATAAAGAAAGAGCAATAGAGAATAGACAGAGAGTATAGAGAGAGGATACAGAGCGGTAGAGGATAAAGAGAGGATACAGAGCGGTAGAGGATAAAGAAAGAGCGGTAGAGAATAGACATAGAGTATAGAGAGAGGATACAGAGCGGTAGAGGATAAAGAGAGGATACAGAGCGGTAGAGGATGAAGAGAGGATACAGAGCGGTAGAGGACGAAGAGCGGTACAGAATAGACAGAGAGTATAGAGAGAGGATACAGAGCGGGAGAGGATAGAGAGAGGATACAGAGCGGTAGAGGATGAAGAGAGGATACAGAGCGGTAGAGGATGAAGAGCGGTAGAGAATAGACAGAGAGTATAGAGAGAGGATACAGAGCGGGAGAGGATAGAGAGAGGATACAGAGCGGTAGAGAATAGACATAGAGTATAGAGAGAGGATACAGAGCGGTAGAGGATAAAGAGAGGATACAGAGCGGTAGAGGATGAAGAGCGGTACAGAATAGACAGAGAGTATAGAGAGAGGATACAGAGCGGAAGAGGATGAAGAGAGGATACAGAGCGGTAGAGGATGAAGAGCGGTAGAGAATAGACAGAGAGTATAGAGAGAGGATACAGAGCGGGAGAGGATAGAGAGAGGATACAGAGCGGTAGAGGATGAAGAGAGGATACAGAGCGGTAGAGAATAGACAGAGTATAGAGAGAGGATACAGAGCGGTAGAGGATAAAGAGAGGATACAGAGCGGTAGAGGATGAAGAGAGGATACAGAGCGGTAGAGGATAGACAGAGAGTATACAGAGCGGTAGAGGATGAAGAGAGGATACAGAGCGGTAGAGGATAAAGAAAGAGCGGTAGAGAATAGACATAGAGTATAGAGAGAGGATACAGAGCGGTAGAGGATAAAGAGAGGATACAGAGCGGAAGAGGATGAAGAGAGGATACAGAGCGGTAGAGGATAAAGAAAGAGCGGTAGAGAATAGACATAGAGTATAGAGAGAGGATACAGTGCGGTAGAGGATAAAGAGAGGATACAGAGCGGTAGAGGATAAAGAAACAGCGGTAGAGAATAGACATAGAGTATAGAGAGAGGATACAGAGCGGGAGAGGATAAAGAGAGGATACAGAGCGGAAGAGGATGAAGAGAGGATACAGAGCGGTAGAGGATAAAGAGAGGATACACAGCGGTAGAGGATGAAGAGAGGATACACAGCGGTAGAGGATAAAGAAAGAGCGGTAGAGAATAGACATAGAGTATAGAGAGAGGATACAGAGCGGTAGAGGATAAAGAGAGAATACAGAGCGGTAGAGGATAAAGAAAGAGCGGTAGAGAATAGACATAGAGTATAGAGAGAGGATACAGAGCGGTAGAGGATGAAGAGAGGATACAGAGCGGTAGAGGATAAAGAAAGAGCGGTAGAGAATAGACAGAGAGTATAGAGAGAGGATACAGAGCGGTAGAGGATGAAGAGAGGATACAGAGCGGTAGAGGATAAAGAAAGAGCGGTAGAAAATAGACAGAGAGTATAGAGAGAGGATACAGAGCGGTAGAGGATAAAGAGAGGATACAGAGCGGTAGAGGATAAAGAGAGGATACAGAGCGGTAGAGGATGAAGAGAGGATACAGAGCGGTAGAGGATGAAGAGAGGATACAGAGCGGTAGAGGATGAAGAGAGGATACAGAGCGGTAGAGGATGAAGAGAGGATACAAAGCGGTAGAGGATAAAGAGAGGATACAGAGCGGTAGAGGATAAAGAAAGAGCAGTAGAGAATAGACAGAGAGTATAGAGAGAGGATACAGAGCGGTAGAGGATAAAGAGAGGATACAGAGCGGTAGAGGATAAAGAAAGAGCGGTAGAGAATAGACATAGAGTATAGAGAGAGGATACAGAGCGGTAGAGGATAAAGAGAGGATACAGAGCGGTAGAGGATGAAGAGAGGATACAGAGCGGTAGAGGATGAAGAGCGGTAGAGAATAGACAGAGAGTATAGAGAGAGGATACAGAGCGGGAGAGGATAGAGAGAGGATACAGAGCGGTAGAGGATGAAGAGAGGATACAGAGCGGTAGAGGATAAAGAGAGGATACAGAGCGGAAGAGGATGAAGAGAGGATACAGAGCGGAAGAGGATGAAGAGAGGATACAGAGCGGTAGAGGATAAAGAAAGAGCGGTAGAGAATAGACATAGAGTATAGAGAGAGGATACAGAGCGGTAGAGGATAAAGAGAGGATACAGAGCGGTAGCGGATGAAGAGAGGATACAGAGCGGTAGAGAATAGACAGAGTATAGAGAGAGGATACAGAGCGGTAGAGGATAAAGAGAGGATACAGAGCGGTAGAGGATGAAGAGAGGATACAGAGCGGTAGAGGATAGACAGAGAGTATACAGAGCGGTAGAGGATGAAGAGAGGATACAGAGCGGTAGAGGATAAAGAAAGAGCGGTAGAGAATAGACATAGAGTATAGAGAGAGGATACAGAGCGGTAGAGGATAAAGAGAGGATACAGAGCGGAAGAGGATGAAGAGAGGATACAGAGCGGTAGAGGATAAAGAAAGAGCGGTAGAGAATAGACATAGAGTATAGAGAGAGGATACAGTGCGGTAGAGGATAAAGAGAGAATACAGAGCGGTAGAGGATAAAGAAAGAGCGGTAGAGAATAGACATAGAGTATAGAGAGAGGATACAGAGCGGTAGAGGATGAAGAGAGGATACAGAGCGGTAGAGGATAAAGAAAGAGCGGTAGAGAATAGACAGAGAGTATAGAGAGAGGATACAGAGCGGTAGAGGATGAAGAGAGGATACAGAGCGGTAGAGGATAAAGAAAGAGCGGTAGAGAATAGACAGAGAGTATAGAGAGAGGATACAGAGCGGTAGAGGATAAAGAGAGGATACAGAGCGGTAGATGATAAAGAGAGGATACAGAGCGGTAGAGGATGAAGAGAGGATACAGAGCGGTAGAGGATGAAGAGAGGATACAGAGCGGTAGAGGATGAAGAGAGGATACAGAGCGGTAGAGGATGAAGAGAGGATACAAAGCGGTAGAGGATAAAGAGAGGATACAGAGCGGTAGAGGATAAAGAAAGAGCAGTAGAGAATAGACAGAGAGTATAGAGAGAGGATACAGAGCGGTAGAGGATAAAGAGAGGATACAGAGCGGTAGAGGATAAAGAAAGAGCGGTAGAGAATAGACATAGAGTATAGAGAGAGGATACAGAGCGGTAGAGGATAAAGAGAGGATACAGAGCGGTAGAGGATGAAGAGAGGATACAGAGCGGTAGAGGATGAAGAGCGGTAGAGAATAGACAGAGAGTATAGAGAGAGGATACAGAGCGGGAGAGGATAGAGAGAGGATACAGAGCGGTAGAGGATGAAGAGAGGATACAGAGCGGTAGAGGATAAAGAGAGGATACAGAGCGGAAGAGGATGAAGAGAGGATACAGAGCGGAAGAGGATGAAGAGAGGATACAGAGCGGTAGAGGATAAAGAAAGAGCGGTAGAGAATAGACATAGAGTATAGAGAGAGGATACAGAGCGGTAGAGGATAAAGAGAGGATACAGAGCGGTAGCGGATGAAGAGAGGATACAGAGCGGTAGAGAATAGACAGAGTATAGAGAGAGGATACAGAGCGGTAGAGGATAAAGAGAGGATACAGAGCGGTAGAGGATGAAGAGAGGATACAGAGCGGTAGAGGATAGACAGAGAGTATACAGAGCGGTAGAGGATGAAGAGAGGATACAGAGCGGTAGAGGATAAAGAAAGAGCGGTAGAGAATAGACATAGAGTATAGAGAGAGGATACAGAGCGGTAGAGGATAAAGAGAGGATACAGAGCGGAAGAGGATGAAGAGAGGATACAGAGCGGTAGAGGATAAAGAAAGAGCGGTAGAGAATAGACATAGAGTATAGAGAGAGGATACAGTGCGGTAGAGGATAAAGAGAGAATACAGAGCGGTAGAGGATAAAGAAAGAGCGGTAGAGAATAGACATAGAGTATAGAGAGAGGATACAGAGCGGTAGAGGATGAAGAGAGGATACAGAGCGGTAGAGGATAAAGAAAGAGCGGTAGAGAATAGACAGAGAGTATAGAGAGAGGATACAGAGCGGTAGAGGATGAAGAGAGGATACAGAGCGGTAGAGGATAAAGAAAGAGCGGTAGAGAATAGACAGAGAGTATAGAGAGAGGATACAGAGCGGTAGAGGATAAAGAGAGGATACAGAGCGGTAGAGGATAAAGAGAGGATACAGAGCGGTAGAGGATGAAGAGAGGATACAGAGCGGTAGAGGATGAAGAGAGGATACAGAGCGGTAGAGGATGAAGAGAGGATACAGAGCGGTAGAGGATGAAGAGAGGATACAAAGCGGTAGAGGATAAAGAGAGGATACAGAGCGGTAGAGGATAAAGAAAGAGCAGTAGAGAATAGACAGAGAGTATAGAGAGAGGATACAGAGCGGTAGAGGATAAAGAGAGGATACAGAGCGGTAGAGGATAAAGAAAGAGCGGTAGAGAATAGACATAGAGTAAAGAGAGAGGATACAGAGCGGTAGAGGATAAAGAGAGGATACAGAGCGGTAGAGGATGAAGAGAGGATACAGAGCGGTAGAGGATGAAGAGCGGTAGAGAATAGACAGAGAGTATAGAGAGAGGATACAGAGCGGGAGAGGATAGAGAGAGGATACAGAGCGGTAGAGGATGAAGAGAGGATACAGAGCGGTAGAGGATAAAGAGAGGATACAGAGCGGAAGAGGATGAAGAGAGGATACAGAGCGGAAGAGGATGAAGAGAGGATACAGAGCGGTAGAGGATAAAGAAAGAGCGGTAGAGAATAGACATAGAGTATAGAGAGAGGATACAGAGCGGTAGAGGATAAAGAGAGGATACAGAGCGGTAGCGGATGAAGAGAGGATACAGAGCGGTAGAGGATGAAGAGCGGTAGAGAATAGACAGAGTATAGAGAGAGGATACAGAGCGGGAGAGGATAGGGAGAGGATACAGAGCGGTAGAGGATGAAGAGAGGATACAGAGCGGTAGAGGATGAAGAGCGGTAGAGAATAGACAGAGTATAGAGAGAGGATACAGAGCGGGAGAGGATAGAGAGAGGATACAGAGTGGTAGAGGATGAAGAGAGGATACAGAGCGGTAGAGGATAAAGAAATAGCGGTAGAGAATAGACAGAGAGGATAGAGAGAGGATACAGAGCGGTAGAGGATAAAGAAAGAGCGGTAGAGAATAGACATAGAGTATAGAGAGAGGATACAGAGCGGTAGAGGATAAAGAGAGGATACAGAGCGGTAGAGGATGAAGAGAGGATACAGAGCGGTAGAGGATGAAGAGAGGATACAGAGCGGTAGAGGATGAAGAGAGGATACAAAGCGGTAGAGGATAAAGAGAGGATACAGAGCGGTAGAGGATAAAGAAAGAGCAGTAGAGAATAGACAGAGAGTATAGAGAGAGGATACAGAGCGGTAGAGGATAAAGAGAGGATACAGAGCGGTAGAGGATAAAGAAAGAGCGGTAGAGAATAGACATAGAGTAAAGAGAGAGGATACAGAGCGGTAGAGGATGAAGAGAGGATACAGAGCGGTAGAGGATGAAGAGCGGTAGAGAATAGACAGAGAGTATAGAGAGAGGATACAGAGCGGGAGAGGATAGAGAGAGGATACAGAGCGGTAGAGGATGAAGAGAGGATACAGAGCGGTAGAGGATAAAGAGAGGATACAGAGCGGAAGAGGATGAAGAGAGGATACAGAGCGGAAGAGGATGAAGAGAGGATACAGAGCGGTAGAGGATAAAGAAAGAGCGGTAGAGAATAGACATAGAGTATAGAGAGAGGATACAGAGCGGTAGAGGATAAAGAGAGGATACAGAGCGGTAGCGGATGAAGAGAGGATACAGAGCGGTAGAGGATGAAGAGCGGTAGAGAATAGACAGAGAGTATAGAGAGAGGATACAGAGCGGGAGAGGATAGGGAGAGGATACAGAGCGGTAGAGGATGAAGAGAGGATACAGAGCGGTAGAGGATGAAGAGCGGTAGAGAATAGACAGAGAGTATAGAGAGAGGATACAGAGCGGGAGAGGATAGAGAGAGGATACAGAGTGGTAGAGGATGAAGAGAGGATACAGAGCGGTAGAGGATAAAGAAATAGCGGTAGAGAATAGACATAGAGTATAGAGAGAGGATACAGAGCGGTAGAGGATAAAGAGAGGATACAGAGCGGTAGAGGATGAAGAGCGGTAGAGAATAGACAGAGAGTATAGAGAGAGGATACAGAGCGGGATAGGATAAAGAGAGGATACAGAGCGGAAGAGGATGAAGAGAGGATACAGAGCGGTAGAGGATAAAGAAAGAGCGGTAGAGAATAGACATAGAGTATAGAGAGAGGATACAGAGCGGTAGAGGATAAAGAGAGGATACAGAGCGGTAGAGGATAAAGAAAGAGCGGTAGAGAATAGACAGAGAGGATACAGAGAGGATACAGAGCGGTAGAGGATAAAGAAAGGATACAGAGCGGTTGAGGATGAAGAAAGAGCTGTAGAGAATAGACATAGAGTATAGAGAGAGGATACAGAGCGGTAGAGGATAAAGAGAGGATACAGAGCGGTAGAGGATGAAGAGAGGATACAGAGCGGTAGAGGATAAAGAAAGAGCGGTAGAGAATAGACATAGAGTATAGAGAGAGGATACAGAGCGGTAGAGGATAAAGAGAGGATACAGAGCGGTAGAGGATGAAGAGAGGATACAGAGCGGTAGAGGATAAAGAAAGAGCGGTAGAGAATAGACATAGAGTATAGAGAGAGGATACAGAGCGGTAGAGGATAAAGAGAGGATACAGAGCGGTAGAGGATGAAGAAACAGCGGTAGAGAATAGACATAGAGTATAGAGAGAGGATACAGAGCGGTAGAGGATAAAGAGAGGATACAGAGCGGTAGAGGATGAAGAGAGGATACAGAGCGGTAGAGGATGAAGAGCGGTAGAGAATAGACAGAGAGTATAGAGAGAGGATACAGAGCGGGAGAGGATAGGGAGAGGATACAGAGCGGTAGAGGATGAAGAGAGGATACAGAGCGGTAGAGGATGAAGAGCGGTAGAGAATAGACAGAGAGTATAGAGAGAGGATACAGAGCGGGAGAGGATAGAGAGAGGATACAGAGTGGTAGAGGATGAAGAGAGGATACAGAGCGGTAGAGGATAAAGAAAGAGCGGTAGAGAATAGACAGAGAGGATAGAGAGAGGATACAGAGCGGTAGAGGATAAAGAAAGAGCGGTAGAGAATAGACATAGAGTATAGAGAGAGGATACAGAGCGGTAGAGGATAAAGAGAGGATACAGAGCGGAAGAGGATGAAGAGCGGTAGAGAATAGACAGAGTATAGAGAGAGGATACAGAGCGGTAGAGGATGAAGAGAGGATACAGAGCGGTAGAGGATGAAGAGCGGTAGAGAATAGACAGAGAGTATAGAGAGAGGATACAGAGCGGGATAGGATAAAGAGAGGATACAGAGCGGAAGAGGATGAAGAGAGGATACAGAGCGGTAGAGGATGAAGAGCGGTAGAGAATAGACATAGAGTATAGAGAGAGGATACAGAGCGGTAGAGGATAAAGAAAGGATACAGAGCGGTAGAGGATAAAGAAAGAGCGGTAGAGAATAGACAGAGAGGATACAGAGAGGATACAGAGCGGTAGAGGATAAAGAAAGGATACAGAGCGGTAGAGGATGAAGAAAGAGCTGTAGAGAATAGACATAGAGTATAGAGAGAGGATACAGAGCGGTAGAGGATAAAGAGAGGATACAGAGCGGTAGAGGATGAAGAGAGGATACAGAGCGGTAGAGGATAAAGAAAGAGCGGTAGAGAATAGACATAGACTATAGAGAGAGGATACAGAGCGGTAGAGGATAAAGAGAGGATACAGAGCGGTAGAGGATGAAGAGAGGATACAGAGCGGTAGAGGATGAAGAGCGGTAGAGAATAGAGTATAGAGAGAGGATACAGAGCGGTAGAGGATAAAGAGAGGATACAGAGCGGTAGAGGATGAAGAGAGGATACAGAGCGGTAGAGGATGAAGAGCGGATACAGAGCGGGAGAGGATAAAGAGAGGATACAGAGCGGGAGAGGATAAAGAGAGGATACAGAGCGGGAGAGGATAAAGAGAGGATACAGAGCGGGAGAGGATAAAGAGAGGATACAGAGCGGGAGAGGATGAAGAGAGGATACATAGAGGATGGAGAGAATAGACAGAGAGGATAAAGAGAGGATACACAGCGGTAGAGGATAGAGAGAATATACAGAGCGGTAGAGGATAGAGAGAATATACAGAGCGGTAGAGGATAGAGAGAATATACAGAGCGGGAGAGGATAAAGAGAGGATACAGAGCGGTAGAGGATGAAGAGAGGATACAGAGCGGTAGAGGATAAAGAGAGGATACAGAGCGGTAGAGGATAGAGAGAGGATACAGACAGAGGTTGGAAAAGAGAGTAGAGGTGAGTGAAACTGTGTTTATTTCCGTAAAGGGGCCACCGGTCCATTATACATGTACATAGAGGCATAGTGAACATAAAGATATACAAATATTGACACTTACATAACAAACACAAGCACAACGCCTAAGATAAGTGCATGTGGTTCATTCTTTTCTGAAACATGAGAAAACAAATTATTCATATAGATGCACAGCTCTTTGGTTATCAACAAATTGTCATATGTCGAATTAAAGTAATTACCTACCAAGTTTTTGGATACAGAGACAGAGAGACATTGAGAGACCTGTGAAAACCAGAATGGAAAGAAATAGAGGCTAGAAATAGAGTGCTGTGAGAAACAGAGAAATGATAGAATGATAGAAAGTAGTGAGAGAGCCAGAAAGATAATCGAGTCAAGAAAAGAGAGCAAGAGTGAGTTGATTGAGAGATGTGATGGTGAGATGATAAAAGACAGGATACAGAGCGAGAGAGTAGATGGAATCAAGAGAGAAAGTGAAAGGAGATATGGGGACAGAGAGATGATAGTAAGAGAGAGGGGGTGTAACGGAGAGAGGATAGTAAAAGAGGGAGAGGGGGACAGTAAGATGATAGTAAGAGAGAGGGAAGAGAGAGAGGATAGTAAAAGAGGGTTCGACAGAGAGATGATAGTAAGCATGAAGAATGACAAAGACAGGCTAGTGAACAGGAGAGGAGACAGAGAGAGAGGATAGTAAAAGAGAGAGAGGGGAGACAGAGAGAGGATAGTAAAAGAGAGAGAGGGGAGACAGATAATAGTAAGAGAAAGAGGGGAGACAGAGATGATAGTAAGCATGAAGAATGACAAAGACAGGATAGTGAGCAGGAGAGGAGACAGAGAGATGATAGTAAAAGAGAGAGAGGGGAAACGGAGAGAGGATAGTAATAGAGAGAGAGGGGAGACAGAGATGATAGTAAGAGAGAGGGAAGAGAGAGAGGATAGTAAAAGAGGGTTCGACAGAGAGATGATAGTAAGCATGAAGAATGACAAAGACAGGCTAGTGAACAGGAGAGGAGACAGAGAGAGAGGATAGTAAGGGAGAGAGAGGGGAGACAGAGAGAGGATAGTAAAAGAGAGAGAGGGGAGACAGATGATAGTAAGAGAAAGAGGGGAGACAGAGATGATAGTAAGCATGAAGAATGACAAAGACAGGATAGTGAGCAGGAGAGGAGACAGAGAGATGATAGTAAAAGAGAGAGAGGGGAAACGGAGAGAGGATAGTAAGAGAGAGAGAGAGGGAGACAGATATGATAGTAAGAAAGAGAGAGGGGAGAGAGAGAGTGGATAGTAAAAGAGAGAGAGGGAGACAGATATGATAGTAAGAGAGAGGGAAGAGAGAGAGGGGATAGTAAAAGAGGGTTCGACAGAGAGATGATAGTAAGCATGAAGAATGACAAAGACAGGCTAGTGAACAGGAGAGGAGACAGAGAGAGAGGATAGTAAGGGAGAGAGAGGGGAGACAGAGAGAGGATAGTAAAAGAGAGAGAGGGGAGACCGATGATAGTAAGAGAAAGAGAGAGGGGAGAGAGAGAGAGGATAGTAAAAGAGAGAGAGGGGAGACAGAGATGATAGTAAGAAAGAGAGAGGGGAGAGAGAGAGAGGATAGTAAAAGAGAGAGAGGGGACACAGAGATGATAGTAAGAGAGAGGGAGACAGATATGATAGTAAGAAAGAGAGAGGGGAGAGAGAGAGAGAGAGGATAGTAAAAGAGAGAGAGGGGACACAGAGATGATAGTAAGAGAGAGGGAGACAGATATGATAGTAAGAAAGAGAGAGGGGAGACAGAGATAATAGTAAGAGAGAGAGGGGAGAGAGAGAGAGGATAGTAAGAGAGAGAGAGGGGAGACAGAGATAATAGTAAGAGAGAGAGGGGAGAGAGAGATGATAGTAATAGAGAGAGAGGGGAGACAGAGAGAGGATAGTAATAGAGAGAGGGAGACAGAGAGATGAAAGTAAGCATGAAGAATGACAGAGACAGGATAGTGAGCAGGGGAGGAGACAGAGAACGAGGATAGTAAGAGAGAGGGGGGAGACAGAGAGAGGATAGTATTAGAGAGAGGGATACAGAGAAATGATAGTAAGCATGAAGAATGACGAAGACAGGATAGTGAGCAGGGAAGGAGACAGAGAGAGGGGATAAGTAAGAGAGAGAGGGAGACAGACAGAGAGAGGATAGTAAAAGAGAGAGGGAAACAGAGAGGATAGTAAGAGAGAGGGAAGAGAGAGAGGATAGTAAAAGAGGGTTCGACAGAGAGATGATAGTTAGCATGAAGAATGACAAAGAGAGAGGGGCAAGACAGGGATTGCTTACCATTCATAGCAAAGAGGAGGGACATAGCAAAGTGAGCAAGGGGAGAAACCAATAGGAGCATGAGCCGAAAAAAGACTGATGGAGGATAGTAAACGAGAGAAGAGGTTAGTGAGCGAGAGGAGGGACCGAGAGCAGATAATAGATGAAAGAACAGACAAAGAGTTAAGATAGTGAGCAATAGATTGGAGGGGGTAGGGAGTGGGAGGAGAGACATAGAGTGGATAATGAGCGGGAGAAAAAGAATAATAAGCAAGAGAAGAGACAGGTGAAGGATAATGAGCAAAACAAGTGAGAGGATAGTGAGCGAGAAGGAGGCAGAGAGTTGATAGACAGAGAGAGGAGAGACATATACAGGACAGTGAACAAGAGAAGAGACAGTGAGAGAGCGAGAGAAGAGACATGAGGAGAGAACGAGAGAAGATAGTGAGCAAGAGTGTGGAAAGAGAGGATAGTAAGCGAGAGAAGAGAGACAGAGAGGATAAAGAGCTAAAGGAGAGACAGTGAGGACTGTGAGCGAGAGGAGAGAAAAAAGAGAGGATTCTGAGCGGTAGAAGACAGATTAAGGATAGAGACCAATGGTAGAAAGAGAGTAGAGAAGATAGTGAGCAAGAGGAGATAGAGGGAGGATAGTGAGCGATAAAAGAATGAGTATAGTGAGTAAAAGTGGAGAGACAGACAGGATCGATAGCTGAAAGAGACCAGTAGAGGAAAGTCAACAAGGGTTAAAATAGATATTAAAGAGAAAGAGAGAGGATACTGAGCGAGAGGAGGGACAGAGGGAGGATATTGGGCAATAGGAGATAGAGGGAGGATAGTGAGCGATAAAAGAATGAGTATAGTGAGTAAGAGGGGAGAGACAGACAGAATCGTGAGCCAATAAGAGACCAATTGAAGATAGTAAATGAGAGAAAAGTTAAAATAGTGAGATAGAGGAGGGAGAGGTTAGTGAGCGGGAGACAGAAGGTGGATAGGGAGCGGGAGGAGAGACTGGGTGAGATTGAGGATAGAGACCGATTGAGAGAGAGAGAGTAGAGAGAATAGTGAGCGATAAAATATAGTGAGCAAGAGGAGAGACAGATAGGACCGTGAGCCGAAAAGTGGAGGAAAGTACACGAGAGAAGAGTTAGAATAGTGAGTGAGAGGAGAGAGAGGTAAGTGAACAAAAGGAGAGACAGTAAGAGGAAAGTGAGCAAGAATTGAGACAGAGAAGAAACAGTGAGAGGATAGTGAGCGAGAGGAGAGAGACAGTGAGGATTGTAAGCGAGAAGAGAGAACAAGAGAGGATAAAAAGCTAGAAAAGAGACAAATGGAGGATAATGAGCTAGAGAAGAGGGGATAGTGAGCTGGACGTGAGGCAGTAAGAATAGTGAGCAAGGTCGATATGAGGAGATTTGAGGACTGGAGGATGTCAAGTGTAAGAAGAAACATAGTAAGAACAAATTAACTGAAGAAATAAATCGAATGGAGAGACAGAAATCCAATGATGAGCGAAAAGAGAGATAGCGTAAAATTACGAGATGCCAAAGAAATTATTTGAATTGAATTTAAATTGAAGAAACAGAGATAGAGTAAAAGAAGTTTTTTAAGAAACAAAACATAACTGCTAACTACAGTCAATCAGTTGTTATCAATTATTTTGAAGTATTACCCTGCGTTATGGCTAAGCTACAGTTTACTCCATGATATCCAGTCAAACACCCAGTAGAACATTCCCCTGTCGCTCTGTTACATATCCCAGACAGACAGTGTTCACTGCACGTGTAGTTACAGGTCAGTCCATGATATCCAGTCAAACACCCAGTAGAACATTCCCCTGTCGCCCTGTTGCATCTCCCAGACAGACAGTGTTCACTGCACGAGTAGTTACAGGTCAGTCCATAGTATCCAGACACACACCCAATAGAACATTCTCCTGTTGCCCTGTTACATCCATCTTCAAGGTTCTCACAACCAAGGGAGCATGGTTGTTCACAGGCGTCTCCTTGAAAGCCCGACTGGCATGTCACTGTTTGAGATAATAGAGAGAAGTAGTTCTTTTAATCCCTTATTTATCATCATCAAAAACATAGAGCCATTGGCTCTGCAGCTGATCAGGCTTCATAATTAATTCTACTCTAGGATGTTGTCAATTACTTTTAATGATTTTGAAGCGCAAGATGCGTGAAGGGCACACAGGCTTACTTAGTCTATAGCTAATATCCATAAGTAAGTATGAAGCTGATGTGATTTCAGTTACCTGTAATCAATTGAGAAATGAAGGTTGCTCAAATATTTGAAAACTGAGGTTCACCAAATCCTTTTTAGGGATCACTAATCACCTAATCTATGAATTATAATCCTCACTAGTCAAGTAGTCTGTGCACAAAGTTTAAGCTTTCTAAGCCTTATGCTTCTGGAAAAGAAGAACCCAAAAAATTAAGGACATGGTCCCTGTAGCCTTTATTAGGGACCACAGAACCCCAAAGCCATAAATTATTATCCTCACTAGTCAAACAGGCTGTACACAAAGATTCAGCTTTCTAGGCCTTTTGCTTCTGGAGAAAGTCGAAACTGCGCAAAGTTTACAGACGGACGGACGGATAGTCAGTGAAGGGTGTTTAAAATATCCTCTGAAAAGGATGAAATCAAAGTCAAAGTCCTGCTGTATCCTTGATTTTTTTATTATTAAGCCTTATGGCTGAATACTTATTGTTATTGGCTTGGGGTTTGTGTTTATTCCACAAATTTTTTGTGAGCACGATTTAGCCCAAACAGTTAAAGTTATCAAAGCCCAATTTCACAGATTAGTAGATCTTGTTGAGGAAAGGCGAAAATGTTTATTAGTAATGGTCGAGCTAGGCCCAAAGTTGGGATTTTTAACATGGGCTTTTTTTCAAAATACACTTAGAGACCTGAAACTTTTTTTTAAATGATGCGCAACAACAAATGCTACAAAAAACTAAATCATGGCAAATTCGCAAGTCACATGGTTTGGCCGCCATCTGATACTCAGTGACTCAAACTAACACATGATGTAGTTTAGACATTGCTCCATAACAAGTATGTTTCAATATTTAAAAATTAGAAATAGGTTGTTGTTTTTTTTATAAAGGAAATAAAAAATGTGCACATCTTGCAATATTTAAGGGCAAATAAGACAAAAGCCTGACGAATTTGATGATTTTTGCATGAGAGTTAGATATTGGCAAGGTCTTTGTTACGAATAATGACGACTTGGGGATATCTTCAATAATTAGACCTTTATTGTCAAATTCCAAAAGTCCAATAATTCTGCAACAAACAAATGCAGAAATAAATAATAATACAAATACTCTTTTGTGCATAAATTACACCTCAAACAATGTTACTCTGCAATATTCATTAAAGCTCTGCATGGGAAATATAACTCTGAGATGTGCATTTATAATTATCATTAAATGCAAGAAAATTATTCTTGACATACACTTGAATGAAAATATGACTCTGAAATGTGAATAAAATTTACACCACTGAATGTGAGAAATTACCACATTAAACAGAATTGAAATAATAATTGAGAATATGAAAATGGACTCTCCCAAATAGGAAAATACTCTTTAAGTGCAAATAGGTTTGCCTCTTCTGCTATGAATTACTTTAGCAGAAATATAATAGCTCTTTGGATAATATATATATTAATATTATCACTAAATTTTGCATAAATACACAAATTACCAAGTAAGAAAAATATACCCTCCAATGAGTGAGTTATTGTTTAGCGCCGCTTGGGCAATATTGCAGCCATTAGCGGCTACCCTCCAAAAGAAATAGACTCTTCCAAAAGTTACACAAATTTGGAAATAAATACAAGAAAATACTTTGGGAGGAAATGTAGGATGAAATATAAGCTTTAAGCTAAATATTATCCCTAGATATTAGAAATAGTACCAAAACATAAAGAAATGAAATATCTTACCCCAGAAAATAATGGAATATTCCAAATCATGGATGTATACAAACTTGAAGAAAATACAAAAATATTTCTTATAATTAATGTTAGCCTACACTGAAAGAATATGTAGATATTGCTTAAAGGGGCACAATGCGCTCGCGGGTCAAAGCGACATTGACCACCGTTAATGAGACCGTTACGTAATTGATTTAGCGGGTAGCAAGGTCACGTGGTGAAGACTGGGCACTGGCCCAGCGAGATGCGGTCGTAGTTTTGACAGGGGAATCCCCTTCATGAACGATTTTTTTCAGGGAAAAAAGCTTCGTGAAGGTTTTTAAATTTTCATTTAATATTGTGAATATATATTATATAGTTTGATGTAATATTTACAAAGTATCTACTCAGTTTATTTATACAAGACACAACATCGATCGTATTTATACATTGGATGTACAATTATTCTCCTTTGAATTTGTATACTATCATTTACAATGATAATTTATTGCTTATATGAACTTATTTCACAATTTGTCACTCTATACGAAACACTGTTTTTCATTACGAACCTGTAAAAATCCCATCTACGAACCCGTTTCCTCTACGAATAAACCTACACAAAGGTATGGTTGCTTCTCTTTCATCTTATATTTTTTTTTACGAAATATTGAATGAGGGGGGGGTATTTCCTTAACTCGTATTGAACACGATAAAAACATACCTGCTAGAAGCATCCATGTATATGATCCACTGTATTTGTTAACATCATACATGATCCATCAAGGTTTAACATATAGTGATGAAGGGGAGTCCTATGAAATAAATTTACATTCTTTTTCTGCTTTTCATTGGTCGGATTATATTCTTCAATATCATTGGTTAACATTTTGTCTGCAGAAAGGTGCCAGGACAATTGGCGGTCCCTGCCATGTACGAATACGTTAGTCACTAGTCTAGACATTCGGTCTGCAGTAAGATACCAAGACAGTCGGCGGTCACTGTTATGTACAAATTCGTTGGTCACTAGGCCAGACAATCTGTCGCCTATTGTGATGACAAGTTAGTTAGTGCCCGGACAGTTATGTCACTGTTTAAGTCATACGACTAGACATTTCACACTTTCATTGCTATAGATACACAACGTATAAAATGACAGGTGTCCGGTCGTCATGAAAGAAAATTACAGAGATAGATAAGGTGGTACTAACGAGATGTATATTTTATCAATGTATTTGGTGTGATTACAGTGATTACAAATATCAGCGATGTATTTTATTATCCTCACAATTAAACAAGTAAAAATAGTCCTGTTTATTTCACTGCCTGAAATCCAAGGAGACATTACTGTTTATGATACCTGTTAAAGAAAGATGATAAATATTTGATCTATTTGAAACATTTAGACAAAGATTAAATCTTAATTCAATTTAACAACAGCAACGCACATTCATAAAAAAAATCTTTATGAAAGGTTATAATCGGTGTTCGGTAAAAAAAGTCCCGGTAAAAAGTCCTAATTTTGCCTAGGAAATAAGTTCTCGGAAAAAAGTCCTATTTGTAAAACCCAAAGATTTTGATTAAAAAGTTCATTTACATGTACTTTGTATATGATTCAACATACATTTATGATATCGTGATATTTGTGACATTTCTGAATCACATTAATATTTCAACAAAACATCAACAAATTTATCACTTTTGAACCAATCAATGGTTCGCCAGGCACGGAAAAAAAGTCACAGGAAAAAAGTCACGGAAAAAAAGTCACAAATTTGCATAGGATTATCCATCAATAAAAACACTAACATACATATTTCTCATAACATTTTATATTAAAACAATAACATTATCTGCTTTTGGACCTTAAGACATTTCATGAGCACTAATTTTAATACTGTTTAGCACTAATCTTTCACTTGTCTTAGCACCTTTGTTCAGGTCTGAGCACTACTCACATTTCACATCTCAATACACATCAGCACTAATCCTGACAATTCAAAATTCTTTATTTATTCTAATGTTCCATCCAACCCCATACAAAAAACTCTGGGATTGATTTTCTCTCACAAACATGGTCTTGACAAAGATTCTTCAATTTCTCCTGCATCTTCAGGAACTTCTTCCTGATCTTCCTCACTGGTCGACTGCCAACTGCATCTTGGGCATAGACGGTCTCGACAGTGCCATCTCCTTATTGATATATGTTTATTGATATATTTTAAAGTTTTATGTTATTTGATATCAAGGAATTATTTTATTGATAAATATTTATTGTTATAAACCATATGTACCTGAGAAAAAAATTGACTTGGTTTGTCTCTGGTCTGAGTCTCTAAACAGGGTGAATTCAATCAAGAGATAAAAAGATTGCAGAGTGGATATTCTCAATCTACTATCAATACATACAGAGTGGCTATTTAACAATACCAACATGCTGATAAGTTTGTGATTACAACCATGGCAATACTCTGCTATCTAAACTTAATTGGTTCTCAAAATAAGTGGCTTTACACCAAACAATCATTCAAAATACATTTCAAAGGCTTTCTTACTAAAACAATTAAATAATTAGTCACATAAATGCCATTTAATGTATTTTGTGACTTTTTTTCCTGTGACTTTTTTTCCTAGATTCCCAGGCACTTACGTGGTGGTGCCCAACCAAGTTGAAAAACTTGGTGTTCCACCCTTCGCAAACATTGTTAGTTCTCGCATCTCCTGATAGAATAGCCTTCATTGATTAACTCAGCTAAACTCACATGACAATGCAGAACTGCTTTGATCCAGTCAGCTAAAATCACACATTCAAGTCGTTATGTTCTTCAATACAATTACAAGCTCTCAATTTTAATCCTAAATGGTTATCGTAACATCCTTCATGGCTAAATTTAATAATTTAATCCATGTATTTAAAGTCATTATACATAAACACTTCATACTTTCTTTACAATATCAATTGCAAAGATTACTTTGTCAGTTAAAACAAACATAGTTTTCAATTATTAATACTCAAGGATGCATTCTTTACAAAAACTTTGATGTCAAGATCAATGTAATCTGTTTTTATGATAAAAGGACTTTTTCCTGAGGACTTTTTTCTGGTACTTTTTTTCCCCCGAGGACTTTTTACCTATAATCTTATAATCAACCTTTTATCCTCAATCCACGTCGGCGACATCACCGTAAGGTGAAAGAAGACGTTAAACTCCAACCCAAAAACAACAATATTTTATCCTCAACGGACATTTTTCATCGACTTGGCATGTGATATTGAACTCAAAAATTTGTCTATTACCTCATGATAAACTCACGAAGATATATTAGTGAATGTTTTAATTTTTGGTACGTAATAAGTTTGGCGAAACCGCATTATCGGTGGTTGGGCCTTTTCTAAGGGAAGTAACTCTGTTTTCCCACTTTCATGCGGAGCTACGGCCGTTGTTGACGTAGTCACGCGCGCAATGGATACTAATGGCATGTCTGTATCCTATCTCCGTTACATTTTCCTTGATTTCTTGGTAAAATGGCACTTACAGTCGACAATAAATGTGATTTAGGGTGAGTAGTTTTCCTAAGATTATGAGTATGTTTTGGGATAGTTCGTGTGACAATTCCTAACTGCAGAATGATTGTTTCAAATGTGGGCCCACTGATTTTCATTCCCCTTATGCTCAGTCGACAGTGGGACCACAATTACAGAATTCGAATTTTTCAAGAGGTTCAACGATTCTGTTATACTTGTGATATATTGACATTCTATATATTTCCCATCAAGTAATTTTGATGGAAAAGGTTCACCGATATGCAATATTTCTGATGAAATATTAGCGTGACTAATTCAAATAGTATTGGTGGAAAAGATTCAACATTCTAAAATATTTATGATTAAATACTGACGAGGCAATTTCAAATAGTTTTGATGGAAAAGGTTCATATCATTCTATGATATTTTCCATCATGTAATTTTGATTGAAAAGGTTCAACATTCTAAAATATTTATGATTAAATACTGACGAGGCAAATTCAAATAGTTTTGATGGAAAATTAAGGTTCATGTTATTCTATGATATTTTCCATCAATAAACTTTGATGGAAAAGTTTCAACAACATCAGTGTTACATCACTAGAACATTTCAGAGAAATTGATCATAAAATAAAGTATTTTGGTAAATGTGGGCCCATTCGTTTCGACCTCTATAAGGAGCTCCCGAAGTGGTTAAATTTTGACTAAACAAATTTAATTAGTTTTGATGGAAAAGGTTCAACATTCTAGATGATATTTCCCATCAAGATCAATAATCTAAAATGTGGGCCCACTTCGGCCGCTCCCTATAAGAGACCAAACGAGTGGGCCCACATTTACCGAAAGACATTATTTGGTGATCAATATCTCTAACATGGTCGATATATACGTAGAATTAGTCACATGACCTAACCGTAATGTAATACCATGAGATAGCATGAAAGCAGAAGTACCCGCAAAAAGCATGCAATATTAACGCGGTATGGCATGAGATAACCGTGTACTTTATGCTATGAGATAACAGAACAACAGTTAACACCCGAGAAAAGTATGTGATATAACGCGGTATGGCATGAGATAAACGTTCATTTTATGCTATGAGATAGCGGTAAATTAGTTAACGCTTATGAATAGCATGTGTTACTAACATGATATGATGTGACTTTTGTTTCTTTTGTTTCTTTTTACGATTTTAATTATGAATATTTTATTTCGGGGTTCCCCGCGACTTCTTATGCAGGTAACTCCATTTCACATACAACAAATACTTACATGAAGTTTGACTTGTCTTCTTTTGGGGTCTTAATGGTTTCGATTTTTGTATACTGTTACAATACAATTATATATTTACCACAGAAGTTGCGTGTTATCTTCGTAATTGGTGTTTGATAACTGGTGTTTAATCGTTTCATATAGTTCTGTTAAATCCATGAATTTACCTTTTTTTTTCCCTAATCTGCAGATTATGTTCATAATTTGCCTTGTCTCTTTTTACCTTTTTTGTTCTTTAAACAAAATGATGTTTGTGACTTTCATGACAATAGATTTGTGTTCACATTGTGTTTATATGCTTCAAGATTTCATGGACGTTATCCAATTTTGTTTTGCTTGCCAGTATGGTTATGCATGTTTATTCAATTTGTTCCCCACTGCCTTTTCTAATCACAGAATGCATATAGATGACGGTTGATATAGTACAATATAGACAGGCAGTGGGACTGTTTGCAGTCAAAGTGCACGGAAAATCTTTGATGAAACTTAAAGTTTTCATTTACAATTCTAGATTTCTGTGTTTATATACTTCGGCAGTAAACATCTGTATTACGCTTCTTCTCCTATGTTGTGGGGATGTACATCCCCATCCGGGTCCTTGTTTTCATACTGATCTGAAGATAATTCATCTAAATGTTAGGAGTTTGAATGAAAAGATAGATTTATTAGAAGCTGAGTTTGGCACCTATGATGTAATTTGTTTAACAGAAACATGGTTACACTCAAAGATAGATAATAATGAAATCACTATTCCGGGTTTTCAAGCGCCATTTCGAAAAGATAGAGAAAGCCGTGGCGGAGGGGTTGCGGTGTATGTCAAAGATAATTTATGTGCAATGAAAATGGATAATTTGGACACAGCTGGACTTGAGGCAATATGGATTACAATTAAAAGTAAAAAACATACATTTCTAATCGGTACATTCTATAGGGCAGATAAAAGTGAAGCATATTGGGATCTTATTGACAATAGTATTGCGAATGCTGTAGATTTGAATATGAAAACTATTATTGTAGGGGACTTTAACTTAAATCTTTTTAATGAAAACCAATCAAAAGTGAATTATTTAGAGGCTGCATACGGACTCAAACAATTAATATCTGAACCAACGCGGATCACTTCTCATTCTCGTACATTGATTGATTTGATATTTGTAACATGTTTGAATAAAGTACGGAACTCGGGAGTGCTAGATCCGATATGTAGTGACCACTGTCCGGTGTATGTTAACATTGAATCCGACAGACAGAAAGAAACCTGCTATGAGCGGAAAATTTATGACTATTCCCGTGCGAATATAGACAGTTTGAACCAATCATTAAATGATATGGACATTAATGCAACCGAAACCGAAAGTATAGATTTCCTAACATCCAAATTAACCAGTGATTTAATCCAAATGTGCGATGCGAACATACCCAACAAAACTGTGTTAATTAGACCTAGAGACCCACTGTGGATGAATAACGAAATACGCTCACTTATCAGAAAACGAAATAGGCAACATAAAATCGCTAAGAGAACAAACCGTCCGCTTGAATGGCAAACATTTAAATCACTATGAAATAAGGTTATATCATCCGTGCGAAAAGCTAAAAAACAACATAGTATTAGGATTGATGCTGCAATAAGTGAATCAATTGCCACAAAAACATGGTGGAAACTAGTTAAGAACTATTTGCAAAATAAATCAGCAAAAACTACTTGTCACTCAGTCATCGATGATGATGTTCTGTACGACGATCTCAACGATGTAGCAGAAATAATGAATAACTATTTTACCAGTCAGTCTCAAGTTACAGACCCTGATGACGACCCCCCTCTTGTTGATCAGCGTTGCGATAATACTCTTAGTGATATAGTACTGGAGATCAGGGAAGTAAAGGATATATTACTCTCTGTAGACACAACTAAAGCTATTGGCCCTGACAAAATTGGAAATAAGATACTGAAGTCCTGTGCTCATTCATTAGCTCCCATTCTGACTAAATTATTTAATCATTCTCTAAAGTTGGCTAAATTCCCTACTTCTTGGAAAGAAGCAAATGTAATCCCCATCCATAAAAATGGCAATATATACGATTGTTCAAATTATAGACCAGTAGCATTAACAAGTTGTATAGCTAAAGTATTTGAAAAATGTATCTTTAAATATGTAAATAATTTTTTAAGAGATAACAACCTTCTGTCAAATCTTCAATCGGGATTTACATCTGGCGACTCGACAACTAATCAATTGACTTACTTATATGATTTCATAGCCAAAGCACTAGACGATGGAAAAGAAGTACGAGCGGTATTCTGCGACGTAAGTAAAGCGTTTGATAAAGTCTGGCACCAAGGAATACTGCAGAAATTAAAATCATATGGAATTGATGGAAATTTATTGAAGTGGTTTGAAAGCTATCTAAACAATAGAACCCAGCGAGTAGTTATTAATGGACACGCGTCAAATCCTCAACAAGTTTTAGCAGGCGTCCCTCAAGGCTCTGTTTTGGGACCTTTATTATTCATAATATACATCAATGATATCGTAGATAATATTGACAGTAATATCAGATTATTCGCAGATGACACTTCTCTCTACGTTATAATTGACGATCCTATAACAGCTGCAAATTGTTTAAATAATGACCTGTTATTGATTTCAAATTGGGCTAAAAAATGGAAGGTTTCCTTTAATCCTAAAAAAACTAAATCAATACAGTTTAGTAGAAAAGTAAATAGGATTAACCAACCTAATCTTACAATGGATGGTGAAACAATTCAAGAAGTAGAACACCATAAGCACTTAGGATTAACCCTTCAAAGCAACTGTTATTGGGATATTTACATAGATTCTATGATTAAGAAAGTTAGTCCTCTGATTAACTGCTTAAGAAGCTTGAAATATCGTCTATCACGGAAAAGTCTGGAAATTATTTATAAATCCTTCATATTACCAATTTTTGAGTACTGCGGTCATATTTGGGATAATTGCACTCAGGAACAATGCAACTTACTGGAAAAATTGAATCTAGACGCGCTAAGATCAATTTGTGGAGCAGTTCGTGGTACAAGCCACACCCTATTATATGCAGAAACTAACCAAAAACCACTATCTGAACGTAGATACATATCTAAACTAACAACTTTTTATAAAATGAAGAATAATCTAGCGCCTCAATATCTCTCTAACCTCCTTCCTACCACACCCAATACTAATAACTACAACCTAAGAGATAATTCATCAGTTCGAACAGTAAAATGCAGAACGGCGACATATGCCAACTCTTTTTTACCTGATACAATAAAACTGTGGAATTCTTTATCTCCCGACATTCAAAATAGCGATTCGTTATCCGGCTTCAAAAATTCGGTTTGCGGACCTAAAAATAAAACTATTTTCTTCAATCTCAACCACGGTTCAAGAATCTGTCAGATTATCCACTCTCGCCTTAGGCTCCGCTGTAGTGACTTGAATGCTGATAAATTTGAAAGACATATTATTGACAGCCCCGCGTGCCAATGCGGTCATCCAATTGAAAACGCTGTACACTATTTTTTCACATGCAATAAGTTTACAGAATTAAGACAGCAATCATTCTTTTATTTGAAAGGATTTACTATCAACACGGTATTAAGGGGATGTACATCGCTCACAAACAATGATCTAGACAAATTATTGAAATCTATTTATCATTTCATTATAAAATCTGATCGATTTGACATTCCATAAGCACGTATATATTGACTGCCGAACAAACAATCTTATTCATGCATAATCACTATTATTGAAGCTTATAAAATGTATGACATGCGTCACTGGTAATTATTCATTGTATATTTTTCATATGTAATTATTTTGGAGCGGCCTTAATATAAGCACCTCGGTGCTTGTTGGCCAATCCATTCATGCCTTTTCATGAATAAATATGTTTAAATCATATATATACGTAGAATCAATGTCACGACCCTTGACCTAGGTCCTGACCTTTGATGTGACCAATGACAGGACATCACTCATTAATATGCATGAGCTGTGTCTTCTTTTCGCGGAGAATTTTAATGTCGTTTCTGATGGGAAAAAAACAAGAATAATATTCATTGGTAATGTTTATTTCGTATGAGAACATAAGAGTACTGTTTCTATAATGTTTCCCCTCCAAATAAGTTATTTTTTCTACTGTTACACGCTTGTCAAATATGCGAAATCGTCGGTAGACCGTGATGATAACAAATGTGGGCCCACGTATCTCGGCTCTATATAGGAACCAGTTCAAGTGGGCCCACATTTACGATTACCCAGAAGATGAGGGAACTTTGCTGATAAAGTCACTATTACTAAATAAGAAAAAATGATAAACGTACTTAGTACTAGCATGTCTTAATTTACTTGTAATCAATTATTTAATTGTGAATACGGAACTAAGTGGCATAGCTTCCATAGGTTCAATCAGAGTTTCTTCCCTTAGAAAGTCCCCAACCACCGCTAATGCGGTTTCGCCATGCAGATGTTACTGGGTATGCCTAGTATTGAAGTTTGATTGGACATAAGGATGATTTTATTCGGCCATATTGTTTGGACTTATAAACAATCTCGTATCCGGTTGAGTACCGCGCGAGTAGGGCGCTGCGCAAAACAAACATCGCTGAGTAGTGGTCACGCTGATTGAGATTTCCGACCTCGTTACGCTTGGCTAATTAAGCTTTTCCAACAAATAATTAATTAACCCGCGAGCGCATTGTGCCCCTTTAAAGAAATAGACAAATTGTTTACCTGAAGATTGATTTCTCCCCATGAATGAAAATATTCTTAGGTTGTCGAGCGAACATGTGGTTAGTGCATTTAAATCTCGTGCACTAAAGCGTAGCGCATCGGAGCAAAAGAGCTTGTAAAACAAAGGGAGATAATAATCAGCATAAAACCCTAATGCTAACCGCTAAAGAAAATATCTTACGATATAAAATTAATAAGATTACTGATAGTTTCAAAACAGTCTTCAAGATAAAAGAAAAAAATGCTCGCGAGCAGTCAAACAGTCTGGATACTTTTCACAAGGTACCATTTTCAAAACCCACATACCTAAAAAAATTGAAGTGATAACTGCGCCATTTCTTCAGGACTGACAGACAAACAGCCCGGGTACAGAAAGGAAAGGGCGGGGAAAGAAATCTACTTAAATGGCAACAAAAACTTTACAAACAAGAAAAAAAGAGTATTTTGACGAAAGGAAAACGTTTCTGCCATTAAAAAGTATTAGACAGACCTGTTAAGAGTTTCTGCGCTACTATTTCTCACTGTGTATTACCGTACACCGGAACTAGCTAGGTGTACGGCGGAGAAATGTGATCGGAGCGTGATCGCAAACGGGATCACTTAAAAAGCAATTATCGCCGTTTCATCAATTTTTTCTATGTTATTATCATGTCAATAGCTTTCCGAGACATAACTATTTAATGTCATATCCTGTTCATAGTCAGAGATAGCAAATATGTTACTGACAACAGCATTACTCGCAACTGTCATTGTTACTGTCCCTTGGATACAGAATGACAAGCACATACATTTTACTAAGTATGTGTGCTAAAATTACCACATGATGTTGATTATTTGAAAGTTATGAAGTAAAATATTACCTAACTTTCGATTTCGGCTCCTCGCTAGCAACATTTCTCTGCCGTACACCTCGCTAGTTCCGGTGTACGGTTATACACAGTGTTTCTTGACATGTGAACATTTTCAAAACATAGAGCAAAAAATGACAACAATTGACCCCCATATGGCCCCAGGCACTCATATATTGGGCTGAATCTTGTTATTGTCGCTTTGGGACTATATATGTTTTTTATTACGTTTTGTGGTACATATGGTTAATTGCGATTTTCGTGAACATACAACATAGAAGTAACAAGATACAGAATACAGTTTGATATCAACAATTTGATAGAATTGATAACAGAGAGTATGTTAGTATTTAAACAGTAAGTGACAGGTGGAACAGAATTTGTTAAATATTGGAATAACTGCAATTTGAGATAGTGTTAAACTTATCAATATTGTATGTTTTCTTAATGTAATTTTAATGAAGTTATTCTATGGAGAATTGAATATTGAAACCATTTTGTTTTTGAGTTCAGATTTGAGACGAAGGGCATCTTGTTTATTTAATTCCATTCAAAATGATCCATTTCACAAATAAAATCTTGTTCTTCTTCTTCACTTATTTCTGTATTTATGTACTCTCACTGTGTTTTCTGACTCTTGTGGTATAGCATAAAAATTTGACATCCATTTTTCTTTGTAGCTATGTTTTCAATAAAGTTTATTTATCCTTGAAATGAAGGTCAAGGTCATATAACTATATAAGGGTCTAAAGGGACTATATAAGTTGGTGATGAACCAATGTACAAACATTTAAAATAATCCAGTAAACAATTATTCAGATATTCCATTTCGTACGTCATGACATTGCTTAATACTATTTCGCCCAAGCAATTGAAGGTATTTGATACTATATTTATACATGTCAAATATGGTCTTAACGTTAGAAAGTATCAGTATCTGTCATTAGAATTACCTTTTGACTGGCAAATATCACAACCCGACAGGCAGTCGTCCATTATGGTTTCTGCTCGTGTAAAACAAGCTGTACACTTCTCATCACAATTGTTCCCGTAGAATCCTCGTCTGCAGAGGAGACAATGTCCAGTTTCCCGGTCACATTTCCCGTAGCGTTCATCACAGACTGCATTGCAGTCAGTTCCATAGTGGCGTTCAGGACAGAGAGTCACATTGCAGGAGTCACACTGTCTGTCACAAGTCGCACAGTCTCCGGGACAGGGCAGGTCACATTGGATATGGCAGTAGCCTGGTTCACATCCGTCTGTACACGTGACTGATCCATCGAATCTGTCCAAGTAGCATGCCTTGTTCAGACACCTGGACGGACAAGCTTCATCACAGAATTCACCGAAATACCCGGGAACACACCCAATGATGCATTGTCCAGTGTCATAGCAACGCTCTTGCAGACAAGTCGAACACAGCCCAGACACCGTTGAGACATTCGCCAGTAGGGTAAGACATCCTGCAAAAATAACATGAATGTCACTGTACAACTGCGTAGTTGCTATGGTTTCCTTGTTTTAACTGTAGGTATATTGACCGATACACCACAACTTTTCTCATACACCTATTCTTTTTTTTGCACACCCAAATAAAGTCAAGTGAAGAGATCTTCAACTTAGGCAGATCAACCAAGTTGTCAAATTTAGAATGTTTTAGAAATGTTAATGACCAAAGTGGGAATCGAACCAGGGGCCGTAATGTTGCGACGCAGCGCCTCTACCGACTGAGCTACTGAGTTTTGATACAGGCAGCGGTACTTTCTGTTGTGCCATGTCTATATTGTTGCATTTTCCTATATAAGCCATGTATAGGTACTAGTTTGTACCAAATTTTAATGTAATGAAGTCAGTTTATATTTTTAAAAACGCAAAAATGAGTATTGTTAATATTTTGTTGATCTAGTTACGCTACGCCTCGGAGACCCACGATTCAAACAGGAGGTATATTGAGCGATACACCTCGGGAAGTGTGGGTATATCTTTTACTAATCTGTGGCAAGTAGCAGCTCAATAGCAATAGCACTTTTTTAATTAAAACTTATATATCAGGCCAAAACACGGAGACTCGTTTTGGTAGACGAACGTGCTTGTGTTTTATCTCCTATAAAGCCAACAACGCTTATCAGATCTTCACGATAACAAAAATATACAAATTTTTATAGGTTAACAAAGTGCATATCAATAATTGATCATGTTGCGACTTCAGAAAATGATACATGGACTTCAAAGCTATTTGTCTAATTTCTAAGTATTGTCAGAATTGCTAAACATAGTTTTTTTCATTGCATGGAAGACAACATTGTGTAGAATGGTTTCATAATTAGTCATGATGAGGAAACATTAATTAGTTAAATCAGCTGATCCCAGTCTCTCTCTGCAGTAGTAACGATGAAGCTATCAGGAGTAGTCGTGTTGCTGGTTATCTGGGTGGTCTCTGGTATGTATGTTAACTTAGATTCCCAACTTCGATTTCCATTCGATTCTCATTTGCCTAAATGATAAATATACTTCAAATTCTTACTTGAATTAGTGTCATCCAATACTAGTTTATTTGACGATACATTTAACTTAATCAAACTCTATGTAATACATATCGGTTGATATGTATAAATAGTTAAATATCATGTATTCTATAATGAATCATAATCGTGAATGATAATATTTTCTCAATTTATCCCCGCGCCGAAACGTAACATAACTTACAAACTTGAAGTGTAATAAATTCTAGGGTAATCGTTAAATAGATTAAATCCCCACCAAGAAGAAGAAAAATTCTTTATCATGATATTTCATTCAATTTCGATTACCATGATGTGTAACATTTTCAAATGATCCCATGCGGAGGAAGTGTCCAGATGGTCAAAGTTACAACCTCAAGTGACTGGCATTACTGGTTGCTCATGATAAACTGAAAGCCAAAAGAAATGTTACAACTCTTTGAATTTGAATATAATAAAAAGTTACGTGTTCAGAAGAATTTGGTTTTTGTGTTGTAACACTTCATCAGTTTAGTGTTTTATGCTAAAATAGCAGACCTGTAACTTAAAATAAGTTATCGCCAGTTCTTCATGGGAGGGGTCAATTGTCCTATTTCCGATCATGCACAAAAACAACAAAATCATAGATTATTCAAAAGTTTAATGACAAATTGTATGTGATCAGTATCTGATATTTTCGCAGTTGGCATTTAAACATGCCTGAACTCTTTATCTCACAGAATAAGTCAGTCGTCTGATGAAAGCAGGTGGTATCTGCCTCCATTCGACCATCAATGCAGCAATAAGTTGTTGACGTGTGTGTGATTTGTGTCGACGTTGACGGTTCCTTCGATCGATGTAGGCCTAATCTCAGAGGTGCTCGATGGGATTCATATCGGGCGATCTGGCAGGCCAAGGCAAAACGTGGATGTTGTTGACGTTGAGGTACTGTAACGTCACTCTGCCATGGCAACATGTGGACGACCATTGTCCAGTTGAAAAAGGCTTTTTGGATGGCGTTGTAAGAATAGGATGCCCTCTGACTGAAGGACCCTATCAATGTACCTCTGCGCCGTCAGATTGCCGTCAATGACAATGAGGCCGGTGGTTGCGTTGCTGCGTATCCCATCCCAGACCATGACGCTGTCTCCACCGAAAGGGATAACTTCCTTTATTACTCAACCGTGGTGAGATCACTCATTAGTTAACAATGAGTTGGTAACACACATGTGTGTTACCATCTCGTGCAAAGAAACGGAACTACTTTCGAACGTCACATGACATTGTCCAATCACGTGACTTATAAGTGGCGACTGACAAATTTTACATTCTCAACAAAATGGTTATTTATGTGAAAGAATATTTTCTAAGCGTTTTTTTTTTACATTTTAGATGCATTATCTTTTTGGTAATCATCACAAATCCATCCTTCGCTTAATCACTTGTCCACCTTCTGTGCCGTCGCAAGCAGTGTTGCCTCCTCCGCCTTTCGTAACTTTAACATGGTGTTTCGACTGTTTACTTGCTTCATTGCCACCAAAACCGTCGCTTTCCTCCACAAGCACGAAATCCGAACATGTTATCGTTTAACTACCTTTCCCCAAGTTCTATCTCCCGATTCTATCAACACATTCAGTAACTCATGTCAATGTAATCAATCAATCAATCGTTGTCGTTGACACTGTTCGCCTACATAGCGTGACCTAGAAACAGGACACATTCCGATGACGTCACTTGGCGATCTGATGACTTCACTTTGTGAGTGCATGATGTGTTGACAGTATTCGTTGCTTCTTAGTGTTTATTTTATCAATGCATCTTTTGATAATAAAATATGTTTAACCAATATACTTTGTTTCATGTTTATAGGCGTATGATATGTGTAAACATAAAAAAAATAGCGAACTATTTTATTTGGACTCATGGAAATTCATACGCTGGTTTCCCCTACTGTTCAAAGTCAGCTGATTCTTGTTTTGACGATTTGTTTACATAAATATTGATATGAGAGTTGAGTTATAAATAAAATACTAAACTCATGGCAATGTGATAACATTTTTAAGCAACTCATGAATAGAATTTGGTATCACTCACTTTCGTTCGTCTGATACCAATTCTATACACTCGTTGCTTAAACATGTTATCACATTACCATTCGTTTAGTATTCTCTATTTATTACTCAACCGTAGTGAGATCACTCATTAGATAACAATGAGTTGGTAACACACATGTGTGTTACCATCTCGTGCAAAGAAACGGAACTACTTTCGAACGTCACATGACATTGTCCAATGACGTGACTTATAAGTGGCGACTGACAAATTTTAATATTCTCAACAAAATGGTTATTTATGTGAAAGAATATTATCTAAGCGGGTTTTTTACATTTTAGATGCATTATCTTTTTGATAATCATCACAAATCCATCCTTCGCTTAATCACTTGTCCACCTTCTGTGCCGTCGCAAGCGGTGTTGCCTCCTCTGCCTACCGTAACATAACTGGTGTTTCGACTGTTTACTTGCTTCATTGCCACCAAAACCGTCGCTTTCCTCCACAAGCACGAAATCCGAACAAGTTATCGTTTAACTACCTTTCCCCAAGTTCTATCTCCCGATTCTATCAACACATTCAGTAACTCATGTCAATGTAATCAATCAATCGTTGTCGTTGACACTGTTCGCCTACATAGCGTGACCTAGAAACAGGACACATTCCGATGACGTCACTTGGCGATCTGATGACGTCACTTTGTGAGTGCATAATGTTTTGACAGTATTCGTTGCTTCTTAGTGTTTATTTTATCAATGCATCTTTTGATAATGAAATATCTTTCACCAATATACTTTGTTTCATGTTTGTGTAAACATCCAAAAAATAGCGAACTATTTTATTTGGACTCATGGAAATTCATACGCCGGTGTCCCCGACTGTTCCAAGTCAGCTGATTCTTGTTTTGACGATTTGTTTACATAAATATTGATATGAGGGTTGAGTAATAAATAAAATACTAAACTCATGGTAATGTGATAACATTTTAAGCAACTCGTGAATAGAATATGGTATCAGACTCACTTTCGTTCGTCAGATACCAATTCTATACACTCGTTGCTTAAAAATGTTATCACATTACCATGAGTTTAGTATTCTCTATGTACGCAGCAGCGTGCCTCCCTCTCACACCAGCGACGGTAGACCCTCCTTTCCCGTCTGCTACGTGAAACTGGAAACGACTTTTGTCAGAAAATAACAATCTCTGCCAGTTTTGCTTCTGCTAACGTCGAACATTTCTGGCCCAAGCAACCCTGTTTTGTCAATGTCAGCACATCAACAGCATAGCTCGCATCGGCCGGTATGACCTCAGTCCATGATGTTGGAGCCTTCTCCTCACCGTCAACAAATGTTGTCCATAAACATGTGCCAAAGAATCTTAAAAAAGTCGAAGCACATTTTTAACAAAAACGTTTTCTTGGAATCTTATAGTTGTGTTTAGAATAGAAAATCTCAATATTTCGTCATTTTCAGGCAAAGTAATGCATTAATATTTCCAAAAACATAACTTATTTCCTTTTTTATGAGTGTGCATTCATTATCAAAGAAAACAATGTCAGTTTGGTTAATTTGTACAATTTTCACTTCAGTTATTGCATGATCGGTAATAGGACAATTGACCACACCCATGTAGAACTGGCGACAACTTATTTACTATTAAAATCACAGGTCTGCCATTTTAGCACACAACACGAAACTGATGGAGTGTTAAAACACAACAAAGTAATTTCCTCTGAACACATAACTTTTTATCACATTCAAATTTAAAGAGATGTAACATTTCTTTTGGCGGGGAATAAAAAACTAAACTTTTCTTATTTTTATATTCATCTGAAATGGATGTTACAATGAAAATTAATATATATCTTCGATTTGAATGGGAACATTTTTTTGGAGTTACAATAATTTGCTTATCATGCCTTTTTTGTTGACAATCAAAGTCAAGGTCAAGGCTTCCTAAATTCCCCTTCGTTTTATATCATGTTCTATACCTCTTCATAATGCTCAATTTGTTGTTGCTGTGGAAAAGTCGGCACAGAGGAACGGACCTTTCGGAACTTTTGGGGCTTATCAGCTTTTGCTGTGTCCCAATTGCCAATCTAGTTATATGGATATCCTGTCATCTATGCTTCATCTTGCAAATGAGTCAGAAAACACGTGCACAGTTGGAGCCAAGTAAAGTTGGATATTAGACACAATCTTACTAAGGGTTTGACTCTCTACTTTTCATAATGTTTTGTCGCCTCACGATCAGTGACCTTGAAAGCTATGTGCCAGTTAGACTCACATCAGAATATCCATACATCAGATAATCATACCACAGTTCAACAACTCAGTTGCAGGATCCCGACCCTGCCCAGAGACCTGTAAGTTCTTGGAGAACCCGTCCCTCCCCACGTGTAACACAGACACAGGAGTCTGCTCTCGAGGTTGTGTTCCTGGTTACCATGGAGACACGTGCAACAGGAAGTGTGACGTCAACTGTGAGGGGGGAACATGTCAGTGGCAAGATGGTTCTTGTACCTGCAAACTAGGCTACACCTTCAACGGCGGTTTTTGTTATGCTAGTAAAGGTAATTTGCAGTGATTCCTGTGAAATTCAACAATCCAATTTCGCCTAAAACATTTATCGTTAACTTATTTTCCTATATGCTTGATCATGTGTTCCCAGTTGCCAATGTCCCTAATATAATATGCGAGGGAATCATGGAGAATTAGTACAATGTCTATGACGTTACGTCATGTTACAATGTTGGACATGTACAAGGAGCTGGTGTTGCACTGTCCCTGTTCAGTAATGGCTGGTGTGTTTAGATAAGAAATTATTCCTTTATTTTGCGCACCATGTTTACTCTTGATTGAAGGGAAATGATAAAAGTAAGTATATCCCTTTGGTGCACAAGATCCTCTGTTTGCACAATATATTCTTCATAGCATCCATGACTGGGATTAGATTAACTATATTTTGAACACTACAGTTGATTTTAGAATGAATAAACTATTTTCAGAACTTATATCGGATTTCCCCTGTATTTAATGGTTGCATGTTCCGCAATTGCATTCAATTTCTTTCTTCCAAGCCTAACATATTTCTCACTTAATAACAATCTACGAGAATGAGCCCAGGTTCGATTAAACAAAAATGTATTTTTTCCAGGTGTGAAATGTGAATCCAATAATCACTGTTTGAATGACAAATGTGTATCGTCTAGCAGACTGAATTGTTTAGAAGGCTGCCAACATGGATGGTTCGGAGAGTTTTGTAAGCAATCATGCTTTTCTAATTGTTTCTGTGACGAAGAGTCGGGCAACTGTACGAGCTGTATCCTGGGCTGGTATGGAGAAGATTGTGGGTCTCGCTGTAGTCCGGCATGTGTAGACAAGAGGTGTGACAAAGAGTCTGGTAACTGTACAAGCTGTATCCTGGGATGGTTCGGAGCAGATTGTGGGTCTCCCTGTAGTGCAGAATGTGTGGATACAGAGTGTGACAGGGAAGGAAGTTGTGTCAGTGGTTGCAGGCAGGGCTACTATGGAGTGAAGTGCCAAGACACCTGTCCACAAGAATGCCAAAACTCTTTGTGCGATATGAATGGAACATGCAGCGCCTGTAAGAAGGGATTCTTCGGCACTTTGTGTCAGATACGTTGCTCTACATGTGCCGACAACATCTGCAATCAGACCACAGGGTTCTGTAGCAAGGGATGTAAACCAAGCTTCCATGGACCAGCCTGCACCAAATCATGCAAGACGTGCACGGAATGTAACCAGGACACTGGAACATGTACACATAAAGGTACAGTATTACTTCCGTGTATCTACATAGTTAGTCCGAATTAAGACGTTATTTAATAATAATAATAATAATAATAAATATAGTCGCAAAGCGACAATCACAGGATTCAGCCAAATATATGAGTGCCAGAGGCCATTTGTAGCGTAACTTTGTATGGTATGTGGGTTATGAAAATGGTACCTTGTAAAAAGTAACCAAACTTTTTCCATACCTACTGTTTCAAGTGCACATAACTCGAAAACTTGCCTGAAATTCTCAGAACTGACAGACAAGTTGTCAGACTGCAGGGATAAAGGGAGAGAAGGAGACAGAGGGCAGAGGAAGAAGAAATATACTTGAAAAGCCATTTTTTTTAATTTTGTTTTTTTATAAGTCCAGACTTCATTGGCGATTTGCCGTGTTGCCCTGCCCTTGGGAAGGATTTTTATAAAAAAAAATCGAAAAAAGTGCATTTTTTTCCAAGCCAAAATTTTTGAGAAAAAAAAAATAGCCATTTTATTCCTTTATCTTAAAGACATTGCCAATGTCTAACTCTCATGCAAAAATCATCAAATTCCCTGGCTAGGTTTTTTAGTTATCTGCCCTTGAAATTTGCGATTTCCAGATTTTGATCAACTTTGAAAGGTCACAGCAGAAAAAGTATTAACGTAAGGACTTTTTTGAAGTCACATTAAGAATGACAATGCTTCAGCTATACTGAGTATAAATTTCAGCTCTTTGGTGCAAGTGTCTTCAGAGAAGAAGATTGTCAAAGGCGGGTGGGGTCGGCAACGGTAAAAGCAAAATTTCCAAAATGCAAAGTTTGACCCCTCCTCGTGACCGGAAATGACTGTTCGCGAGGGATTTTATTCTTTTATCTTGAAGACCTTGCCAATGTCTACCTCTCATGCAAAAATCATCGAATTCGTCTGGATGGGTTTTGATTTATCTGCCCTTGAAGTTTGCGATTTTTACATTTTGGTCAACTTTGAAAAATCACAGCAAGAAAAGTATAAAAGTTAGGACTTTGTAGAAGTAAAATTCAGAACTACAATGCTTCAGCTACATTGAGTATGAATTTCAGCTCTCTAGTGCTCTCAGAGAAGAAGATTTTTTAAGGTGGGTGGGGTCAGAAATGGTCAAAAATGCACTAAAAGCAAGATGGCGGCCAAACCACGTGACCTACGAATTTTCGATGATTTCGTTTTTTGCAGCAATTTTGATTGCGCATCTTTAAAAAAAAAAAAGGTCTCTAGGTGCATTTTGAAAAAAAAATCAATGTTAAATTTTCGATTTTGGATCGAACTGGACCTTTAATGTATGGGCCGAATTGGCCCAAAAACTTATTGTCGCCATTCCTCAACAAGGTCTACCAGCCTGTGAAATTTGGCTTTGATAGCATCAGCCGTTTGGGCTGAAAGTTGTCCACAAAATTCGTGGAATAATAATAAAAAAAAAACACGCCAATAACAATAAGGATTATTTAGCGCCTGACCTCATAAATTGAGCACTAGGCGCTTGACAAATCCTTGATGAAAAGTACACAAAACATGGATACATAGACATACAAAAGAGACATAAAGTTGGAGGGAAAGATGATGCATAGTATAACAAAAAAGAGAAGAGTATTGTTATGAGTTTCTTCTAGGAATCCTTAAATGCTCGCTGAAAAAGGAAGGTTTTTAAAGATGTCTTGAAGGAAGCTTTAGTTAGTGGTTGTCTAAGATGTGGAGGCAGTTGGTTCCATATGAAGGGTGCTTGATATTCAAAAGAGCTTTCGCCATAAGATTTTGTTTTCACTTTAGGTGTTGAGAGGAGTCGTTGGTCTGAGGAACGGAGGTTTCTTTGCGGGCTGTATAACTGGATCATGTCTGAGAAATAATTTGGAGCAGTGTTGTTAAAGTATGAGTTTGAAACAGTAGCAATTTTATACTCTATTCGTGTTGATATGGGCAGCCAGTGAAGAGTGCAAAGTTTAGGAGAGATGTTTTCACGTTTAGATGATTTGAAGATGAGACGGGCAGCGCTGTTCTGGACCATTTGGAGTTGCTGAATGAGACATGCTGGTAGACCGGAGAGGATGGAATTGCAGTAATCTAATCTGGAGAGAATAAAAGAAGAGACTAGTGTTATAGTGGCATCAGTTGAGAGGTAGTGTCTGATGATTGTAGAGAAAACATTCAGTGATGCGGGGTTAAAATATCAAGGTTTTCGTGGCGACATAGAAGTTGATGTACATACATTATAAGAATCTGACTAATCAATAACCAACACAACAAGACGGGTTGGAGGGGTGGGGTGGATGGTAGTCAGCAGTGATGTATCAATGTAGATGTTGACATGTTTCAGATGAGAAGGGAGAGTGGAGCTCAGTACAGTTCTGGGTTGGAGGGGGCGTGACCGTTGTCGTCCTCATCATCATTGCAGTAGGCTTCTACATGTCCAGACGCTTGAAACGGTAAATGATCGATAACAGCTTTCAATTACAGCCATAATAGTTCTGATGTGGTTCGTCCCTAAATATCAAGACTTCAGTAAGAAGTAAATAAGTTTATAATTAGCGATGAATCGTCATTTAAGTATCAATAATTGGTGTGTTTTTCGACGGCGTATGTCATGATATAGGAAGAGATTTCAGTGAGAATATCAATTTGACCATACGATGTCATCCAGATAAGCATGTCCAGATTTCCAACCATAAGTTGGGAAGCTGGTTTGATCTGTGATTCAATTTCCAAAGTCTTTTCGTTTATTTGGTAATTGTGTTGTAGAGATAGTGGGTTACTTGTTTATTATGATAGTTGACAAACGAACGACATGTCATGTAAGAGTCTGATAAGGGCCTTACTGAAAACTAGATGTTATCATAATTTCCTTCCTAATGTAATAAATACAAACGTCACATCCGTTATTGAGATACAGAAAGTATCTTCCCCTGCAGGATGCACGGCGTGGTCTATGAAGCTGTCAAGTGGAGGAGGAGGACTCCTTCTGATCTACAGGATGCTCGACCCGCTCCTGCTCCTGGACACATTCAACTGGAAGAAGAGGTGTCAGCAACTCCTCCAAGTGTTTGCCCAATCCAACCGACCAGACAAACTAGCTACCTCAGACCTCGACTCAGTGACTCCGGACACAACCTTCAAGTCCAGCCCCAGTTGCAGGCTGCTGGAGTGGCTGATCAACAGGAAGACGAGCTCCAGGCGTCAGCTACTCACCCTTCACACAGACTACTACACGATCTACAACGAAGCTCTGATGAATTCGACAGACCCGGCAGCTATACGCTGCCGAGCTACATCGAGATCAACGAGGAGCTGATGGACCACCTTCCACAACCCCCTCAAGGAGCTGCAGCACCTGCTCCTCTGGTCAACAACTCCTCATTCTCTGTAGTAGCTGATGCGCACGCAACTGATCAAGTCATCAACATTCCGCTAATAGCGGAGTCCTTTGATCCACCGGAACCTGGTGACTCTTCACCTGACTGGGAACCACCAGAAAACTACGATCATCCATTTCCAGAATTCAAGCCCCGAAACAAATCTGCTTCGTCCGGTTGCACACAAGTTGATGATGAATCTAAGATTATACCATCAGGGGAGCGTCCACTTATCATAGCAAGACCTGCAAGCTACATCAAACCTCAACACAGTGGCAGCGCAATACGATTTCAACAACATATGTTATCTCCTAGGGTGTCTGATCAAGACAGTGACGACACAGTCCCAACTCAACAACGTATGTTATCTCCCATGGTGTCTGATCAACACAGTGACGTCACAGTCCCAACTCAACAACATATGTTATCTCCCAGGGTGTCTGAGCAACACAGTGACGTCACAGTCCCAACTCAACAACATATGTTATCTCCCAGGATGTCTGATCAACACAGTGACGTCACAGTCCCAACTCAACAACATATGTTATCTCCCAGGGTGTCTGAGCAACACAGTGACGACACAGTACCAACTCAACAACATATGTTATCTCCCAGGGTGTCTGAGCAACACAGTGACGACACAGTCCCAACTCAACAACATATGTTATCTCCTAGGGTGTCTGATCAACACAGTGACGACACAGTCCCAACTCAACAACATATGTTATCTCCCAGGGTGTCTGATCAACAACAAGACGAGTCAGAGGCGGCAGCTGCTCCACCTCCAGACAGACTGCTATAGGACGACCTGATGACCACACTTCCACAACCCCCTCAAGGAGCTGAAGCACCTGCTCCTGTGGTCAACAACTCCTCAACTCTGCAGTAGCTGATGTGCATGATGAGCAGGAAGATCAAAAGGATGTGACTACAACTGAAGACATAACAATTCCGCTTAATGCGGAGACTTTCAAACAATATTAGACTTGTAACTCGCAACCTGATTTTGAACCCCACCCAGACTCTGATCTTCCATTTCGAGACCACTTTAACGAGTCCAAAATGTTTCTTGCATGTAAAACTTTTGTTGAAGTTGAACAGCTTCATCTGATGTATTGTCAATTACAATTCTTAGACTCATTTATTTGAAATCAATCCTAACTTTTCAAATTTCAATTAATACAATAAATAGTGTGAAATCGAATAAATTATTTGATAAGTTTCGATTTGAAAAGTGCAATTATTATGTAAATCTCAAATCAGCACTATTTGTAAATACGATCTGCCTGTACATATTGACTTTTTTGCTTGTTTTTGTCACAGATTTATATTTTTTGTTACGATTCGTACATTGTAATAAAGATAGCCCGATGAATTACATAGCACATGATTGTATTTGTTTCAAATAAAGAGATAACCATTGTTATGATTTCATGTTGTAAACGAAAATGAATACCCACTGCAGGTGACAACGAGGATAAAACTAAAAACGCTTTTGTACTTCAGTGGTGTAGCAATGTGTATTGATAACACGTGAACTGTGAAATGTCAGCATGTGAAATGTGAATTGTTAACATCTGCAAGTATTTTCTTAAAACCTTATTTCAAATCTGTAAATGTGTAAATACGATTTGCGTGTACATGTTGTACGTGTACATTATTATGGTTTATTTTGTAACAATTTTATCCTTATGTAAGATTTGTTGTTACCATTTGTATAATAGAATAGAGATAGCCGGATGAATGACATAGCTTATGACTGTATTTGTTTCAAATAAAGAGATGACCATTATGATGATATCATGTTGTTTTTCATGTTGTTACTAAGTTATCTATTTAGTCGTGAGCACATAAGATACTACATGAAATGTAAACAGCGAATTATGTATAACTGATATTTATATCTTATAAATTACACTGTTAATAAACTGTTTCAGACATTAACAGAACATATGAATAGTAAAGTTGAGATGGAATAAACGAAAATGAATAGCCACTGCAGGGGATAGCGATGATAAAACTAAAAACTCTTTAATACTTAAGAGATATAGCAATGTAAATTGATAACATGTGAACTGTGAATTGGAACATGAGAGAAAAGGTTGACCTAGGGAATATCCTATTGTGGTAATGAATCATGGTAATAATTGTAATATGTGAAAGCTCAGCTTGCTTTGTGTATGTCATACAGATCGACAGCAGAGCTGGTTCATGGTCGAGGTTTAAATATTCAGCCAAAATAAAATTCATTTCCGTTGTGAAATATTGGTAGTTAATAAGATTAGAGGAGAGTGAACGGCTTTAAAATGTTTGTAGTTAGTACTTACTATGATTAAGGAAGGGTGAACGACTGTGTAATAATGGTAGTTACTAAAATTAGAGGATAGTGAACGATTGTGAAATATTGGTAGTTACTGAGCTTAGAGGACAGAGAACGGCTGTGTAATATTGGTAGTTACTGAGCTTAGAGGAGAGTACACGACTGTGTAATACTGGTAGTTACTGAGCTTAGAGGAGAGTGAACGACTGTGTAATATTGGTAGTTACTGAGCTTAGAGGAGAGTGAACGGCTGTGAAATATTGGTAGTTACTGAGCTTAGAGGAGAGTGAACGACTGTGTAATATTGGTAGTTACTGAGCTTAGAGGAGAGTGAACGACTGTTAAATATTGGTAGTTACTGAGCTTAGAGGAGAGTGAACGACTGTGTAATATTGGTAGTTACTGAGCTTAGAGGAGAGTGAACGACTGTGTAATATTGGTAGTTACTGAGCTTAGAGGAGAGTGAACGACTGTGTAATATTGGTAGTTACTGAGCTTAGAGGAGAGTGAACGGCTGTGAAATATTGGTAGTTACTGAGCTTAGAGGAGAGTGAACGACTGTGTAATATTGGTAGTTACTGAGCTTAGAGGAGAGTGAACGACTGTGTAATATTGGTAGTTACTAAGATTAGAGGAGAGTGAACGACTGTGAAATATTGGTAGTTACTGAGCTTCAAGGAAAGTGAACGACAGTGAAATATTGGTAGTTACTGATCTTAGAGGAGAGTGAACAACTGTGAAATACTGGTAATTAATGAGTTTAGAGGAGAGTGAACGACTGTGTAATAAAGGTAGTTACTGAGCTTAGAGGAGAGTGAACGGCTGTGAAATATTGGTAGTGACTGAGCTTAGAGGAGAGTGAACGACTGTGAAATATTGGTAGTTACTGAGCTTAGAGTAGAGTGAACGACTGTGTAATATTGGTAGTTAATTAGCTTAGAGTAGAGTGAACGACTGTGTAATATTGGTAGTTAATGAGCTTAGAGTAGAGTGAACGACTGTGTAATATTGGTAGTTAATGAGCTTAGATGAGAGTGAACGACAGTGAAATATTGATAGTTATTGAGCTTAGAGGAGAGTGAACGACTGTGTTATATTGGTAGTTACTGAGCTTAGAGGAGAGTGAACGACAGTGAAATATTGGTAGTTACTGAGCTTAGAGGAGAGTGAACGACTGTGAAATATTGGTAGTTACTGAGCTTAGAGGAGAGTGAACGACTGTGAAATATTGGTAGTTACTGAGCTTATAGGAGAGGGAACGGCTGTGCAATATTGGTAGTTACTGAGCTTAGAGGAGAGTGAACGACTGTGTAATATTGGTAGTTACTGAGCTTAGAGGAGAGTGAACGACTGTGTAATGTTGGTAGTTACTGAGCTTAGAGGAGAGTGAACGACTGTGAAATGTTGGTAGTTACTGAGCTTTGAGGAGAGTGAACGACTGTGAAATATTGGTAGTTACTGAGCTTAGAGGAGAGTGAACGACTGTGATATATTGGTAGTTACTGAGCTTAGAGAAGAGTGAACGACTGTGTAATATTGGTAGTTCCTGAGCTTAGAGGAGAGTGAACGACTGTGAAATATTGGTAGTTAATGAGCTTAGAGGAGAGTGAACGACTGTGAAATATTGGTAGTTACTGAGCTTAGAGGAGAGTGAATGGCTGTGTAATATTGGTAGTTACTGAGCTTAGAGGAGAGTGAACGGCTATGAAATATTGGTAGTTACTGCGCTTAGAGGAGAGTGAAGGACTGTGAAATATTGGTAGTTACTGAGCTTAGAGGAGAGTGGACGGCTATGAAATATTGGTAGTTACTGAGCTTAGAGGAGAGTGAATGGCTGTGTAATATTGGTAGTTACTGAGCTTAGAGGAGAGTGAACGGCTATGAAATATTGGTAGTTACTTCGCTTAGAGGAGAGTGAAGGACTGTGAAATATTGGTAGTTACTGAGCTTAGAGGAGAGTGGACGGCTATGAAATATTGGTAGTTATTGCGCTTAGAGGAGAGTGAACGACTGTGAAATATTTGTAGTTTCTGAGCTTAGAGGAGAGTGAACGACTGTTAAATATTGGTAGTTACTGAGCTTAGAGGAGAGTGAACGACTGTGAAATATTGGTAGTTAATGAGCTTAGAGGAGAGTGAACGACTGTGTAATATTGGTAGTTACTGAGCTTAGAGGAGAGTGAACGACTGTGTAATATTGGTAGTTACTGAGCTTAGAGGAGAGTGAACGACTGTGTAATATTGGTAGTTACTAAGATTAGAGGAGAGTGAACGACTGTGAAATATTGGTAGTTACTGAGCTTCAAGGAAAGTGAACGACAGTGAAATATTGGTAGTTACTGATCTTAGAGGAGAGTGAACAACTGTGAAATACTGGTAATTAATGAGTTTAGAGGAGAGTGAACGACTGTGTAATAAAGGTAGTTACTGAGCTTAGAGGAGAGTGAACGGCTGTGAAATATTGGTAGTTACTGAGCTTAGAGGAGAGTGAATGACTGTGAAATATTGGTAGTTACTGAGCTTAGAGGAGAGTGAACGACTGTGAAATGTTGGTAGTTACTGAGCTTTGAGGAGAGTGAACGACTGTGAAATATTGGTAGTTACTGAGCTTAGAGGAGAGTGAACGACTGTGATATATTGGTAGTTACTGAGCTTAGAGAAGAGTGAACGACTGTGTAATATTGGTAGTTCCTGAGCTTAGAGGAGAGTGAACGACTGTGAAATATTGGTAGTTAATGAGCTTAGAGGAGAGTGAACGACTGTGTAATAAAGGTAGTTACTGAGCTTAGAGGAGAGTGAACGGCTGTGAAATATTGGTAGTTACTGAGCTTAGAGTAGAGTGAACGACTGTGTAATATTGGTAGTTAATGAGCTTAGAGTAGAGTGAACGACTGTGTAATATTGGTAGTTAATGAGCTTAGAGTAGAGTGAACGACTGTGTAATATTGGTAGTTAATGAGCTTAGATGAGAGTGAACGACAGTGAAATATTGATAGTTATTGAGCTTAGAGGAGAGTGAACGACTGTGTTATATTGGTAGTTACTGAGCTTAGAGGAGAGTGAACGACAGTGAAATATTGGTAGTTACTGAGCTTAGAGGAGAGTGAACGACTGTGAAATATTGGTAGTTACTGAGCTTAGAGGAGAGTGAACGACTGTGAAATATTGGTAGTTACTGAGCTTATAGGAGAGGGAACGGCTGTGCAATATTGGTAGTTACTGAGCTTAGAGGAGAGTGAACGACTGTGTAATATTGGTAGTTACTGAGCTTAGAGGAGAGTGAACGACTGTGTAATGTTGGTAGTTAATGAGCTTAGAGGAGAGTGAACGACTGTGAAATGTTGGTAGTTACTGAGCTTTGAGGAGAGTGAACGACTGTGAAATATTGGTAGTTACTGAGCTTAGAGGAGAGTGAACGACTGTGATATATTGGTAGTTACTGAGCTTAGAGAAGAGTGAACGACTGTGTAATATTGGTAGTTCCTGAGCTTAGAGGAGAGTGAAAGACTGTGAAATATTGGTAGTTAATGAGCTTAGAGGAGAGTGAACGACTGTGAAATATTGGTAGTTACTGAGCTTAGAGGAGAGTGAATGGCTGTGTAATATTGGTAGTTACTGAGCTTAGAGGGGAGTGAACGGCTATGAAATATTGGTAGTTACTGCGCTTAGAGGAGAGTGAAGGACTGTGAAATATTGGTAGTTACTGAGCTTAGAGGAGAGTGGACGGCTATGAAATATTGGTAGTTACTGAGCTTAGAGGAGAGTGAATGGCTGTGTAATATTGGTAGTTACTGAGCTTAGAGGAGAGTGAACGGCTATGAAATATTGGTAGTTACTGCGCTTAGAGGAGAGTGAAGGACTGTGAAATATTGGTAGTTACTGAGCTTAGAGGAGAGTGGACGGCTATGAAATATTGGTAGTTATTGCGCTTAGAGGAGAGTGAACGACTGTGAAATATTGGTAGTTTCTGAGCTTAGAGGAGAGTGAACGACTGTTAAATATTGGTAGTTACTGAGCTTAGAGGAGAGTGAACGACTGTGAAATATTGGTAGTTAATGAGCTTAGAGGAGAGTGAACGACTGTGTAATATTGGTAGTTACTGAGCTTAGAGGAGAGTGAACGACTGTGTAATATTGGTAGTTACTGAGCTTAGAGGAGAGTGAACGACTGTGATATATTGGTAGTTACTAAGATTAGAGGAGAGTGAACGACTGTGAAATATTGGTAGTTACTGAGCTTCAAGGAAAGTGAACGACAGTGAAATATTGGTAGTTACTGATCTTAGAGGAGAGTGAACAACTGTGAAATACTGGTAATTAATGAGTTTAGAGGAGAGTGAACGACTGTGTAATAAAGGTAGTTACTGAGCTTAGAGGAGAGTGAACGGCTGTGAAATATTGGTAGTTACAGAGCTTTGAGGAGAGTGAACGTCTGTGAAATATTGGTAGTTACTGAGCTTAGAGGAGAGTGAATGACTGTGAAATATTGGTAGTTACTGAGCTTAGAGGAGAGTGAACGACTGTGATATATTGGTAGTTACTGACCTTAGAGGAGAGTGAACGGCTTTGTAATATTGGTAGTTACTGAGCTTAGAGTAGATTGGACGGCTATGAATAATTGGTAGTTATTGCGCTTAGAGGAGAGTGAACGACTGTGAAATATTGGTAGTTAATGAGCTTAGCGGAGAGTGAACGACTGTGATATATTGGTAGTTACTGAGCTTAGAGGAGAGTGAACGACTGTGAAATATTGGTAGTTAATGAGCTAAGAGGAGAGTGAACGACTGTGATATATTGGTAGTTACTGAGCTTAGAGGAGAGTGAACGACTGTGTAATATTGGTAGTTACTGAGCTTAGAGGAGAGTGAACGACTGTGAAATATTGGTAGTTACTGAGCTTAGAAGAGAGTGAACGACTGTGAAATATTGGTAGTTACTGAGCTTAGAGGAGAGTGAACGACTGTGAAATATTGGTAGTTACTGAGCTTAGAGGAGAGTGAACGACTGTGAAATATTGGTAGTTACTGAGCTTAGAGGAGAGTGAACGACTGTGTAATATTGGTAGTTACTGAGCTTAGAGGAGAGTGAACGACTGTGTAATATTGGTAGTTACTGAGCTTAGAGGAGAGTGAACGACTGTGAAATATTGGTAGTTACAGAGCTTAGAGGAGAGTGAACGACTGTGAAATATTGGTAGTTACAGAGCTTAGAGGAGAGTGAACGACTGTGAAATAATGGTAGTTACTGAGCTTAGAGGAGAGTGAACGACTGTGATATATTGGTAGTTACTGAGCTTAGAGGAGAGTGAAGGACTGTGAAATATTGGTAGTTACTGAGCTTAGAGGAGAGTGAACGACTGTGTAATATTGGTAGTTACTGAGCTTAGAGGAGAGTGGACGGCTATGAAATATTGGTAGTTATTGCGCTTAGAGGAGAGTGAACGATTGTGAAATATTGGTAGTTTCTGAGCTTAGAGGAGAGTGAACGACTGTTAAATATTGGTAGTTACTGAGCTTAGAGGAGAGTGAACGACTGTGAAATATTGGTAGTTAATGAGCTTAGAGGAGAGTGAACGACTGTGATATATTGGTAGTTACTGAGCTTATAGGAGAATGAACGACTGTGTAATATTGGTAGTTACTTAGCTTAGAGGAGAGTGAACGACTGTGTAATATTGGTAGTTACTGAGCTTTGAGGAGAGTGAACGACTGTGTAATATTGGTAGTTACTGAGCTTTGAGGAGAGTGAACGTCTGTGAAATATTGGTAGTTACTGAGCTTAGAGGAGAGTGAATGACTGTGAAATATTGGTAGTTACTGAGCTTAGAGGAGAGTGAACGACTGTGATATATTGGTAGTTACTGACCTTAGAGGAGAGTGAACGGCTTTGTAATATTGGTAGTTACTGAGCTTAGAGGAGATTGGACGGCTATGAAATATTGGTAGTTATTGCGCTTAGAGGAGAGTGAACGACTGTGAAATATTGGTAGTTAATGAGCTTAGCGGAGAGTGAACGACTGTGATATATTGGTAGTTACTGAGCTTAGAGGAGAGTGAACGACTGTGAAATATTGGTAGTTAATGAGCTAAGAGGAGAGTGAACGACTGTGATATATTGGTAGTTACTGAGCTTAGAGGAGAGTGAACGACTGTGTAATATTGGTAGTTACTGAGCTTAGAGGAGAGTGAACGACTGTGAAATATTGGTAGTTACTGAGCTTAGAGGAGAGTGAACGACTGTGAAATATTGGTAGTTACTGAGCTTAGAGGAGAGTGAACGACTGTGAAATATTGGTAGTTAATGAGCTAAGAGGAGAGTGAACGACTGTGATATATTGGTAGTTACTGAGCTTAGAGGAGAGTGAACGGCTGTGTAATATTGGTAGTTACTGAGCTTAGAGGAGAGTGAACGACTGTGAAATATTGGTAGTTACTGAGCTTAGAAGAGAGTGAACGACTGTGAAATATTGGTAGTTACTGAGCTTAGAGGAGAGTGAACGACTGTGAAATATTGGTAGTTAATGAGCTTAGAGGAGAGTGAACGGCTGTGAAATATTGGTAGTTACTGAGCTTTGAGGAGAGTGAACGTCTGTGAAATATTGGTAGTTACTGAGCTTAGAGGAGAGTGAATGACTGTGAAATATTGGTAGTTACTGAGCTTAGAGGAGAGTGAACGACTGTGATATATTGGTAGTTACTGACCTTAGAGGAGAGTGAACGGCTTTGTAATATTGGTAGTTACTGAGCTTAGAGTAGATTGGACGGCTATGAAATATTGGTAGTTATTGCGCTTAGAGGAGAGTGAACGACTGTGAAATATTGGTAGTTAATGAGCTTAGCGGAGAGTGAACGACTGTGATATATTGGTAGTTACTGAGCTTAGAGGAGAGTGAACGACTGTGAAATATTGGTAGTTAATGAGCTAAGAGGAGAGTGAACGACTGTGATATATTGGTAGTTACTGAGCTTAGAGGAGAGTGAACGACTGTGTAATATTGGTAGTTACTGAGCTTAGAGGAGAGTGAACGACTGTGAAATATTGGTAGTTACTGAGCTTAGAAGAGAGTGAACGACTGTGAAATATTGGTAGTTACTGAGCTTAGAGGAGAGTGAACGACTGTGAAATATTGGTAGTTACTGAGCTTAGAGGAGAGTGAACGACTGTGAAATATTGGTAGTTACTGAGCTTAGAGGAGAGTGAACGACTGTGTAATATTGGTAGTTACTGAGCTTAGAGGAGAGTGAACGACTGTGTAATATTGGTAGTTACTGAGCTTAGAGGAGAGTGAACGACTGTGAAATATTGGTAGTTACAGAGCTTAGAGGAGAGTGAACGATTGTGAAATATGGGTAGTTACAGAGCTTAGAGGAGAGTGAACGACTGTGAAATATTGGTAGTTACTGAGCTTAGAGGAGAGTGAACGACTGTGAAATTTTGGTAGTTACTGAGCTTAGAGGAGAGTGAACGACTGTGAAATATTGGTAGTTACAGAGCTTAGAGGAGAGTGAACGACTGTGAAATATTGGTAGTTACAGAGCTTAGAGGAGAGTGAACGACTGTGAAATAATGGTAGTTACTGAGCTTAGAGGAGAGTGAACGACTGTGATATATTGGTAGTTACTGAGCTTAGAGGAGAGTGAAGGACTGTGAAATATTGGTAGTTACTGAGCTTAGAGGAGAGTGAACGACTGTGTAATATTGGTAGTTACTGAGCTTAGAGGAGAGTGGACGGCTATGAAATATTGGTAGTTATTGCGCTTAGAGGAGAGTGAACGATTGTGAAATATTGGTAGTTTCTGAGCTTAGAGGAGAGTGAACGACTGTTAAATATTGGTAGTTACTGAGCTTAGAGGAGAGTGAACGACTGTGAAATATTGGTAGTTAATGAGCTTAGAGGAGAGTGAACGACTGTGATATATTGGTAGTTACTGAGCTTATAGGAGAATGAACGACTGTGTAATATTGGTAGTTACTTAGCTTAGAGGAGAGTGAACGACTGTGTAATATTGGTAGTTACTGAGCTTTGAGGAGAGTGAACGACTGTGTAATATTGGTAGTTACTGAGCTTTGAGGAGAGTGAACGTCTGTGAAATATTGGTAGTTACTGAGCTTAGAGGAGAGTGAATGACTGTGAAATATTGGTAGTTACTGAGCTTAGAGGAGAGTGAACGACTGTGATATATTGGTAGTTACTGACCTTAGAGGAGAGTGAACGGCTTTGTAATATTGGTAGTTACTGAGCTTAGAGGAGATTGGACGGCTATGAAATATTGGTAGTTATTGCGCTTAGAGGAGAGTGAACGACTGTGAAATATTGGTAGTTAATGAGCTTAGCGGAGAGTGAACGACTGTGATATATTGGTAGTTACTGAGCTTAGAGGAGAGTGAACGACTGTGAAATATTGGTAGTTAATGAGCTAAGAGGAGAGTGAACGACTGTGATATATTGGTAGTTACTGAGCTTAGAGGAGAGTGAACGACTGTGAAATATTGGTAGTTAATGAGCTTAGAGGAGAGTGAACGACTGTGAAATATTGGTAGTTACTGAGCTTAGAAGAGAGTGAACGACTGTGAAATATTGGTAGTTACTGAGCTTAGAGGAGAGTGAACGACTGTGAAATATTGGTAGTTAATGAGCTAAGAGGAGAGTGAACGACTGTGATATATTGGTAGTTACTGAGCTTAGAGGAGAGTGAACGGCTGTGTAATATTGGTAGTTACTGAGCTTAGAGGAGAGTGAACGACTGTGAAATATTGGTAGTTACTGAGCTTAGAAGAGAGTGAACGACTGTGAAATATTGGTAGTTACTGAGCTTAGAGGAGAGTGAACGACTGTGAAATATTGGTAGTTAATGAGCTTAGAGGAGAGTGAACGGCTGTGAAATATTGGTAGTTACTGAGCTTTGAGGAGAGTGAACGTCTGTGAAATATTGGTAGTTACTGAGCTTAGAGGAGAGTGAATGACTGTGAAATATTGGTAGTTACTGAGCTTAGAGGAGAGTGAACGACTGTGATATATTGGTAGTTACTGACCTTAGAGGAGAGTGAACGGCTTTGTAATATTGGTAGTTACTGAGCTTAGAGTAGATTGGACGGCTATGAAATATTGGTAGTTATTGCGCTTAGAGGAGAGTGAACGACTGTGAAATATTGGTAGTTAATGAGCTTAGCGGAGAGTGAACGACTGTGATATATTGGTAGTTACTGAGCTTAGAGGAGAGTGAACGACTGTGAAATATTGGTAGTTAATGAGCTAAGAGGAGAGTGAACGACTGTGATATATTGGTAGTTACTGAGCTTAGAGGAGAGTGAACGACTGTGTAATATTGGTAGTTACTGAGCTTAGAGGAGAGTGAACGACTGTGAAATATTGGTAGTTACTGAGCTTAGAAGAGAGTGAACGACTGTGAAATATTGGTAGTTACTGAGCTTAGAGGAGAGTGAACGACTGTGAAATATTGGTAGTTACTGAGCTTAGAGGAGAGTGAACGACTGTGTAATATTGGTAGTTACTGAGCTTAGAGGAGAGTGAACGACTGTGTAATATTGGTAGTTACTGAGCTTAGAGGAGAGTGAACGACTGTGTAATATTGGTAGTTACTGAGCTTAGAGGAGAGTGAACGACTGTGAAATATTGGTAGTTACAGAGCTTAGAGGAGAGTGAACGATTGTGAAATATGGGTAGTTACAGAGCTTAGAGGAGAGTGAACGACTGTGAAATATTGGTAGTTACTGAGCTTAGAGGAGAGTGAACGACTGTGAAATTTTGGTAGTTACTGAGCTTAGAGGAGAGTGAAGGACTGTGAAATATTGGTAGTTACTGAGCTTAGAGGAGAGTGAACGACTGTGTAATATTGGTAGTTACTGAGCTTAGAGGAGAGTGGACGGCTATGAAATATTGGTAGTTATTGCGCTTAGAGGAGAGTGAACGATTGTGAAATATTGGTAGTTTCTGAGCTTAGAGGAGAGTGAACGACTGTTAAATATTGGTAGTTACTGAGCTTAGAGGAGAGTGAACGACTGTGAAATATTGGTAGTTAATGAGCTTAGAGGAGAGTGAACGACTGTGATATATTGGTAGTTACTGAGCTTATAGGAGAATGAACGACTGTGTAATATTGGTAGTTACTTAGCTTAGAGGAGAGTGAACGACTGTGTAATATTGGTAGTTACTGAGCTTTGAGGAGAGTGAACGACTGTGTAATATTGGTAGTTACTGAGCTTTGAGGAGAGTGAACGTCTGTGAAATATTGGTAGTTACTGAGCTTAGAGGAGAGTGAATGACTGTGAAATATTGGTAGTTACTGAGCTTAGAGGAGAGTGAACGACTGTGATATATTGGTAGTTACTGACCTTAGAGGAGAGTGAACGGCTTTGTAATATTGGTAGTTACTGAGCTTAGAGGAGATTGGACGGCTATGAAATATTGGTAGTTATTGCGCTTAGAGGAGAGTGAACGACTGTGAAATATTGGTAGTTAATGAGCTTAGCGGAGAGTGAACGACTGTGATATATTGGTAGTTACTGAGCTTAGAGGAGAGTGAACGACTGTGAAATATTGGTAGTTAATGAGCTAAGAGGAGAGTGAACGACTGTGATATATTGGTAGTTACTGAGCTTAGAGGAGAGTGAACGACTGTGTAATATTGGTAGTTACTGAGCTTAGAGGAGAGTGAACGACTGTGAAATATTGGTAGTTACTGAGCTTAGAAGAGAGTGAACGACTGTGAAATATTGGTAGTTACTGAGCTTAGAGGAGAGTGAACGACTGTGAAATATTGGTAGTTAATGAGCTAAGAGGAGAGTGAACGACTGTGATATATTGGTAGTTACTGAGCTTAGAGGAGAGTGAACGACTGTGTAATATTGGTAGTTACTGAGCTTAGAGGAGAGTGAACGACTGTGAAATATTGGTAGTTACTGAGCTTAGAAGAGAGTGAACGACTGTGAAATATTGGTAGTTACTGAGCTTAGAGGAGAGTGAACGACTGTGAAATATTGGTAGTTAATGAGCTTAGAGGAGAGTGAACGACTGTGTAATATTGGTAGTTACTGAGCTTAGAGGAGAGTGAACGACTGTGTAATATTGGTAGTTACTGAGCTTAGAGGAGAGTGAACGACTGTGTAATATTGGTAGTTACTAAGATTAGAGGAGAGTGAACGACTGTGAAATATTGGTAGTTACTGAGCTTCAAGGAAAGTGAACGACAGTGAAATATTGGTAGTTACTGATCTTAGAGGAGAGTGAACAACTGTGAAATACTGGTAATTAATGAGTTTAGAGGAGAGTGAACGACTGTGTAATAAAGGTAGTTACTGAGCTTAGAGGAGAGTGAACGGCTGTGAAATATTGGTAGTTACTGAGCTTTGAGGAGAGTGAACGTCTGTGAAATATTGGTAGTTACTGAGCTTAGAGGAGAGTGAACGACTGTGATATATTGGTAGTTACTGACCTTAGAGGAGAGTGAACGGCTTTGTAATATTGGTAGTTACTGAGCTTAGAGTAGATTGGACGGCTATGAAATATTGGTAGTTATTGCGCTTAGAGGAGAGTGAACGACTGTGAAATATTGGTAGTTAATGAGCTTAGCGGAGAGTGAACGACTGTGATATATTGGTAGTTACTGAGCTTAGAGGAGAGTGAACGACTGTGAAATATTGGTAGTTAATGAGCTAAGAGGAGAGTGAACGACTGTGATATATTGGTAGTTACTGAGCTTAGAGGAGAGTGAACGACTGTGTAATATTGGTAGTTACTGAGCTTAGAGGAGAGTGAACGACTGTGAAATATTGGTAGTTACTGAGCTTAGAAGAGAGTGAACGACTGTGAAATATTGGTAGTTACTGAGCTTAGAGGAGAGTGAACGACTGTGAAATATTGGTAGTTACTGAGCTTAGAGGAGAGTGAACGACTGTGAAATATTGGTAGTTACTGAGCTTAGAGGAGAGTGAACGACTGTGTAATATTGGTAGTTACTGAGCTTAGAGGAGAGTGAACGACTGTGTAATATTGGTAGTTACTGAGCTTAGAGGAGAGTGAACGACTGTGAAATATTGGTAGTTACAGAGCTTAGAGGAGAGTGAACGACTGTGAAATATTGGTAGTTACAGAGCTTAGAGGAGAGTGAACGACTGTGAAATATTGGTAGTTACTGAGCTTAGAGGAGAGTGAACGACTGTGATATATTGGTAGTTACTGAGCTTAGAGGAGAGTGAAGGACTGTGAAATATGGTTGAAATAATGACCGATGACTGAGTGAATATCTGTGATAACCATCGAGCGATCAGCGAGATGGTTATCACAGATATTCACGAGGTCGAGGTTATTATTTCACATACACTACATGGTTATTGTTTAAACTGTTTTCCATTTTTAATGAAAATATCAATATTAGCCGAATATAAGTTTGTTGATAATGAGTTCAAAAGTGACAATGGTGTCTAGCATGATTAACTTCCACTCCTGAGGAATGGATCAATTTCATTTTAACACTGCGCGTATTTCACGTGCATTTGGAGATAATACTGGCGAAATTGTCGGTAAAACAATTCTAAGCCGTTTACCAACTGTGCATTTTCATTCTTTTACCGAGCTATTAACCTTAAAATGTCACACTGAACTGAACAATAATTTAATTATTTTGATACAAATTTTAAACGGACGTCAATGAATTTGTTGGTGGCAATGTTGTAAAATGTAATAATCCGTCACTAGTCAAAAACTGTGTGGCTGCACGGACGTCGTCTATTTCATCTTGCGATGCACGGACTTCTTGTACGACACGTCGCTGAGCAACTCCTCAAAATTCACGTGCAGCACACAACCTAAAGCACATGGTTTCAAGAAGGTTGGGACAATGGAGTGCTCTCCGCCGCTGGTGTCAAACAGATATATTTGCCGGTGTTTCGAGGTATTTCCCGGAGGTGAGATTGATCGCAAAGTATACTTTATTTGTTGTTTCATGTAATAGACTCGGAAATATGTTTAAAGCATTACAAGGAATCAAAAGATGCGTGTACGCATTTTCTGCTTTAGAAATGCTTTTTAGTATTTTAATATGTATATAAAATGCAGACAAATATTGGTATTAGCTAGATTTCTGACTTTGAGATCAGTTTGGTATGATAATATCTTCAATAAATTTCGTGTGAACGTTGAAACTATCAATCGTACATTAAACAATAAGATACTAAATTATTCGAAAGTCGATGTTAGAAATGACAGTTCCAAACTTAAGTTACTATTTCGGGGAAAGCGTGATGATATGAAATATGCATGTATGTAAATGGAAATGTGTTTTTGTCAGCACTTGAAATCAGACTGTTAGTAGCGTTAAACCTTTGAATGTTTCAGGAACTACGCATGGATGATAGCTGGACAGTTAAATGTTTGCTGATACTGAAGTCGGCTTTCTTGTGCATTGTTTCAAAAGGACCATTTCATGCTTGTGACCTCCCGACAACTGACTTCCTATGAAGGATTTGGAACATTAATTGAAGAGAACACTAGCATAGATACTGAGGCCCAACGGGATTGTGTGTGCGAGTGTTTGATAAATGTAAATGTTAACATGTTTCAAGGAAACCAAATAGAAAGAATTGAAAGCAGTATGAACATATAATATGAAAATGACTTCAAACGTTCTCTGTAATAAAGAGTATTTTTTCTGTCTTTTGTTTTCTTTTATTATCGTTCTTGCGGCCTTTGATTTTCTTTAGAATGGCATATTGAAATAAAGACATAATATATCTGAATGCACATGTGAAAATCACAACAAATTCTAAAGAATATCAAAAGTCACATTTAGAGGCGAAGGGTCATTTAGACCCGTAAGCCGAGGGCAAGTTTTTTTCGAGGTGCGATACGGTGAAGATGGCGAGGCGTAGCCGAGACATGTTCACTGTATCGAACCGAGAGGTCGGTTATCAAGAGGTTGGTTATCAGATAACCAACCTCGTGATAACCAACCTCCAGGTTGATCTGAGGTCAGTTATCTAAAAATAACTACCTCTGATATTGACCCGATAACCGCACCACGTGGTGTATTGGTAGTTACTGAGCTTTGAGGAGAGTGAACGACTGTGTAATATTGGTAGTTACTGAGCTTAGAGGAGAGTGGACGGCTATGAAATATTGGTAGTTATTGCGCTTAGAGGAGAGTGAACGACTGTGAAATATTGGTAGTTTCTGAGCTTAGAGGAGAGTGAACGACTGTTAAATATTGGTAGTTACTGAGCTTAGAGGAGAGTGAACGACTGTGAAATATTGGTAGTTAATGAGCTTAGAGGAGAGTGAACGACTGTGATATATTGGTAGTTACTGAGCTTATAGGAGAATGAACGACTGTGTAATATTGGTAGTTACTTAGCTTAGAGGAGAGTGAACGACTGTGTAATATTGGTAGTTACTGAGCTTTGAGGAGAGTGAACGACTGTGTAATATTGGTAGTTACTGAGCTTTGAGGAGAGTGAACGTCTGTGAAATATTGGTAGTTACTGAGCTTAGAGGAGAGTGAATGACTGTGAAATATTGGTAGTTACTGAGCTTAGAGGAGAGTGAACGACTGTGATATATTGGTAGTTACTGACCTTAGAGGAGAGTGAACGACTGTGTAATATTGGTAGTTACTGAGCTTAGAGGAGAGTGAACGACTGTGAAATATTGGTAGTTACTGAGCTTAGAAGAGAGTGAACGACTGTGAAATATTGGTAGTTACTGAGCTTAGAGGAGAGTGAACGACTGTGAAATATTGGTAGTTACTGAGCTTAGAGGAGAGTGAACGACTGTGAAATATTGGTAGTTACTGAGCTTAGAGGAGAGTGAACGACTGTGTAATATTGGTAGTTACTGAGCTTAGAGGAGAGTGAACGGCTTTGTAATATTGGTAGTTACTGAGCTTAGAGGAGATTGGACGGCTATGAAATATTGGTAGTTATTGCGCTTAGAGGAGAGTGAACGACTGTGAAATATTGGTAGTTAATGAGCTTAGCGGAGAGTGAACGACTGTGATATATTGGTAGTTACTGAGCTTAGAGGAGAGTGAACGACTGTGAAATATTGGTAGTTAATGAGCTAAGAGGAGAGTGAACGACTGTGATATATTGGTAGTTACTGAGCTTAGAGGAGAGTGAACGACTGTGTAATATTGGTAGTTACTGAGCTTAGAGGAGAGTGAACGACTGTGAAATATTGGTAGTTACTGAGCTTAGAAGAGAGTGAACGACTGTGAAATATTGGTAGTTACTGAGCTTAGAGGAGAGTGAACGACTGTGAAATATTGGTAGTTACTGAGCTTAGAGGAGAGTGAACGACTGTGAAATATTGGTAGTTACTGAGCTTAGAAGAGAGTGAACGACTGTGTAATATTGGTAGTTACTGAGCTTAGAGGAGAGTGAACGACTGTGTAATATTGGTAGTTACTGAGCTTAGAGGAGAGTGAACGACTGTGAAATATTGGTAGTTACAGAGCTTAGAGGAGAGTGAACGACTGTGAAATATTGGTAGTTACAGAGCTTAGAGGAGAGTGAACGACTGTGAAATATTGGTAGTTACAGAGCTTAGAGGAGAGTGAACGACTGTGAAATATTGGTAGTTACTGAGCTCAGAGGAGAGTGAACGGCTGTGTAATATTGGTAGTTACTGAGCTTAGAGGAGAGTGAACGACTGTGAAATATTGGTAGTTACAGAGCTTAGAGGAGAGTGAACGACTGTGAAATATTGGTAGTCACTGAGCTCAGAGGAGAGTGAACGACTGTGAAATATTGGTAGTTACTGAGCTTAGAGGAGAGTGAACGACTGTGATATATTGGTAGTTACTGAGCTTAGAGGAGAGTGAAGGACTGTGAAATATTGGTAGTTACTGAGCTTAGAGGAGAGTGAACGACTGTGTAATATTGGTAGTTACTGAGCTTAGAGGAGAGTGGACGGCTATGAAATATTGGTAGTTATTGCGCTTAGAGGAGAGTGAAGGACTGTGAAATATTGGTAGTTACTGAGCTTAGAGGAGAGTGAACGACTGTGAAATATTGGTAGTTACTGAGCTTTGAGGAGAGTGAACGTCTGTGAAATATTGGTAGTTACTGAGCTTAGAGGAGAGTGAACGACTGTGAAATATTGGTAGTAACTGAGCTTAGAGGAGAGTGAACGACTGTGAAATATTGGTAGTTACTGAGCTTAGAGGAGAGTGAACGACTGTGATATATTGGTAGTTACTGACCTTAGAGGAGAGTGAACGGCTGTGTAATATTGGTAGTTACTGAGCTTAGAGGAGATTGGACGGCTATGAAATATTGGTAGTTATTGCGCTTAGAGGAGAGTGAACGACTGTGAAATATTGGTAGTTAATGAGCTTAGAGGAGAGTGAACGACTGTGATATATTGGTAGTTACTGAGCTTAGAGGAGAGTGAACGACTGTGAAATATTGGTAGTTAATGAGCTTAGAGGAGAGTGAACGACTGTGATATATTGGTAGTTACTGAGCTTAGAGGAGAGTGAACGACTGTGAAATATTGGTAGTTAATGAGCTTAGAGGAGAGTGAGCGACTGTGATATATTGGTTGTTACTGAGCTTAGAGGACCTTTTGAAATCGTGGTATGATCCACACAAAGGACGGACACATTCACACCCTCTTCTCACCAGCCTAGCCGTTGTAAGACACACCTTCTTGTTCCTTAGTGTGTCAGCAAATTCATATCACATTCAATATTGTGGGGGTTGCGTGAATGATAATGAACATGAATAGATTCTGATCACTTGTGAAGAGTTCTGTCCCCAGTTTAAACATTGCAAAAGTCGATATCACTAATGATTGCTCAAAATCCACTCTTTGTTTTGTCGCAAATGTTTCAAAATGTATAATTTTATAAAATGTATTGTTTATACTCCATTATTAATATATTTGACGACCGTTTCATTGGACAATATTAACAGCCATACTACGGAAAACCGAAATATATATGTGAAGATAGTGTATGTGAGTAAAATTAATTGGGCTTCGAAGTGTCGGGATCTGTTGTACCGTTTAGGCTTTGGTTATGTCTGGGGACAGCAATTTGTTAGTCTTCCTACGTCGTTCTTATCCGAGTTTATGAGTCGGTTAAAATGTATTCATGAGCAGAATTGGCATAGCTCTCTTCAAACTGGCACCAAATCTATCGCTTATTCTTATTTCAAACTATCATTTTCAAAGGAATTATACTTAAGTGTGGTTAATATCAAGAAGTTTAGAGTAGCTATTGCTCAATTGAGATGTTTTTCACATCATTTACTTTTCGAAACCGGAAGGCATTTTAATATAAATAGATATGATAGACTGTGCTTACAATGTGATGAAGGTTATATTGAGGATGAGTACCATTTTCTCCTTGTATGTTCCAAATTCCACCAACTCCGTTTTAATTATTTACCTTAGATATATTGTACGAATCCAAATAAAGCTAAATTCAAATTTCTCATGTTGACATCAGATTGCAAACTTATTAATAACTTAGCATGCTTTATTTATCATGCAATGTACCAAAGATGTCAAAGCTGAAAACCTTTTATTATATACACACCAGTTTGTCATGTACAATCTAACATATGTAGTTATGGGCCGATGGCCTACACTTCAAAAATCAAGAATTGAATTGACAAATTGAATGTGAGTGGCATTTGTATTGAAGAAGTAAAATAGTAACAGTTTTCAATAAGCTTAACAATTGATCTAAGAGACAATGTATACATATATTAAGTACATTTACTTAAGACATAGACTTATATTCAGTCACTGAAAAATAATAATTCTCAAAAAATCACCATGTTATTAAATATAAGATAGGAGCCTCGGAGAGTTGTAAGTTTCAGACACTGCAGATCTAGACTTGCTTTTTTGTTAGATCAAAATAATACTAACTATAGTCTGGGTGTAAGACTACTTAAGACACAACAGACTGTTGAATGTTTTTATTATTTTCTTCAAAAAGGGAATAAAGGCAAAACAGCCTTAGGGTCATGAAGTATTTTGTATAGAATTATCAGAAAAAATTAATCCAAAGCTGCATATATATCGGGACATGAAGTATTAGATTGTTCAGTATCAGTCTAACACTGTATTTATCGTATCATCATACGTTCTAAATAAAGCTTAGCTCAAAATCACAAATATTCATGAATAACTGAAACTAAACCTGACTGATATTTCCCTGTAGAGGCGGCCACACTTTGACCAGTCCAGTCATAGACATGAATGGTTTATTACAACTCTAAATCTACTGATCAGTCAGCTGATCTTATGTGTGTCATATGGAGAGACCTATATCCACTAACCCCTGTCACTGATAGTTCTGTGTAGTTGGAGGCAACATTTGATCACTCAATGAATCGATATATCAAAGCTTTATCAATGTATTTAACTTTCTCTCATCAGTGGATTTTTTTGTAAATTTCAATTTCAATTTTAAAGGGGCATTTTCATTATCCTGACATTTTACCCCTTAACACGTGCTACTGTCCCTTTAAAGGTTTATATTTTTCTTGTTAAGTGGTTTATGATGATTTGAAATTCAAAAGGTTTATCCTTTATGCGTTTTTCATTCATTGGTTGATTTTTGTGTTTTCCTTTCTTGAAACACAGAAACTAGTCATGATTAATATTTTCCTGCAAACTAGTCCGATTATAGACATGAATGGTTTATCAAAGCACTGATTTTTAGAACATGCACTTATCAGTCTATTGGTTGTATGTGTCATATGGAGTGACCTATATCCACTTACCACTGTCACTGATAGTTCTGTGTAGTTGGAGGCAACCTCTGATCACTCAATGAATCGATAGATCAAAGCTTTAATAATGTTTTAAACTCTCATCAATGGATTTGTGTGTGATTTACATTTCAAATAGAAGTTTATTCTTTGACAGTATACTTAGATGTACGAGCGCTAGTGACAATATCGCTGAGAAAACTCGTACATAAATATATTGTCATAAATAACGCTTTAAATAGATACAATAAATGATTATACGATAATGAGGTTAAAACGTCAGAAACTCAACGGTTAAAGACGAGCATTAGTATAGTATAGTAAATAGTTTCTAATTGAAACCATCATTGAATGTATAAGAAATTAATAAGTGAATATTGAATATGTTGATATCTATATTTGAATAAAGTCTTAAGGATTATCTCTCCGGAACATTTGCATACTTGTTTGAATACCTTGCTCTTAAAACATTCAAATATAACATCCACTCAGGAACCCACATTCAATCACTTCTTGTCAATGTTAACTTACATGAAATGTTGACATTGTGTAGAAATTACGGTTTTCAAATGAACAAAAGCATGAGTTGTTTGAATGTTGGTTTCATAATTTTCTCTAAGTAATGTTTTATCAAAAACCTGTAAACATTCACAATAGACATTTCGGTTTTGGTGTGACAAAAACATTGAGCAAATTACATTTGTGAGAGTTTATTTGTTTATATATTTCTTCTTGAGCGGTTTATCAAGATTTGAAAATCATAAACTTTCAAAGAAAGAATATCACCCTTTCAGAATGCAAGACATTGTAAAAGACGGTGTGGATACTATTGGTCAGAACACCGCGGTTCAGTTTTTGCCTAACAATGGTATTCAGCTGAGGTCGATAGAAGCAGGAACCAATGAAACCAACGCTTCTGGAACTAGCCCTGAAGACACGTACAACCACCTGTTCGCCATCAATCCACCAGAGGTCTCTTTCTCTCTAGCTAATGATGACCGGGAAACAGCTTCAGGCTATTGTGCCCTGCTTCCCTTATTCAGTGGTCTGTCTAGTCAGAATCTGGTTGAGAGCGATGGAGGGAGTGATAGAGGGAGTGATAAAGGGAACGATAGAGCAACGAATACCGGAAGTAGTGTGATCTCATTGTGTGATGAGGAGGGGAGTGATCGGCAGGATATACAAATGAAAGAAGCAGGGTCCGTTGTTGAAAACAGTGATTTACTCAAGCCAATCAAGATAGTGGCCTTACATTCTGATAAAGACAATCTTGGTCAGGTAGCTACAGATACAATGGATTTATGTCCTGAGGGAGATCAATGTACTCCAGAGCCTATCCAGATAGTCGACATACGCCCTGACAGAGAGAAACGTACTTAAGAGCCTATCCAGATAGTCGACATACGCCCTGACAGAGAGAAACGTACTTAAGAGCCTATCCAGATAGTCGACATTCGCCCTGACAGAGAGAAACGTACTCCAGAGTCTATTGAGATAGTGGACATACGCCCTGACAGAGAGAAACGTACTCCAGAGTCTATTGAGATAGTGGACATACGCCCTGACAGAGAGAAAGGTAGTCGAGAGCCTATCCAGATAGTGGACATTCGCCCTGACAGAGAGAAACGTACTCCAGAGTCTATTGAGATAGTGGACATACCCCCTAACTGAGAGAAACGTAATGCAGATTATATCCAGATAGTGGACATACCCCCTAACTGAGAGAAACGTACTCTAGAGCCTATCCAGATAGTCGACATACGCCCTGACAGAGAGAAACGTACTTAAGAGCCTATCCAGATAGTCGACATTCGCCCTGACAGAGAGAAACGTACTCCAGAGTCTATTGAGATAGTGGACATACGCCCTGACAGAGAGAAACGTACTCCAGAGTCTATTGAGATAGTGGACATTCGCCCTGACAGATAGAAACGTACTCCAGAGTCTATTGAGATAGTGGACATACGCCCTGACAGAGAGAAACGTACTCCAGAGCCTATCCAGATAGTCGACATACGCCCTGACAGCGAGAAACGTACTCCAGAGTCTATTGAGATAGTGGACATACGCCCTGACAGAGAGAAACGTACTCCAGAGTCTATTGAGATAGTGGACATTCGCCCTGACAGATAGAAACGTACCCCAGAGCCTATCCAGATAGTGGACATACGCCCTGACAGAGAGAAACGTACTCCAGAGTCTATTGAGATAGTGGACATACCCCCTAACTGAGAGAAACGTAATGCAGATCCTATCCAGATAGTGGACATACCCCCTAACTGAGAGAAACGTAATGCAGATCCTATTAAGATAGTGGACATACGCCCTAACAGAGAGAAACGTAGTCCAGAACCTATCCAGATAGTGGACATTCGCCCTGACAGAGAGAAACGTACTCCAGAGTCTATTGAGATAGTGGACATACCCCCTAACAGAGAGAAACGTAATGCAGATCCTATCCAGATAGTGGACATACGCCCTAACAGAGAGAAACGTACTCCAGAGTCTATTGAGATAGTGGACATACCCCCTGACAGAGAGAAACGTAATGCAGATCCTATCCATATAGTGGACATACGCCCTGACAGAGAGAAACGTACTCCAGAGCCTATCGAGATAGTGGACATACGCCCTGACAGAGAGAAAGGTAGTCGAGAGCCCCTCAAGATAGTGGAAATACGCCCTGACAGAGAGAAACGTAGTGGAGAGTCTATCCAGATAGTGGACATACGCCCTGACAGAGAGAAACGTACTCCAGAGCCTATCGAGACAGTGGACATACGCCATGACAGAGAGAAACGTACTCCAGAGCCTATCCAGATAGTGGACATACGTCCTGACAGAGAGAAACGTAGTGGAGAGCCTATCGAGATAGTGGACATACGCCCTGACAGAGAGAAACGTAGTGGAGAGCCTATCGAGATAGTGATCATACGCCCTGCCAGAGAGAAACGTAGTGGAGAGCCTATCCAGATAGTTAACATACGCCCTGAGAGAGAGAAACGTAGTGGAGAGCCTATCGAGATAGTGGACATACGCCCTGACAGAGCGAAACGTAGTGGAGAGCCTATCGAGATAGTGGACATACGCCCTGACAGAGCGAAACGTAGTGGAGAGCCTATCGAGATAGTGGACATACGCCCTGACAGAGAGAAACGTAGTGGAGAGCCTATCGAGATAGTGGACATACGCCCTGCCAGAGAGAAACGTAGTGGAGAGCCTATCGAGATAGTTAACATACGCCCTGAGAGAGAGAAACGTAGTGGAGAGCCTATCCAGATAGTGGACATACGCCCTGAGAGAGAGAAACGTAGTGGAGAGCCTATCGAGATAGTGGACATACGTCCTGACAGAGAGAAACGTAGTGGAGAGCCTATCCAGATAGTGGATATACGCCCTGAGAGAGAGAAACGTAGTGGAGAGCCTATCGAGATAGTGGACATACGTCCTGACAGAGAGAAACGTAGTGGAGAGCCTATCCAGATAGTGGATATACGCCCTGAGAGAGAGAAACTTAGTCCAGATCCTATCAAGATAGTGGATATACGCCCTGAGAGAGAGAAACGTAGTGGAGAGCCTATCAACATAGTGGACATACGTCCTGACAGAGAGAAACGTAGTGGAGAGCCTATCCAGATAGTGGACATACGCCCTGAGAGAGAGAAACGTAGTGGAGAGCCTATCGAGATAGTGGACATACGTCCTGACAGAGAGAAACGTAGTGGAGAGCCTATCCAGATAGTGGATATACGCCCTGAGAGAGAGAAACGTAGTGGAGAGCCTATCGAGATAGTGGACATACGTCCTGACAGAGAGAAACGTAGTGGAGAGCCTATCCAGATAGTGGATATACGCCCTGAGAGAGAGAAACTTAGTCCAGATCCTATCAAGATAGTGGATATACGCCCTGAGAGAGAGAAACGTAGTGGAGAGCCTATCAACATAGTGGACATACGTCCTGACAGAGAGAAACGTAGTGGAGAGCCTATCGAGATAGTTGACATACGCCCTGAGAGAGAGAAACGTAGTGGAGAGCCTATCCAGATAGTGGACATTCGTCCTGAGACGTGTTAGCATTTGGTTTAAACATATTTATTTCCCAAAAAAAGCAGGAACCGGATTGGTAAACAAGCAAATGCTTATATTAATACCGCTCCGGAGACGTGTTAGCATTTCAGCGCTGCATAATTTTGAGAACATTTGTCACAGCTTATGGTGACGCTGACTATCTATAACTAAAAGAAGGCTGATCAACTGCATGGCTTATTAATATATCGTTCCGATTTTTGTCTAACAAAGAGATAAACATTGCGCTGTTATAATTATGCATTTTTTTTCAAATATGTTTATAAACATTCTTAAAGGCATATTGATTTTACCAATATATTCTACTCAACATCCTCATTTAAATAACAGAGCGTGATCAAACGAGAAAACAATAAAATCCATGTATTTAGTCATGAGCTTTTTAACATGAGTCACTCAATGAATTGGACACAGCGATGTATGGATCCCTAATAAGGAACTTATAAGTTTTAAATGCCCTTTTAGAAAACGACTTTTTACAGAATCTAAAATAGTAACGTTAAAATAAAAGATATGAATACACTGACGCATGTCTTTGGGTCTTACTGATAGTGTATATGGGACGATTCCTAGATTGTGAAAGTCTCTAAGGTCGTTGTGATATCAACTCATCGCGTAGTTGGTTCCATGTGCGTAAATATAACTGATCAAGAATAGAGGTCAATAATTGATGTTCATGTAATGAAATATTGAATCGATTCCCACATTGTGTAGGGCTAGGTTATAATGTATACACTTCAGAAGCGGGGGTTTGGAGATGCATGTATATCAGCCTCAAGCTTTGTATATAGACTCCTAGATTTCAGGTTTTTTTTTCAGTTTGTCTCAATATTGTGTAATAGTTGAAAGACTTTTTCTTACTTTTTCTTACTGAATGTCTCAGTTTGCTAATTTGAGATTGTTAAAGGGCTTTCAATTTGTCTGAAGTAAGTTCAATAGTTTAAAGGGGTTTACTTAAGGGCTTGCGTTCATGGTTTTATAACAGACTCTTTTCAATTTGAGAATTATCATTACCTTTGAATTTATATTTCATCTTCAATTCTAATTTATAGATTGACGTATAGATTTGCTTTATAAGAATTATAAGCATGTTGTGTTATATTTGTCAAATATATTCGGCGTCTTTATACATTCATTAAATATGTTGTACCTTTACTATAACATTTACTTTATATTGTATTTTGGAGTGGTTTTAACAAAGCTTTGTTCTAATTTACTAATGGAATTTTATTTTGAAATAAATATTTTAAGACAAATCAATTTATAGCAATCGTTTCTTATGTTATTTATTGTTTATTAATGGTTAGATTAACTTGGTACGTGGGTTAAACTATTAGAAGATTGATATCATTATTAGCCATAAACAAGAAACATTTTCAGTAGTCTTAGATCAATGCAATGGTCTAATAATAGTAATTAAAATCGAAAGTAAATGTAATAAAAAGCACTTACAGCTGTTTGAATTCTGTCTTAACATTTAACAATTGGAACTATTGAATTTCATTTCCCTGACATTTTCCTCCTAAAAACGTGCTACTGTCCCTTTAAAGGTTCATATATTTCTCGTTACGTGGTTTATGATGATTTGAAATTCAAAAGGTTTATCATTTATGTGTTTTCATTCGTTGGTCGAGGTTTTGTTTTTTCCTTTCTTGAAAATATACATGAATAACAGAAACTAGTCATGATTACTATTTCCCTGTTGATGAAGGCTAACTTTGACCAGTCCAATCATAGACTTGGCTGGTTTATCAAAGCATTGATTGTTAGAACAATTCTGATCAGTCAGTTGTTGTGTGTATGTGTCATATGGAGAGACCTATATTCACTAACCACTGTCACTGGTAGTTCTGTGTAGTTGGAGGCAACCTCTGATCACTACATGAATCGATAGATCAAAGCTTTTTCAATGTATCAATGGATTTTTATGTGATTTTACATTTCAAATAAAAGTTTTTTCTTTGAAAGGTCACTTATATGTACAAATATTGAATGAAAAACAAATATGAATAACACTTTAAGATAAACCAAATCGACATTTTCATGAGTAAAAATGTGACAAGTATATAAGTAGATATGTTGACATTCATATTTAAATGAAGTCTTTACGATTTTCTCTCCAGGATTATATGCATTCTCGTTGACAATTACCTTGCTTATTAAAACATTTAATTATAACATCTCGGGTTCTCACATTAAATATATCATTCAATGTTTGACTTACGGGGAATGTTGACAGAGTGTTTATTCACACGAATAAAAACATACGTTGTTTGAATGTTGATAAAGAAAACCTCATAAATACATTTATATTTTTCTCTAATAAGAATGCAAGGAATGTTTTATTCAAAGGCCTTGTTAGAGGCTAATAATAGTTCAAAGCAGATATTTTTTTGCGTTAAAAAAGTGGTTTATCACGACTAAAATGGTAGATTTAAGATGTTTATTTGCTTCAATCATTCATTGCTTGAGGTTTCTGAAAATTATTGAAAACTCTGCTGGAACAAACCAAACCCTCACCACGCGTCAAATGATCACATGACTTCAATAAAAGGAAATGGCATAGTTAATAGTTATGATTCACGTTAATACACTCGCTTAGTCTTTGATCATTTATTGCGAAATAAAAATGCTAAGCATCATTAAATCAATCTTTCATTTATCATCTACTTCCTCATCATAATTCCATATAAGTCACTATCTCAAAGTTTTTGTGTAGCTATACATATCAATAGCTTGTAAGGAACATTTGTATGTTGTGTCAAAATGAATATGTCAGATGCTTTAGATTCAAAACGTTGCAATATCGTCATGTTGATTTTATTGCTTAGAAAGTGATAACCTGGTTGATTTTAAACAATTTTCCAATAAAAATATAGGACAAAAATGAAAATCTTTTACAAAAGTATACAGATGTCCTGAAAACAACTCTCAGGTTTACAAATCAGTAGTTTCATGTCAGGGATGCATAGGGGTTTATACTTACAAACCTTACCTTGTTCATACTTTTTGCTTGGGGGAAGACTTTTGATATCTTACATGTGCATATATCATGATCAGACCTTCAGAAAAACTCATAATTTTTTTAATCGTGACCTTGGCCTTGACGCAGCAAGTATTTTTCGAAAAATCTAACCTTGGCGATAACTTCTGATTGGATAGAGATATAACTTTGATATTTCACATGTGCATTCACCATGAGAAGGCCTTTCAGATGAGGTCATAACTTTTGACCTTGACCTTTGCGTCGGGGGCGTCAGTGTTACTTTATTACTTTGCACTTCAACAAACTTATATGCATGTAACCTTCACAGTCATGGATTATATTTTAATCTATTCCGTAGCTGCTATTATTATTGTATATTGAGAATTTCAAAAACAAATGTGATACTGAACATTTGCTTACCAGCCTGTTTTTTTTAAAATAAATTTATTGCACATACAAAAAACAGTACCCTGACTGATAAACCATATATTACAAATATTTACATTTATTGATAACCATATCCATGTGAGTAATATATGTCCTCTGAAGTTTAAAGCGCGTTATACACGCTGACTGATCTATGACATGAAACAGCGATATCAAAGTTTAATGTGTTGGAATGTTTAGTGAAAACGGGCTAATAATGTATGAACTTATAGAAATATGTGATTAAAAAGTATTTTATTCACTCTGTGTCACGACTCGGAGAATACTTCTTTTAGAAACCGTTCATTTATGATAGAAGATATATCAAAGCTGGTTCCTTGAATAAATGATAAGGAATTTCAACACAAATTAGTCAATTTATGTTTAGAAATAGCAAGACAACGACAAAGCAACATCCAATGCTATAAACAATAAATACATCCGCCTACTATAACTCACTCCATCAGGTAAATGTTAAGTTAGATAAACAGGAACTAAAGGAACCAAAATGTTTTAAATATTCAAATACTTGAAACACAAAACATAGTTTGTAAAGCATGCGTTGTGTAGTGGAGCGAGTAAATGATATTCTGTCAATTGCAAATGATAAAACTTTGATTATAAGGAAATGAACGGCTTTGTTCAGTTTCTGTGGTAGTCTAGTATATTCTAGTATATGTTTTTGTACCTAAAGGAGACTAAGGTCTTTGAATATTTCATCAACATAACCACAGCTGCATGTCTGGATGCAAAAGGTTTGACACAGAAAGCTTTGCAATATTCTTATTGGCTAATTACATATGTGGTATTATATTAGTGTCCATGACATACTATGTTTAGGACACGAGCGATATGTTTATAACAGTAGTACAAAGCTACCAGTGTGACAGTATGTTTCTACTTCCGTGTATATCGGTTATTCTGATGTGTGCTGGGATTGACCCCAGGTCACGATGACCTTCTGTGTCACTGATGTTATTTTGTAATATGTGCTCATGATCACAGTTTTAGAAATCGACTGTAATTTGCCAGCATGGTAACGTCAAAATATTACAGGAATATAATATCATGTTGAAGTCCCATCGGTCCCAAATGAATCAGAATATATATTCTCTTGTAAGAAGACAAAATCATAAGTTCTGTTTTCATGGAAATCGACAAATTGTGAAAGTCTCAGAAGGCATATCTAAAGAAGGTGATTGATCCAAATAGTTCTGATAGTTTTGGAGCTATACTCCAGTAAAATCATCGGAAACGATTAGAAAATACCTTCAAGTCTACCTTATACTTACTACTGGACATGTTTTAATGATTAGTAATTCAATTCTGCCAATATGCTGGAATGTTATGACGAATGCTCCTAGAAATAGGTCAAATTCTGCACTAAATGTGTTTATGTGATTCATTCACACATGGTTTTGAAGTTTTTACTTTGATTTGGTAGTGTGATTCACCCTTCAATGAACATTCGATCAATTCATGTTGGCTGGTGATATGTATGTTAATTAATATCATACATTTACACTTTGCCTGGTGTTTTGTACAACTAATTCTCATCATAGAAAACTTAAATGTCATTAGCATTTATGAAATGTATGTTATAAATGCCTCAACTAAAATAGTTTAAGAATCATAAGCAGAGAAGCATATATATATATATATGGTCTTGATCGCAGAAGATCAAATAGTTCTGACTTCATAGGACTTTAAATAAGATATCAAGATGTAGGTAATTTACTCAAAGCTTGTTCACGCTTAACAGCAGTGATTGATATATTCTCTGTGTAAACACTTACAATATAAATGACCTTCAATTAACCCCTCATGTATCCAAATGTTTGATTATTAACTTGAATAATAGTGAACACATTCAAACTATATGAAACAATTTAAAAGTACGTTTGGTTGTTTTTGGAAAGTGCTGTGTTATCAGTTCTTTATCTTATGTTAGTATTTTGCAAATTAATTTCATTTGAGATCTATTCTAAATAAATTCATCTTCTGTCTTTAAGATAATTCAGTTTTTTTAGTGACATACATTGTTATGGTATCACATAAATATTTAGATAACTGATTTGAAAAATAGCGATTTACAATGATGAAAAGTTAACATTTGTATAAAACTGGCGATTATGACATGAATGCTTTAACAGACTGAAAAAAAGCCTCTATTTCTATTAACAATAAATATATGCAACAGCATTGTAATATGAATGTAAGAATAATCTTACCTAGAAATGCTACCATCTGAAGATTTTCACAGGACATGTTGTAGTTCTAAGTAAACATCTGAAGATCTTCACAGAACATATTGTAGCTCACAGTAAACATCTGAAGATCTTCACAGAACATGTTGTAGCACTAAGTAAACATCTGAAGATCTTCACAGAACATATTGTAGCTCACAGTAAACATCTGAAGATCTTCACAGGACATATTGTAGCTCTCAGTAAACATCTGAAGATCTTCACAGGACATGTTGTAGTTCTAAGTAAACATCTGAAGATCTTCACAGAACATATTGTAGCTCACAGTAAACATCTGAAGATCTTCACAGGACATATTGTAGCTCTCAGTAAACATCTGAAGATCATCACAGGACATATTGTAGCTCTAAGTAAACATCTGAAGATCTTCACAGGACATGTTGTACCACTAAGTAAACATCTGAAGATCTTCACAGGACATGTAGCTATATTTCACATGTTGAATGGTGAACTTCAGGGATCTTCACACGACCTGCAACGATACAAATAAACATCTGAAGATCTTCACAGGACATGTTGTACCACTAAGTAAACATCTGAAGATCTTCACAGGACATGTAGCTATATTTCACATGTTGAATGGTGAACTTCAGAGATCTTCACACGACCTGCAACGATACAAATAAACATTCACGTGTAACTCTCTAATCATGCTTGTTCACTGATAATATGAACAGTTCCTCTTTTCATGACCATGTTTGTTGAAATGAACATCTGAATGTTGTCAGTTATAAATCGCCTTGAATATTGCGACTAGCATACATGAATATTGCAAATTTTAACCAAATGAAACTTTTAGCAGATAGTTGGAGCAGCCTTATCGAACTTATTTTACATAACAAAAGATGATATTTACTATTGTTTAACACAGTAGAGTGACGTCATCTCCATTGTTTACTATTTATTCCTATACTGATTGAACACTGATGCAATGCATTGATAAGGTCATGTAGAAACTTAAATATATTGTAAACAACAATAAAGTATTACTACCGGTATGAATTTCGATAGAAGAAAAATCAGTAAAGAATCATAAGAAAACTATGTTTGATACTTTAAGTACAATTGTTTGAAATTTTATGGCGCTTCATATTTCGATATTTCAAAACGTCTTAGGTGATGTCAAAGCTACTTTTTTTTCGTTTACTTTAAATTATACTGTCATATAGTGCTTTTAATTTATTATACATCTACAAATCATGCACACTCGATTGTGTTATCTGATGTCTATCAAAGTTTTACACCAGCTAATGCTCAGATTCTTCTGTCCTCTACATCGTCTCTATTAACCTATCAGTCTCACACGCTGGTGGTTACCCAGTGTGGAGTGAAGTGTCATAAAATCCCTTTAGGACAGCGGAATAAGCGAGGTTTGTTTCTTTAACATCAACTAACATCGACCTTACCACTTCTCGATTTTCAAAAAATAAAAGTTGGACTTAAAATTTGTTAATTTGTCCAATAAACACATTTTATCATTCAAAACTGGGTCCCACAGGAGATATCGCTTGTGGAACATCAAGCGATATCTCAACAGTGTAGTGGATAGGATTATTTTTGACAGTAGGTTTTGAACCATGTTCTGTAATCAGAAAATACATGAGATCACAAAGGTTTTACATCATCAGTAATGACGTCACAATGCTATGACGTCATTAACACAACAGCGTCACAATGCTATGACGTCATTAACATGATAACGTCACAATGCTATGACATCACTGGTTTAGGAGTTGGAGGTCTATGCAGTGCTCAAAGATGTACATTTTTCATGTTAATGTGATAAAAATTATTTGGATGATAAATAGAATCTCACCCTCGTATCTTCTGATATCAAATATATCAACACTCGTTGATAAAAGTAAAATATCCTCGGCAAGCCTCGGAAATTTGATACTTTTATCAACTTGTGTTGATATATTTGATATCAGAAGACACTTGGGTGAGATTCTCTATTTATTAGCCTTTCATTTTGACAGCGTCGGCTGTGAAAAACACACCTGGGTTAGGGGCCATAAAACTCGCGCGGGTGTGACGTAATAACCAGACTTTACAGAGTAACGCATCATTATTTCAACTGAAATACCGCCTAAATAATTGTTTAATTACCATTGATGTGGATATCTTTTTTACACTAAAAACTTAGTTGTGTTACGTCGTTAAATGATTTATCTAACTCAGTGGAAAACATTTCCGGAAAATCGTTAATTATTAGTTTTTCCCCTGTGTTATTGTTACGATAGATGTTTAGATAACCAGACTGATTCTGTTTATGATGTCACAAAATAGGGGCGTGACCAGTCATGCATTCACTTGTTTGTTGTCAGATAGGTCTAAGCGGCCCATCAAAAGTGGCTTTCTAAAACGGCTTTCATTACCAAACTAAACATATTTGAGTAGCGACCTTTAACGCACTAAACAATATTGTAATCAGACGTTCTATATTCCAAAGAAAAGAGTGAAATATGTTTGTGGTTATGTGAACTTTAAGAATGTGAAAAATAGTTTTAAGAAAGATAGATTTTAAACTTTGTTCACCATTTTTACAAAGGTGAATATTTAGAGTGGAGGAAGGAGAATTTGGAACATTCAATGAGCAAATAATATTCATCCTCAATATGTTTGTCTTAAATGCAGTCTAATATCTCTATGTATGTTAAAATGTAAAGAGCTTCTCAAAATTCCGTTATATTAAGTTCTCTAAGTATAACTCCCTTTGAAAAGGATACCAAGCGATTGAATGTAAGATAACTTTATATGAAGGTCTGCTCATGAGAACAGTACTAGTTGACTCACAAACTCGGTAAAGATGGACGTAGCAAGACAAATAAATTGCTGATAACAAACATAACCAAAGCTTAAACTGTACAAGATCTCGATATTTCGAAGCCCAATTTAGATTTTCATTTCCCAAAGCCTTTAACATCATGTAGAAACATTCCTTTTATAAACAACTTGAGTTTATGTGTTTTTAAAGAAAATGTACTTCTTGCGAATGTTTGTAATGAATGTTATACATTAAGATTCTGAGAAAACACAAATGCCTGTTAACAATGATCAATACACTAGATTCAACTATAGACTAGTACAGTTATATACATTTATATAGTGACTTGTCCATTGCTCCTTCTGTCAAATCCTACCACTAACGTAGAGGGATATTTCTAGCAGATTTGTATACAGTTGAGAGTGAGAGTATTTCTAATTCAGGACAACCAAGGACCAATTTGTATAAATAAATATCATCGTTAGGCTTGCCCTTACAAGAAGAGTTGTTTGTACTATCATAAAAAAAATATATATGAAAGAACAAACAATGAATTTTCTATATAAACTCTAAATTTCTTTCCATTTGATAATAAGGGCATTGCTAAAAATTGTTTAAGTTGTTGCACTTTCATGACGTAAAGGGATATTTCTAGCACAAATGAAGTGATGTGACTTGAATGGACATCTTCAGATTGGTGTACAGTAGAGATTGAGATTATTTCAAATTTAGCACAGCCAAGAATTGTTGTATTAATAAATATCATCATTAGGCTTTCCTCTACAAGAAGAGCTGTTTATATGATCATAGCAAAATATCAACGTGAACTCACATGTAAAAGAACGAAACATAAATTTTCTACTTTAACGCCATGATCATTGAAATAGATCTGAAAATCTTTCATTTAACAATTAGGTAAATAATGTGTAAGGATGTTGCACTTTTACATTGACAACTAGATATTAAGCTGTTTGTGTTTTAATTTAAACTAGTTTGGATTTAATGTAGACTTTTGTGTGTATGTTTCAATTTGACCACGTTATCACAATCAGAGTTATAATTATCATTAATGTCTTTCCAAAAGAATTATTAGCGTAAATATATGCATATCTGTTATATGATACTTTCACGTCCTTACAAAAATTAGTTGGTTTTTCTAGAATATATGAGGATATTGAAAAATACACCTTTTGGTTGTTACACACACCAGATAAGTTGAATCCAGTACATATTGTAACTGCCAAATGTGCATCGTCAGTCTTTCGAGGCTATGATTAACACAGCTTCAAAAAACAAGAGACGGGAGACGAGAACCGAGAAACGGGAGACGGGAGACGAGTGACGAGAGACGAGAGACGAGTGACGAAAGACGAGAGACGAGAGACGAGAGACGAGAGAATAGAGACGAGAGAATAGAGACGAGAGACGGGAGACGAGAGAAGAGAGAAAAGAGACGAGAGACGGGAGACGGGAGACGAGAGACGAGAGAAGAGAGACGAGAGACGAGAAATGGGATACGAGAGAAGGGAGACGAGAGACGAGAGACGATAAGAGGAGAGACGAGACATTAGAGACGAGACAATAGAGACGAGACAATAGAGACGAGAAACGGGAGACGAGAGTAGAGAGACGAGAGACGAGAAACTGGAAAGGAGAGAATTGAAGGGAGACGAGAGACGGGAGCCGAGTTACGAGAGACGGGTGACGAGAGACGAGAAACGGGATACGAGAGACGAGACGAGAGACGGGAGACGAGAGAAGAGAGACGAGAGACGGGAGACGAGAGACGAGAGACGAGAGACGAGAGACGAGAGACGAGAAACAGTAGACGAGAGAAGGGAGACGAGAGACGAGAAATGGGATACGAGAGAAGGGAGACGAGAGACGAGAGACGATAAGAGGAGAGACGAGACAATAGAGACGAGACAATAGACGAGAGAATAGTGAGACGGGAGACGAGAGTAGAGAGACGAGAGACGAGAAACTGGAAAGGAGAGAATTGACGGGAGACGAGAGACGGGAGCCGAGTTACGAGAGACGGGTGACGAGAGACGAGAAACGGGAGACGGGAGACGAGAGACGAGAGTCGAGACAATAGAGACGAGAGACGAGAAACTGGAAACGAGAGAATAGACGAGAGAATAGTGAACGAGAAACGGGAGACGAGTGACGAGAGACGGGATACGAGAGACGAGAGACGAGAGACGGGAGACGGGAGACGGGAGACGGGAGACGGGAGACGGGAGACGGGAGACGGGAGACGGGAGACGGGAGACAGGAGACAGGAGACAGGAGACGAGAGACGAGAGACGAGAAACTGGAAACGAGAGAATAGACAGGAGACGAGAGACGGGAGCCGAGAGACGAGAGACGAGAGACGAGAGACGAGAAACGGGAGACGAGAGAAGAGAGACTAGAGACGAGAAACGGGAGACGGGAGAAGAGAAACGAGAGAAGAGAAACGAGAGACGAGAAACGGGAGACGAGAAACGAGAGACGGGAGACGGGAGACGAGAGACGAGAGACGAGAGACGGGAGACGGGAGACGGGAGACGAGAGTAGAGAGACGAGAGAATAGAGACGAGAGAATAGAGACGAGAGACGAGAGACGGGAGACGAGAGAATAGAGACGAGAAACGGGAGACGAGAGTACAGAAACGAGTGACGAGAGACGAGAAACGGGATACGAGAGACGAGAGACGAGTGACGAGAGACGAGACAATAGAGACGAGAGACGAGAAACGGGAGACGAGAAACGGGAGACGAGAAACGGGAGACGAGAGAGGAGAGCCGAGACAAAAGAGACGGGAGACGGGAGACGGGAGACGGGAGAAGAGAGACATGACCTTCGAACCATTTATTCAATCACTTTAATGTACATCAATTATGCCTATCCATTAGGCATATATAGTCAAAGTTAAGAAAGGTTTGATATAAACTTAAGCAGCAGTTAATATGTAGCAGACAGTGTCTCACCGAATCCCTCATCAAGTTTTATTTAGTGAGAGACGAGACGAGAGACGAGACAATAGAGACGAGAAACGAGAAACGGGAGACGAGAAACGGGAGACGAGAGAGGAGAGCCGAGACAAAAGAGACGAGAGACGGGAGACGAGAGAATAGAGACGAGAAATGGGAGACGAGAGAAGAGAGACTAGAGACGAGAAACTGGAAACGAGAGAATACGGAACAAGAAACGGGAGAAGAGAGACGAGTGACGAGAGACGGGATACGAGAGACGGGAGACGGGAGACGGGAGACGGGAGACGGGAGACGGGAGACGGGAGACAGGAGACAGGAGACAGGAGACGAGAGACGAGAGACGAGAAACTGGAAACGAGAGAATAGACAGGAGACGAGAGACGGGAGCCGAGAGACGAGAGACGAGAAACGGGAGACGAGAGAAGAGAGACTAGAGACGAGAAACGGGAAACGAGAGAAGAGAAACGAGAGACGAGAAACGGGAGACGAGAGACGAGAGACGAGAGAAGAGAGACGGGAGACGGGAGACGGGAGACGAGAGTAGAGAGACGAGAGAATAGAGACGAGAGACGAGAGACGAGAGACGGGAGACGAGAGAATAGAGACGAGAAACGGGAGACGAGAGTAGAGAGACGAGTGACGAGAGACGAGAAACGGGATACGAGAGACGAGAGACGAGTGACGAGAGACGAGACAATAGAGACGAGAGACGAGAAACGGGAGACGAGAAACGGGAGACGAGAGAGGAGAGCCGAGACAAAAGAGACGGGAGACGGGAGACGGGAGACGGGAGACGGGAGACGGGAGACAGAAGACAGGAGACAGGAGACAGGAGACGAGAGACGAGAAACTGGAAACGAGAGAATAGACAGGAGACGAGAGACGGGAGCCGAGAGACGAGAGACGAGAAACGGGAGACGAGAGAAGAGAGACTAGAAACGAGAAACGGGAGACGGGAGACGAGAGAAGAGAAACGAGAGACGAGAAACGGGAGACGAGAAACGAGAGACGGGAGACGGGAGACGAGAGACGAGAGACGAGAGACGGGAGACGGGAGACGAGAGAAGAGAGACGAGAGAATAGAGACGAGAGAATAGAGACGAGAGACGAAAGACGGGAGACGAGAGAATAGAGACGAGAAACGGGAGACGAGAGACGAGAGACGAGAAACTGGAAAGGAGAGAATAGACGGGAGACGAGTTACGAGAGACGAGTGACGAGAGACGAGAAACGGGATACGAGAGACGAGAGACGAGTGACGAGAGACGAGAAACGGGATACGAGAGACGAGTGACGAGACAATAGAGACGAGAGACGAGAAACGGGAGACGAGAAACGGGAGACGAGAGAGGGGAGCCGAGACAAAAGAGACGGGAGACGGGAGACGGGAGACGGGAGACGGGAGACGGGAGACGGGAGAAGAGAGACATAACCTTCGAACCATTTATTCAATCACTTTAATGTACATCAATTATGCCTATCCATTAGGCATATATAGTCAAAGTTAAGAAAGGTTTGATATAAACTTAAGCAGCAGTTAATATGTAGCAGACAGTGTCTCACCGAATCCCTCATCAAGTTTTATTTAGTGAGAGACGAGACGAGAGACGAGACAATAGAGACGAGAGACGAGAAACGGGAGACGTGAAACGGGAGACGAGAGAGGAGAGCCGACACAAAAGAGACGAGAGACGGGAGACGAGAGAATAGAGACGAGAAATGGGAGACGAAAGAAGAGAAACGAGAGACGAGAAACTGGAAACGAGAGAATAGAGAACAAGAAACGGGAGAAGAGAGACGAGTGACGAGAGACGGGATACGAGAGACGAGAGACGGGAGAAGGGAGAATAGAGACGAGAGACGAGAGACGGGAGACAAGAGAAGAGAGACGAGGGACGGGAGACAGGAGACAGGAGACAGGAGACGAGAGACGAGAGACGAGAGTAGAGAAACGAGAGACGAGACGAGAGAAGAGAGAAGAGAGACGGGAGACAGGAGACAGGAGACAGGAGACAGGAGACGGGAGACGGGAGACGAGAGACGAGAGACGAGAGACGGGAGACGAGAGACGAGAGACGAGAGACGAGAGACGAGAGACGGGAGACGGGAGACGAGAGAAGAGAGACGGGAGACGGGAGACGGGAGACGGGAGAAGAGAGACATAACCTTCGAACCATTTATTCAATCACTTTAATGTACATCAATTATGCCTATCCATTAGGCATATATAGTCAAAGTTAAGAAAGGTTTGATATAAACTTAAGCAGCAGTTAATATGTAGCAGACAGTGTCTCACCGAATCCCTCATCAAGTTTTATTTATTTCCAAAACTTGAATATAAGCTTCTTTGATGGACATGAACATTCCAAAGCCCTAGGTAAGTTTCAGAACGAATGATAAAGGTGAAGTTGATTTGCAAAACTGGTGGTGTCGATCTGAAACTGGAGCTAGAAGCTATGGCTGATGTAGATTTTAACATTGTCTCCCTACTCGTGCGTGTGTCGTGCTTGTGTCTGTGTCTGATATGAACAGTTAGGTCACGTCGACCTTCTCAAAATAAGTTAACACATTCCCATAAGGGTAACAAATACTGTCCAGTAACGTTGAGTGTTGATTGAGACAGGGGACGGGAGGCGAGAAAAAATAGGCGGGAGGCGGGAGACGAGAGACGGGAGACAAGGGATGGGAGACAAGAGATGGGAGACGAGAGAAGAAAGACGTGATACGGGAGACGAGAGACGAGAGCAGAGAAACGAGAGACGAGAGACATAACCTTCGAACAATTTATTCAATCAATTTTATGTATTTCAATTATTCCTATCCATTAGGCATACAAAGTCAAAGTTAAGAAAGATTTGATATAGACTTAAGAACTTATAAACAGTTAGGTCACGCCAACCTTCTCAAAATGAGTTAACACATTCCCATAAGGGTAACAAATACTGTCCAGTAACGTTGAGTGTTGATTTCACGACTCCCTCGCTATTGACATCAATGAATGTATTGCTTCACTGTTATTCTAAAGGCTTTCAAATTCACGACCATTTCTGGCAACACCAATCATATTCGGATTGTTGAGACGTTTTACCGTGTCTCGTGGCGACCACAAACACTGAATGAGTTGAGCGTGCGCTAAGGTAGCGCGGAAGAGGGCCCGGGAACCAGGTTGTCTCTCATGTAGTAACCAACCTGGTCCGTGTTGCGCATGCGGGGAAATCAACCAATGGAAAAAGAACTGGCTGATCTCTTTGAATCGGGCGTCGTTAGGATTTATATAGCATTTTACACATTATGCGCATAAATATCAATGATTTAATGTATGACTTATTGGAAATAAACATTACAGCTAGTTTTAACTAGATTGACCGATTCTAACGGCTTGTATTAACTAGATTGTCCGATTCAAAGAGATCAGCCAGTTCGTTTTTCATTGGCTGATTTCCGCGCATGCGTGACACGGACCAGGTGGGTTAGTAGCTAGATGTAACGTATGGACTTAGGGGACGATAACATTACAGCTAGTTTTAACCAGATTGAAATTACTTAAATAAAGAGTCAAATCTGCAACGTAATTGCAACCTTGTCAAGCATTGTTCCCATACATGTACTTCAAATCAACAACAAGACTGACAAAGCAATTTTTAAAAGCCGACACAAAAGTATATCTAGATATGAAACTATGTAAGTTGACATCTGATTATTCGGCATAGTAAGGGTAGCCAATCTAAATATTGTGTTAATCAGGATTATGTGGGTAATCAGTTGTATAAGGAATGTTGAAATTATCATTAAATGTATAGAAGTGAGATTGTTATTCCCGTAAATAATCAAATGTTCACTGTAGTAAAGCAGATCTTTATGAGATTATCACTATCTGAGAGATCAATGAAAGTTCAATTATAGCAAATGTGAGTCAGTTTTTGATGAAATAGAATTTGAGAAAAGCCCCCAACTGCCCATTTAGATTTAATGTGCAATAATATTGTGTTGTAGTTGCACAACTGGTAACTATCAATTGAAACCTGTGAAATTAAGAATGAAACAAGATTCATTCCATTTCAAGTGGAATATTGTCATGTTTTGTTGCTTGCTTGTTCTTTAACAATTTATATAATCTACCTCATCAAACAATAACTCTTCAACTCCTCACATAAACATTTTGACTGGTTTCACGATTGTACTTGGCTCCATACACCCACTCAATATTTGATCAAGTCACTTAAACAACGTCACAATAGCATTTTGTAATGAACAACACTTGCAACCCAATTTCAGTAAAACGATCATTTGACTTCGTTACCTCAATAACTTGAAAGAACTTAATCTTAGCTCTTAGTAAAATTCAAGATTTAAAGTAAAAACAGTTAGAAACTAACTGTTTGAATTTGATTCAAGCTGAGATCCGCAAGATTTAGTACCCCTATTGTTATTCAATATCATTGAATCTTTACAAAACCGAAGACTGTACAGCATTCCTATCTGTCAGTGACTGTTGCTTAGTGCGGTCCAACTTGTGCATGTTCTAGTTCTCGTATAGATGAGCTAAATACTTAAACCTGCTATTATATTGGTTAGAGTCTCTCTCTCTCTCTCTCTTTCTCTCTGTCCCTCTGTCCCTCTGTCTGTCTCTCTGTCTCTGTCTCTCTCCCTCTCTCTCCCTCTCTCTCTCTCTCTCTCTCCGTCCCTCCCTCCGTTCCTCCCTCCCTCCCTCTCTCTCTCTCATATGCATGGAAAGGTTGATTTGTGAGTAAAGTAGAAGTATGGGAGCTTATATGCATGGAAAAGGAATTTGTGACTATAATGTAGAATTTTGGAAGCTTATATGCATGGAAAGGTTGATTTGTGACTAAAAAGTAGAAATACGGAAGCTTATGTGCATGGAAAGGGGATGTGTGAGTATAAAGTAGAAATATGGAAGCTTATATGCATGGAAAGGGTATAAGTGAGTATAAAGTAGAAATATGGGAGCTTATATGCATGGAAAGGGGATTTGTGAGTAAAGTAGAAATATGGAAGCTTATATGCATAGAAAGGGGATTTGTGAGTATAAAGTAGAAATATGGGAGCTTATATGCATGGAAAGGGATTTGTGAGTATAAAGTAGAAATATGAGAGCTTATATGCATAGAAAGGGGATTTTTGAGTAAAGTAGAAATATGGGAGCTTATATGCATAGAAAGGGAATTTGTGAATATAAAGTAGAAGTATGAAAGCTTATATGCATGGAAAGAGTGATTTGTGAGTATAAAGTAGAAATATGGGAGCTTATATGCATGGGAAGAGTGATTTGTGAGTATAAAGTAGAAATATGAGAGCTTATATGCATGGAAAGGGATTTGTGAGTATAAAGTAGAAATATGAGAGCTTGTATGCATTGAAAGGGGATTTATGAGTCAAGTAGAAATATGGGAGCTTATATGCACGGGAAGAGTGATTTGTGAGTATAAAGTAGAAATATTGAAGCATATATGCATTGGAAGAGTGGTTTGTGAGTATAAAGTAGAAATATGAGAGCTTGTATGCATTGAAAGGGGATTTATGAGTCAAGTAGAAATATGGGAGCTTATATGCATGGGAAGAGTGGTTTGTGAGTCAAAGTAGAAATATGAGAGCTTGTATGCATGGAAGAGTGATTTGTGAGTATAAAGTAGAAATATGGGAGCTTGTATGCATGGAAGAGTGATTTGTGAGTATAAAGTAGAAATATTGAAGCTTATATGCATTGGAAGAGTGGTTTGTGAGTATAAAGTAGAAATATGAGAGCTTGTATGCATTGAAAGGGGATTTATGAGTCAAGTAGAAATATGGAAGCTTATATGCATGGGAAGAGTGGTTTGTGAGTATAAAGTAGAAATATGAGAGCTTGTATGCATGGAAGAGTGATTTGTGAGTATAAAGTAGAAATATGAGAGCTTGTATGCATGGAAGTGGTTTGTGAGTATAAAGTAGAAATATGAGAGCTTATATGCATGGGAAGAGTGATTTGTGAATATAAAGTAGAAATATGGGAGCTTGTTTGCATGGAAGAGTGATTTGTGAGTATAAAGTAGAAATGTGGGAGCTTATATGCATGGGAAAAGTGATTTGTGAGTATAAAGTAGAAATATGAGAGCTTATATGCATGGAAGAGTGATGTGTGAGTATAAAGTAGAAATATGGAAGCTTATATGCATGGGAAGAGTGATTTGTGAGTATAAAGTAGAAATATGGGAGCTTATATGCATGGGAAGAGTGATTTGTGAGTATAAAGTAGAAATATGAGAGCTTATATGCATGGAAGAGTGATGTGTGAGTAAAGTAGAAATATGGGAGCTTGTATGCATGGAAGAGTGATTTGTGAGTATAAAGTAGAAATATGGGAGCTTATATGCATGGGAAGAGTGATTTGTGAGTATAAAGTAGAAATATAAGAGCTTATATGCATGGAAAGGGTATTAGTGAGTATAAAGTAGAAATATGGGAGCTTCTATGCATGGAAGGCGGATCATAGTACTCTTCAAAAGGAAGAACGTTTACTAGCTTTTTTAGCAGATTTGAATAAATTACTTTCATTTAGAAAGGAGAGAAAATATCAACTTTGTTTCTATGATTCTTTTTTGTTTTAACTTCTTTTAAATAACCTGCTAAGATTTTTATTAGCATAAATGTGTGTATCAAATGGAATGCTTCACCACATAAACCTGGTCCAATGTGCGAGTTATGACATTACATTTGTGTAAATTCCATGTATCTAATCGTTAAAGGTATGAAGAATTTTTGTCCGAAGTTTTTACTATTAATATGACGGAAATTATACTTTGAATAGGTAAATCAAGCTTGATTGTGTTGAAATCTTATAACATGGTTAACTTTATTTTACGAAGAACATATCTGAAAGTAAGTTATCAATCTTTGGCAATCAGGCCCTGTTTTAATTGACATGTATATTTATCAGTATACGTACATACTAAGTAAATTAACTTACATGAATATATAATTACTTTTGTTTTGCTTTCACATGATGTTTTATAACCAACAAGTATTACATAATTATGTAATTCCAAGTTTACCTAAGGCCTTCTTTCATTATGAAATATGACCTGAATTCATCAGAATTCATCGACTTCTTAAGTGCTAAATATTAAGGAAAATAATTAATTACTGTTACATTTGTGAACATAAAAAGGCACATCCTACGATAACTGCATGTAAAACTTACCATCATATTTCATCTAGACACCTGAAGATCTTCACAAGTACGCGTAGCGTCTAGACAAACTACAAGCCGAGAAGAACCTCACAAGACAGGCTTAGGACAGAGAACTGAGAGCTTAGCGGCGAGTGGACGATCTAACTTGTGCAGGTGTTTCAATGACTCAATCAAGTGTTCAATTGAAACTTTCCTGCACACTTTCTTAAGGAACGTATTCAGCTTCACGACAAGTCATACCTGGTTCACAATGACAAGATTGTAGTCAGCGATGAACACCTTTAGAATTCATGATCACATACAAAGGAACAGGATATTCGCCTGCATAAACAGTTTGGGCTTTCTAAGTTACAAATGCAGTCGTGTACAATTTTTCAGCAGTTATTACTCACAAGTCATAAAATTACCAGATTTTTCTATATATAAACATACGAACTCTATAACAAGTTTGCATTTGGAAGATTTCAGCGAATATTAGTCTAATGTAAATGCACAATCAAAGCAAATATGCATACTTTTCATTTTGATGTATGTAAAGTTCTCAGAAGTTCGTCATGCTGTCCACGGTTGGGCAGTTTTGTTTTTTTCTTCACTCTCCGAACTTGATGATAATAAAGATACAGGTGCGCTGATATCAGTAATAATAAATAAAGAAGAAACAGACACAATTTGCTATTTTATATGTAGCACTTGTTTAAAATGAATACCATGTCTTCTCAGGGGGTATAGGGGTATTGGTTTAGTCCAAAGGTAACACATTTTACTCACGTTTTAGTAAACATCAATGTACCTTTAAACATATAAAGAGCTTGCTAGGCGGTTCGTTACAAGGCAAAATTATTCTTTTATATTTTGATCTTTGACGAATTAACCCTATTATGCACTGGTTTGATCACTTCTGTAACTAAACATTTGCTGTACAAAAGTTTGTTTTCACTGTTCATAAAATCCTGTGTGAAAATATCGTTTCTTCTCAATAGTTGTAAGGGTTGATCAAACGATGGTTGAATAAAATGAAATTAAACGGACACCTTATGGCGGGATATTTACAATAAATTCAAATGATTTGTAAAAAAATTTAAAGTATTTGTCGAGCAGTTGTTAAAATGAATACCATGTCATCTCAGGGGTTTTGGAGTATCGGATTAGTCCAAAGGAAACACATGTTACTTACTGTTAAGTAAACATCAATGTACCTTTAAACATATCAAAAGCTTGCTATGCGGTTTGTAACAAAGCAAACTTAGTCTTTCATATTTTGATCTTTGACGAATTAGTTGTAATTATTCAGTTGCTGTACAGTTCACTCTTCATAAAATCATGTGTAAAATATCGTTCCTTCTCAATAGTTGTAAGGGTTGACCAAATGATGGTTGAATAAGTTGAAATTAAACGGACACCTTATGGCGGGATATTTACAATACAATCCAAATGATTTGTATAACAATAACAGTATTTGTCCGGCTGTTGAATTACAAATGAATAAAATCCTTTGGGAAAATGTACTAAATAAATGGAAATAATACAACCACCCAATCGTGTTGTGTTTACAAAAAAAGAGATAACCAAACAACATTAGTTCACGGTTGTATAAAATGTAGAAATCCAAGAAATCTAACAAGTATTTGTTCATCAGGTGTTTAACATTCGTGAATACAAGTACCCTAACCAGCATTTATACAGCACTTTATAACTTTATTGTGGCATTCTTACATGAATAAATGACAACAAACTGGTAAACAATTTTTCCATGACACTATTTCCATGACAGTTTCAATTTATCAATTTTGCACCGTTTACTTGTAACGATTGCTTGCTGAAAAAACCCTTTAAGACCATTTTACAAGGCTTACTTTAAAACTCTTTATTTGGCATTTTTAATTTGTAAAACCTATCTTGGAGCACTAAAATTATGTTTGTCAATAAGGTGTGTAATTAAAAAGATAATCTTTCAATTTTTCAATACAAATCTTTGGTTGAATGCATGATTTTACAGAAGGCTTGAAGGATAAAAAAGTTACATTTGAAGTGAACATAATGCAGTTAAAGTGGTAAACAAGGTTGAACATCGCCCATTTATCTTCTCGCCTACATACACGACTACAGGCCTGACTGTCAACACGAGCCTTTATACAGATGAATGTTACTTGGGTCAGTCTGAAAGGACGCGATATTGAATGACCCTGTTGACTTCACAGTCAGACTAGATTGATATTCCCGCAACGGTTTTTAATCTGATGTACGACAGACGATGTTTCCTATGTTCCCCACTATAACTTTGCATAATTGTATCCTTAGGTTCATGTTTAAGTGAATAAAACAATTGAAACAACATTTGTCTTTGCTAGGTTATTAGTTCAACATGCGTTTACACTTTCTACATGTTGTTTTTGCTATAGATATTTCTAAGCAAAGGGTTTTAAAATATTTTTTTCAATTGCTTCTTAAAATGTCTTTGTTTTTGCACAGAAGCTGTAGATTTGGATGTAAGGATTTTGTTCAAGAAAGAAATTTGACAGTTTTATCTATCTATCTATCTCTCTCTATATCTATCTATCTATCTATCTATCTATCTATCTATCTATCTATCTATCTATCTATCTATCTATCTATCTATATATCTATCTACCTATCTATCTATCTATCTATCTATCTATCTCTCTCTATATCTATCTATCTATCTATCTATCTATCTATCTATCTATCTATCTATCTATCTATCTATCTATCTATCTCTCTCTATATCTATCTATCTATCTATCTATCTATCTATCTATCTATCTATCTATCTATCTATCTATCTATCTATCTATCTATCTATCTATCTATCTATCTATCTATCTATCCATCCATCCATCCATCCATCCATCCATCCATCCATCCATCCATCTATCTATCTATCTATCTATCTATCTATATATCTTTCTATCTATCTATCCATCTATCTATCTATAAACATAACTAATCATAACTGGTCCATGTGGAACTGTATCAAAGCTCAGTTGAAATACATCTTTATTCTATTTATCGTAGTTCATGTGAAAACCAGAACAAACATCTCTCAATTGAAAGTGTGTACAAATTCCTGTCAAGGGACCCTCAGCCCTAGAGATGTTGAGCTGACATGATTTCAACCTATTCAAACCAGACACTAACTGTGGTAAACTGGCAAACTCTAGTTGACACTTGTGAATCATTTGTACCACTGACAATGTGTGTGGATATTACCTCCGAGTAGTATAACCCATTTGAGTAACTGTGATTTGCAGTGCATTAGGGTATATTTTATGTCTCTTCATTGTGCATGTTACTTTTGTTAAGTTTATATCATTGATTGTGAAGACTCTCGGCGAAATTATTGTTTTAAGTAAGTTATTGTTCAAAGTTATGAAAAAACGCCTTTCGTTTGCCGTTATAAGACGTATTTCAGATGAACACTATGTAAGGTACACGGAGGCAGAGCGCTTATTAAGTAAACAATACGTAAGTCTATGCAACATTGACGACAAGGTAGCAGCTATAGCTGTAGAGATTTATATCAGCGACTCTTTTAGATCTACTAAATGCAAATCCAAACTCAAGGCTGATACTGATTTATTATGTTTTAATGGAACTTCGACAACAAATCCACCTGATATATGTAGTATCTTTTCTAGTTACTTTAGCAACCTGGCAACACCTGTTATACTGGACTGTTTTGATAATCCTTTCTCAGAGTATGTTACACAGCAGAAAGTCACTGATATTGTTAGCAAGGAGAAGCCTGATGATGGTGATACGAAGGACTTGCCACTGTCAGCTCCATTCACACTGACGAAGTAAGGTATACAGTCAAATCTCTTAAAACTGGGAAATCACACAGACCAGATTGCTTTAACAACGAACACCTTAAAACATAAGGAAGATCACTGTATTCTCATCTTGCTTCTTTATTCAATGCGATCGTGCAATATGAGTGTTTTCAATCCTCTTACCGTGTATTCATGAAGGTCACGGGAAAGTAAATGTGGCCCGAACAACTGTAGAGCTTTCACCTTAACTTCAGCTCTAAGTAAATTACTAGAACGCCTAATTCTACATATAATTGAAGAATGGCTGTGTGCAAAACTTGTTTTCTCCCACCCCCTACAGTTTGGCTTCCGTAAAAATGCAGGTGCAGAAAGTGCTTCCTTTACCCTTATTGAAAATATCTCCTATTATCGGGAACGAACTTCGCCAGTTTTCTGTGCATTCCTTGACAATGCTAAGGCTTTTGACAGGGTACTGTTGAATGACTTCATGTTGTAAGCTTCATAACATGGGAGTAACTGTTAAAACATGGCGTATCTTACATAATGCATATTCTTAGATGAAAGCCTTTGGTCCAAAGAGAATCTGGCAAATGTGCTTTATGTATCCAAATAAAACTTCATCTCTCTCGAATGTTGTCAAGCTGAGTACTTCACAAATCCAGTCGGATGAATGTATTAGTGATATTTTCGCCATTGACATTGCTGTACATGCATGTATGTTCTGTACTCTTAACATACAAATGCACAAAGTAATGTTTGAAGATACATGTGTTATTATGCGTGTGGATAGTTTTGTTGACCTATGGTCACAAGAGGCTGACGAAATAGTATCATTCCTCCCGCGGTTGGACTTCCCGAATGTATGTCCTTCATAGAAGCACAAATATGGCATTTAATCATGATGTACTGCTCAAACTTCATCAAAACATGTAAACATTTGTTTTTGTATCATTTTCTTTTGTCAATATTGTTACATGTTGCTTACTTATATGTATGAACGTGCTTGAAATTTGGAGGAAATAATAGCAATTTATCTAAGCGATTGATGTGCATTTATAGGTTTATGAAGTTTGTATAAGGACGTTATTTGAAGAATGCATGTGAATAAACTGTCCTCTCATAGTGAGAATCCCACCTTTTATTTGTTTTATAGCCGATACTCAACCTCTTACAACGCAACTGGAACACATCTGTCAAGGTAAGTTCACAATAACCAGTAGCATAATCTGACACATCCGTCACACTGCAAACTTCAGTACAGAGTTCATCTCTTGTGTAAAATGAATACCCACTTCATGACAAGGAGTAATTTCCTGATAGAGGATGAGATACTTCCGTACTTACAGATCGCTTTCTTTATGATAGAGGATGAGATACTTCCATACTTACAGATCGCTTCCTTTATGATAGAGGATGAGATACATCCATACTTACAGATCGCTTCCTTTATGATAGAGGATGAGATACTTCCGTACTTACAGATCGCTTCCTTTATGATAGAGGATGAGATACTTCCATACTTACAGATCGCTTCCTTTATGATAGAGGATGAGATACTTCCATACCTACAGATCGCTTCCTTCAACTTGGAGAATGCGTGAGAGGATTCGTGAATATAATCAGCGGGCCCCACAGGAGCTCCTAATGCACTTTCAATCTTAATCCATGTGTGGCTTCCAGAAATTAAATCTGTTTTCACATTTTACATATATTTTACATATTTAACTATGAAAAAAAAAACACTTTTCGGTGCTAACTCATCTAATATGGGACAAAACCCTAGGCCACTCTACTTAAGGGTTCATCCGTGCACGTTTACTGCAATTTATTCCCGACGGTGATGCAATTGACAACTCATCCGGGGTGCATGTACGTGCTTGGCATTTCCCCACGTGCACTCGCCACTTCATCTGTCAAATAAACAACAGGGGTTTCATACTGACCTACAAACTCTCTCAATCTGTTTTCATTATCGTGTATATATGTAAATATGAAGAAAACGGTTCAATATACCATGGTCTATTTCATATTGAAGCACACTTGTATTTGCTTGAAGTCAGATTTACTACTAAATGGGGTAGAAACTGTCCTTTTTTGTCCTTCAAGCCCATACTGTAATTGTGTAAACCTGTTTTGCTTACTGCTATTAGAGGTAACCAGTTCTTCTCCCACTTTCCTTGCACGATAAACCTGCTAAATGCTGCTCAATAATTTGCTATCTCGTAGCATTGGACAATCTCCTTCGTGGCATCGTTCATGAATATTTTGTATAGAACTGACATTGAAGCCGAAAGAGGCGTTTGTATAGCCACGGTAACTCAGAGGGTGAAACTGCATTTTGCAAACATCATGGGTTGCATGATCTGCATTTCAATAGCTCCGTTCGTTAGAACCGTTCCATAGCAGAAACCACACCAGTTCATAGCTAAAATACCATATTTGGCCTGTCTATCGAATGGAATAACATGATCATGAAAACCTAAAGGTATACAACATTCATTTTGGGACTGCTTAACTTTTTTTACTGTGTATACATTATGAATAAGATTCATGTCTCCAAAGAACATTTGACTTATGACAGACCTCAAACACCCAAGTTGCTCATACTTTTCAGAAAACGGATATACACTAGACTGACGCTTTACAAGCGATTGTAGCAATGTTTAATGCATAACACGAGAGACATTTTTGTAGCAGCTTATTTATTGAGAGCATACATGCATGTTTTATCAGGTTGACTAATTTTTTTTAATAATAAAATATAAGAACTATATACATTGTACATAGAGTAGACATATTATAGATCTTGGTTAAAAGCAAGAAACATGTTAGCAGTAGTCGGGAAATAGTCAACAAGAACTAAATTAAAAATCAAGGATGAGAAGTTCTATGAAGTGCCGTATTTGCGATTTTGCCACATTAATGCTAATTGAAGTACTAATAGTCATCGACCACGAGTGTTCAGAAAACAAATGTCCTTAAATGAAAGCGACTCATTACCAGAATTCTAAATAATTCATTTGTTTATCAAACTCGTAAATGCTTGCTTTTGTCATACATGAGGATCGAGTATTACTAGACATGTATTAATCGACAAGAAACCACCAACAATATAAATCCAAAGAGGTTGTCAATCCCAAAATGTTTATCTGCACATGCTGACTGATCCATTTACAAGTTTTATGAGCTTGGTTAAATAGTTTTCAAAACGAAATGATCGACAGACAGGGTTATGACTATATCCCAGGGTACTTTAAAAGTATAGGATTTAGTTGTGATGTCTCTTTCTAATTGTTGTTGCAATTTTGAAATTAAAACTATAGATATTGGACAAATAATTCCAGATTCCAACGCAAAAGTGTATAATATCCACTAAATGTATCTGAAAATAATTTATCTCTATGATCATTTATCTGATATATACCAACTTACACTGGACGACAATTTGTTCCCACTGAACACATGACGTCTCTGCACATGTCTGTTCAGGTTTGGCGACGTGCAGCGATTGGTTGATGGCACATCTGATGGACAACTCGTCATGGTAGCGAGTCAGGGTCAACTTGAGAGTGCTCTCCCTTCTATAGACACAGTAACGTGGACCTGAGTTGCCCTGGAGTGGTGGTAACATGACACAAATTGGTAACATATGAGTGTGAATTCCAAGTCAATGCCACCCCATCTGTCTGAACAATGTTAGGTCACACATACGAAAAGCCCTAAAAGAATCCATTTTATGTCATCGAGCCAATGATATATCGCTGCTTATCCATAGCAACGTTAAACATACAAAGGGTACAACTTATTGTTTACAAATCCCAATCATCAAATGTAATCAATCCATTATAAACTAACACGCCGAGTCTGAAAACTATTTTACAATAACTACAAAACTGTAATCTGCATTTATCTATGAATGAATCGTATTTTCAGTATAAATGTATTAAGCAGATCATTTTAGTGAAATTATCCTAAGTATATGGTTGTATCTTCAGATACATTGGATGTTTAGGTTTTAACATTCCGTCCTGAACTTCTGTTTCATTGAAATATCCGCAACTAAATAAAAAAAGAAGTTTTAAAGCCAATAAGGCACCACTATACATATTGATTTTACCTTATGAACGTTACAATGATCCTAGACTAATGTTGCTTGTCTGCTGGTCCAATACAGAAAAGCCGAGACACACGTAAGGACAGATGGACAGACGGAGTTCATTTCCCTATCCCAAACAACAGTTTAGGCGGGGTGTAAACAGTAATGTTTTTCACTTCAAATTACCTTTTTCCAATTAGAGTGTTATAATTTTCATGAAATAAACAATAAACCTATGTACAATAAATACGATGTTCAGGTACAAGGGTGTTCCTCTCTGGTATAGCTCTTAAAGTGTACATTCCTGTACATTGTAAATCTACTCAACATTCTTAACGAGACACTCCGAAGCTAACCCTAATTGTCAACCAAATACAGTCAAGTAACAGCAGCAATATCATCTGGAAATCAGATAATGGATGATTTCTGCTATCTAACAATAGGGCAAATAGCTTCACACTATAAAATACCTTCAGTGGTGAGAACCATCAAACTCCCGACGGGATAGAGAACTTGGTTTCTGTTGTATTGAAAGAGACACTTGTATGTAGCAGCGTCATTACACACGATGTTGTTGAGTCGGACTGAGGCTGAATGTTGAATGATGCAATGTTACCAAATGACCCTTCCCCGACTCTCCTTCTCTGAAAGGTCATCGTGTCCGCAGACTCGCCTGTGTCCAGTGTGTACGTGCATATGATGCTCACGTTATGAACTCCTAACATCCCTGATTTATCTTCACAAGCCGTATACTGTCGCACTCTCCACTGAAAACAACATTAAACACTTAAAGACTCTGTTAATGCTTGATTGAGGAAACTGGAAGGCATGAAAGGAAATGGGAATCATATGTCATCTAGGTCTTCATGTTATGAAGTGATTGTTAAAAATGTTATGGGGAAACAAAGAACACATTAATACATATAATGATCGACTGAAAGGTCCTTAGTCACATTCAAGAATCAAGGAAATGGATCTTAAATGACAATACATCGACTATAAATAAAGACTTAAATTGATAAGCATTTAAAGATAAACATCGTTTCATTGTTTAACATTAGCTAACAAGTTCTGTGGTCAATTAAACAGTTCTGTCTCCAATGAAATGTCAGAGAAATCACATCGTTAGCCTTTTTGAAAAATGTCTTAGCTTCTTTTAAGTTTGATATGTCAATTTAACAAATAAAACAATTCAAATCTTCAATAACTCGAAAGTTAGGATATTCAACCTTTCAATAAAGGTTGTTTCAAATGCATACATTAACATGTGATTTTTATTTGTAAACGTCCTATCATCTGATGTAATTGCGCTGTAACTACAGAGAAACTTGCGCCACTTTAAGCCAAATCTTACATGGATATAAACACGGATTTTTATTTTTCCGACAATTACAGGTTCCTAATTTCATCATTGGACATATTTCAGTTTGTTATGTATTTGCGAGTAGTTTCACAATGGTGCTGTTCAACTTTTGCAATGAACCATATATTAGTACGTTTTTGAGTAAACGTCATTATTTGTACTTACCGTCGACGACTCACCGTAGCCCATTGATTGCCTATCAATTATCTCTCGACCAATAACACAGAGTAAACAATACGGTAGTTACCTGCTCATCCCCGCCGCGCCACCTATGGTCACGTGACCAAAACCTCATCCCAACTACCTGGAGCCAGTGAACGCTAGAGCGAACCTACTCGCAGGAGGGGAGGCATGGGTGGGAAATAAAGATTGGTGAGTCGTCGACGGTAAGTACAAATAATGACGTTTACTCAAAAACGTACTATTATTTAACGTACTCTACCGTCTCCGACTCACCGTAGCCCCGACTACCACAGAGGGTGGAGGGCTGCGAGAGCAAGGAGGCGGAAGAGCAAGTACTCCCCCCACTATCGTCTACCTAGGGGTGGGTGCACAGGAACCCTGCTAAGGAGGGAGCCCGCCCCGACCCGAAAGGACAACAAACGAGACACGGAGGTGCGAAGTGAAGTTTATTACAAAAACAACAGAGCGCGAAAGGACCTATCGGTGAACTGCAACCCCTCTAGGGGGAGCCGAGCCCCCGGTGCGGTGCTGAGCGAACACCTGTGGCCCCGGTCTGGCCACACCCGCAAGGTCCTCCGTGGATAAGTCTCGGAGGTAGTGATTAGCGAAGACCATGCCGGACTTCCAGAAACAGCCCGCCATGATATCCGCTACGGCGATGTTACTGTGGAAGGCCATAGTGGCCGAGATCGCTCTGATCTCGTGAGGGTTAGCACGGGCTGGCGGGGCTAACTCCTTGGCTTTATAGGCCTCAAGGATAGCGGACCGCAGATAGACGCCCAGGAGACGCTTGTCTATCTCCTTTGTGCTCACCTGGGAGTGAGGTAGGAATAATCTCCTCCTCCCCTGGCGAAGAGAACGCGTGCGTTCTACGTAAACCCGAAGCGCTCGGACTGGACAGAGGAGTCTGCTCTCCTCGTCCGTGGGGGAGGCTGAGTCTGAGAGGGCGGGAATGTGGAACACCCTGCCCCGTTCGTCCGACCCCTGGTTCTTGCATACGAAGTCCGGCGCAAGTCCCAGCGAGGCCTTACCCCCATCCCTCGCTTCGAACCGAAGCAAATCAGCCTGAAGGACGTGGAGCTCTGAAATCCTGGCGGCCGAAGCCATCGCCACCAGGAAGGCAGTCTTGACCGTCAGACGGAGAATGATGGTTCCCGATAGGGGCTCATAGAAGTCTGAGCACAAGTGCTCGAGGACAACCGCTAGGTCCCACTCGGGGGGTCTCGGTTTGAGCCTCCCGTCCACCTGACGGTAGGTCCTAATCACCTCCTTAAGGACAGAAATGTCCACGGAGGAGTCACGCTTGCGTAGGACCGACATGATTGCCGCTAGATGCGTGTTAATCGAGGAGGCTTTAAGTCCTCTCTCCTCCCTGAGGTACACTAGGTATTCCGCCACCTGGGGGACCGTAGCTACCTGGACGTCCCAACCCTTGTCAGAACAGAAGGAGACAAATGACCTCCACTGCACGTCGTACAGTTGGCGGGTGGAGGCACGCTGGGCAGAGGAGAGAGTAGAGTAGCCCGCCCGCTTCAGCCCCTTTTGGAGACAATCCAAGCGTGAAGATTCAGCGCTTGCGGGTTTTCGTGTACCCGCCCGCTTGGCTCGCTCACTAAGAGATTCCATCTGAGTGGAATGGGAATTGGTTCCCCCTGTGACAACCTCCGAAGGGGTACGAACCACGGCCTCGCTGGCCATAGGGGCGCTCTCAGGATGAGCCTGACCACCCGGGTCGCCTGAAGTTTCGCCACCACTTGATTTAGAATGCTCGGGGGAGGAAAAGCGTAGGCATCCATCCCCTCCCATTCGAACGACAGAGCGTCTAAGCCCCACGCCCCGGGATCGGGGACGGGAGACACGTAGACCGGCAGCTGGTGGTTCAGCCGTGTCGCGAAGAGATCTATGTGCGGTCTCCCGAAGAGCTGGCAAACCTGCTGAAAAGCCCTGGGGAGGAGTTTCCACTCCGTGGACGGGGGTTTGTCCGGCCTGGAGAGGGCGTCCGCTAGAACGTTCCTCACCCCCGGGATGTGCACCGCGCGGATTGACATGTGCAGTCTGTCCGTCAGGCGAAAGAGATCTAGCGCTAACTGGAGGATGGCAAGTGCCCTGGTCGAACCTTGCTTGTTTATTCCCCAAGCCGCTGTCGAGCTGTCCGTGTGCACCAGTAGCACTTGGCCCCACAGCAGAGCGGACCAGTGGCAGATTGCCAACCTGACAGCCTCCATCTCTAACTCGTTGATGTTGCGCGTGCGCTGAACCGACGACCAGAGCCCAGCCGTCTGATCCGTTCCCAGGTGGGCCCCCCCAGCCCTGAGTGGACGCATCCACGAATAGGTGAGCTGTCGCCACGGGGGGTCTGAGAGGGACGTCTGAGAACACGTTCTCCTGCACCCTCCACCAGCCTAGGTGAGGGACGAGCCGCTTGGGAAGCGGGAAAGCGTGACTGCACGCTTCCTCCCTGACGTGAGGATTGAGAAAGACCTGTAGGGGCCTCAACTCCAGCCGACCCCTCGCGGTGAGGTCCTGGGCTGAAGTGAGTAGTCCTAATATCCGCTGCCACTGCCGGAGCAGGAGCGGACCCTTGAGTCCCCGTTCTAGGAGACCGTCTATCCTGCCCATCCGTTCCTGGGGAACGAAGGCCCTGTACTGAACGGTGTCCAGTCTGGCGCCCAGGAAGGTGAGTGAGGTTGTGAGTTGTAAGTCCGACTTGGACAGGTTTACCAAACACCCCAGTCTCCTGAACAGCCCGATCACGAAATCCCGCTGTTCCCGGAGGACTGCGGGCGAGCGGTGGTGACTGAACCCGTCGTCCAGGTACATGGCGAACTGTACATTGTGATGGTGAATAAATTGGACAACCGGCTGAGTCACTCTGGTGAAAAGCCACGGAGCGGAAGATATCCCGAACGGGAGCACGTTCCACTGAAAGTGGCGCCCCCCCAGGACGAAGCGGAGGTACTTGCGGTGTTCCCGAAAGATGGGAATGTGCAAGTACGCGTCCTGGAGATCTAGGGATATCATCCAGTCCGAACGCTCCAGAAATAACATCACTGACGACACAGTCAAGAGACGAAAATGTGGCGGCCGTACGAGGTAGGAGCGGTTGAACACTGACATGTCGTGAATGAGCCGCCATTTTTTCGAGTCTCTCTTGGGTCGAACAAAAACGGGTGAGTAAAACCCGGGGGTTAGATCCTGGAGCGGGACTTCCTCCACCACCTCCTTGGCGATGAGAATGTCCACCTGTTCCAACGTGAGAGCGAGCCTGTCGGCTGACAGCGGTCGTTCTGTTGGGTTGCAGGTGAGCGGAGGGGGAGACAAGACTGGAATCTGAAACCCCCGCTCCAGGATCCGACACACAAAGGGATCTAAGTCTAACTGTTCCCAGTTTGCCACGAACTGCCCCAGACGCCCTCCGACAGGGCCATCCCAGGGAAAAATCATAGGTGGAGGAAGCAGCGGAGCGCGCCACGAGTCACTGCTTCCTCAGGGTGAAGGGACCCTTCCCCTGCTTGGGCCACTTCCCTTGAGAGGAGTGTTTACCTGGTGAGGGGCCGGAGACGTTGCCTGAGTCTCTCCCTCCCCGACCCCCGAACCGAAACGACACACCACCGGTCTTAGGAGTGTGAGGCTGGGGCGTCTGTTTCCCCTTCTTGGGTGTAGAGAAACCTTGCCTCCGTTCAGCTGCCAGCCTGTTGGTCAGGTCCTGTTGTTGGACCTCGTGACGCTGTCTGAGGGCTTCAGGGATAGCACCAGCGAAAAGTGTGTTGGCTGACCCGGGAACTCCTCGAAGATTGCTACGAATCCCGACGGGGAGGTTGGTCCGACCGAGGAACCCGTCTCTGCGTAGGTTGGTGATCTGCGCCAGGCCTCCCGCCACGGACCCGAACGCGCAGTAAAGGGCCGGGTCTCCCTTTTCCATCTCCGCCTCCCTGGCGAAGGCCGTCATCGCCTTACAGGCGTGAGCGACGGAGTTAGCCGTCCCCAAGATGGACCTGGCCTCCTTGTCCAAGTGGACTAGGTGGGCGTCCGAGACGTGGTGAGGGGTCGAGGGTGCGGCCACCCCTCTTATGTCCTCGTCCAAGACTGGAGGATTAAGAGGGATGGGGGGATCTGCCACCGGAAGGGAAGACCGCTGGCGATCCGTCAGCACTAGAGGGGGAACGAGCCTGCCCGGCGCTGCGGCCGCGACCGCCGAACTGAAGTCCTTCCCCGCCGTATCAAACAGGCGATGGGGGGGGAAGGCCTGCCTCGTGCACCGTGGAGTCTCCTCTTCACAGAAGGACTCCAGCCGGGCCCGCTTGGTGGACGAAGGTGATTCGTCCACCTCCTGAAGGTAAAGCCCCGCCCATTCCGCCACTGCGTCCATTTTGTCGGCCGCGTCCGACCCTGACGTACTCCCACTCCCTCCCTCGGAAATAGGGATCAGGGGAGGGTTCGTCGTGTCCACGAACTCCGGATCTGAGCGGATGGGGGACCCACCGGGGGTGGGCAAGTCGTTGGGGGAAACCTCCGGGGAACGGAGAGTGACCCTTCGCCCGGGACGAGGGGGAGGGGGAGGCGACACGGGGGTGGACCCCTCCACCGAGGGGGGAGTCTTCTCCCGTCGTACGGAAGCAGGGGGAGGGGCGACCCCCCTGGCGTCAAACATCCCCGTCACCATGTCCTTGACGGACAAAAGTAATTGGGCGGAGAAGGCCGCTTCATCAAAATGAACACGGTCCCCCGACTTCTTCTTCCTCTTCTTCGACTTCTTCCGCACACGGAGGGGAGAAGTGCAGGAAGTGCGAGAAGCGACGTAAGACACTGAAGGGGAGCGGTGGCGAACGGGAAGGCGGGGGGGAGGGGGGGAGGTAAAACCTCCGATAGCGTCCCTGTCCGAAGCGGACCCCCCGACCTCCGCCTCAAACTCCCTTGTGTCTTCCGAAATCACGAGTCCCTCCGAGGGGGAGGTGACGGTGGACGAAGGCGGAAGGTTCCCTGAGGACCGAACCCTACGCCTCGCGCAAATGGCGTCCCTTTCACTCTTCCGTAGAGCCTGGAGGTAGAGTTTGAATCCCTCCGAGGTGAGAGACTCGCACTCCTCACACCTGTCTTGTAAGGTGCAGGCGGCCGTGCAGAACCGACAGAGGGAGTGGGGGTCGTGGGTCCCCGACTTCCTAAGTCCGCATCGCCCGCAGAAACCAGGGTACATCGCTGACGATACCCTGGTTCGACGACACTTACCTGTGAGTGTGCAAGGTAGGTCCGTCCCTCACCAGACGGACCGGGACGGAGCGGAGCGGAGCGGAGCAAGCGCGTACTAGACGGAGGACGGACCAGTCCACCACGTCCGTCACACGCCAGACGGACCAAGAAGGAGTGAAGCGAACGAGCGTACCGAGCGGAGGGCGGACCAACCACTCACGTCCGAGTTCACTCACGCAACCACTCACCACGCGGACGCATGTGAGAACCACTCGCCCCAACCGGGCGGGCAAGGCGAGACACAAGGTACGTCGCTGACGCTACCTGCACTCGTCCCACGCACCAGCCGAGGTGTCAAAGGCCAGCCACCCGGAGAGTGCTGCCTGCGACCTGAGAAGCACGAGCGCGCACGTGCAACTCAAGCGACACGACCCAAGCCTGGTCGCGCGACACTAAGGCCTGCGTGTACACACAAGCAGAACAACAACAAAACTACCTCCAAAAAACAATTGGAAGTAGGCAGGGAGTAAGAGAAAACCACTCTTACACACAAGGAATCAAATCAAGAGAAGAAATACAGCAAAAGAGCTATAAAGGCAAAATCACTTCGAGAGCTCAGAGACACGTCCGATCACTGAGCGACAGGAAGTTGGAATGAGGTTTTGGTCACGTGACCATAGGTGGAGCGGCGGGGATGAGCAGGTAACTACCGTATTGTTTTCTCTGTGTTATTGGTCGAGAGATAATTGATAGGCAATCAATGGGCTACGGTGAGTCGGAGACGGTAGAGTACGTTAAATAATGTATTGTTTACATTATTTTTCAGAATAAATAAAAATAGCGAGCTGATTCTGACTGGGACTCATTAATCATTAATCATTAAAGCCCAGAGTAAAAAAGGGGGAACAAAACTAAAAATGCAGCTGAAGTTAGGAAAGGGTAAAGAGCGAAGATTATCGATTATAACGGGCCAATAACATGTTATAAACAGTTTACTACTTCGTAGTAGACATTTGTGATGTTTATAACAACAAGTAAGGGCGTCACCCGGAGAACAATGGCCATAATCTGCGATTATAAGCATGCGGATTGAACCAAAGAAGTCCGAACGCGTTTGTCCATTGAATTCTTATTAAGAAATAGAAGACGAGTTGGTGTGCATCTATCGTTGAATAAAAACATAGCAGCGAGCATAAAGCACGAAGGCCGCAGCCCTGAGTCTTTTATGCTCTCTGTTATGTTTTATTCAACAATAGATGCACAACAACGAGTTTTATATTTTATTATATGAAATATCCTTAACAATTACGCGCTTTATATATAAAATCAGTTGAAAATAATGGTAATTTTAAAATATTCGTTTTGAAAATAATGATGCCTCGCCTCGTAGAACATATTCCGTAGCATTTGGCGAGTCCATCATTATGTATAGGGGTGGGTGCTCAAATAACCACAAAATCAAATGAACTGAACAATCAAATGCATGTGAATTTTATTTATTGAACATTGATGATTAAGTATTTGCAGAAAATATATTTTCAATGACATGTGATTTGGATTCGAATCGACAGACGCCGAGTCAGCCATGATGAACAATAGATGCCCCCTCAAGTTTCATCAATGGACTTGACTATTATGACGTCATTTGATAAGTAAGGTTCTAATAACTGACATGACGTCAATAAATTTTGCGCATGGTTGTATCGTCAAATAAAGCACATCGTCGGTCCCATTGTCCGCCATTGTTTTAATGCCATGGCTATCTTATATTCAATGATAAATGCATATCAATGATATTTAAACTTCAATCCCAACAAAAATTAACTTCAACTAATTACTTTAAACAATTATTGATTTGTACTAATAATCAAATGGCCACATTGGCTGAAGTTCTTCTTCTTCTTCTTTAAAAGTAAGTGAGTTGATGGTCACCAACGAATCAACTAATGATAATGTGAGTTGGTATTGATATGTTGTGCGAATAAAAGTTAAATGTACGTTAATGGAAGGATTATGAAAACAGGTTATACGCAGATAAAAAGATCAATGCGAAGGTTACAATTAACTAAACTGTAAAGCGAAGGTTATAACAAAGAGTGATATATAGGGTTAAGCTAAGGCAAGTGTTACAGTTAGGAATACTGTATAGCAAAGGTTATAACAAAGAGTGATATATAGGGTTACGCTAAGGCAAGTGTTACAGTTAGGAATACTGTATAGCAAAGGTTATAACAAAGAGTGATATATAGGGTTAAGCTAAGGCAAGTGTTTCAGTTAGGAATACTATATAGCAAAGGTTATAACAACGAGTGATATATAGGGTTAAGCTAAGGCAAGTGTTTCAGTTACGAATACTGTATAGCAAAGGTTATAACAACGATTGATATGTAGGGTTAAGGAAAGGCAAGTGTTACAGTTAGGAATATTGTAAACGAAGGTTATAACAACGAGTGATATGCAGGGTTAAGGCAAGGCAAGTGTTACAGTTAGACATACTGTAAAGCCCGTGCAAGGTCAAGGCGATGGTTGAGTAGAGAGTTACATAGCGGATTAAGACAAAGTGAAGATATAAGGTAGGTATACGATAAAACAGGGGGTTACATAGCGGATTAAGACAAAGTGAAGATATAAGGTAGGTATACGATAAAACAGGGGGTTACATAGCGGATTAAGACAAAGCGAAGATATAAGGTAGATATACGATAAAACAGGGGGTTACATAGCGGATTAAGACAAAGCGAAGATATAAGGTAGGTGTACGATACAACAGGGGCTACATAGCGGATTAAGACAAAGCGAAGATATAAGGTAGGTATACGATACAACAGGGGTTACATAGCGGATTAAGACAAAGCGAAGATATAAGGTAGGTATACGATACAACAGGGGTTACATAGAGGATTAAGACAAAGCGAAGATATAAGGTAGGTATACGATACAACAGGGGTTACATAGTGGATTAAGACAAAGCGAAGATATAAGGTAGGTATACGATAAAACAGGGGTTACATAGCGGATTAAGACAAAGCGAAGATATAAGGTAGGTATACGATACAACAGGGGTTACATAGCGGATTAAGACAAAGCGAAGATATAAGGTAGGTATACGATACAACAGGGGTTACATAGCGGATTAAGACAAAGTGAAGATATAAGGTAGGTATACGATACAACAGGGGGTTACATAGCGGATTAAGACAAAGCGAAGATATAAGGTAGGTATACGATACAACAGGGGTTACATAGCGGATTAAGACAAAGCGAAGATATAAGGTAGGTATACGATACAACAGGGGTTACATAGAGTAAAGACAAAGCGAAGATATAAGGTAGGTATACGATAAAACAGGGGTTACATAGCGGATTAAGACAAAGCGAAGATATAAGGTAGGTATACGATACAACAGGGGTTACATAGCGGATTAAGACAAAGCGAAGATATAAGGTAGGTATACGATACAACAGGGGTTACATAGCGGATTAAGACAAAGCGAAGATATAAGGTAGGTATACGATACAACAGGGGGTTACATAGCGGATTAAGACAAAGCGAAGATATAAGGTAGGTATACGATACAACAGGGGTTACATAGCGGATTAAGACAAAGCGAAGATATAAGGTAGGTATACGATACAACAGGGGTTACATAGCGGATTAAGACAAAGTGAAGATATAAGGTAGGTATACGATACAACAGGGGTTACATAGCGGATTAAGACAAAGTGAAGATATAAGGTAGGTATACGATAAAACAGGGGGTTACATAGCGGATTAAGACAAAGTGAAGATATAAGGTAGGTATACGATAAAACAGGGGGTTACATAGCGGATTAAGACAAAGTGAAGATATAAGGTAGGTATACGATACAACAGGGGGTTACGTAGCGGATTAAGACAAAGCGAAGATATAAGGTAGGTATACGATACAACAGGGGGTTACTTAGCGGATTAAGACAAAGCGAAGATATAAGGTAGGTATACGATACAACAGGGGTTACATAGCGGATTAAGACAAAGCGAAGATATAAGGTAGGTATACGATACAACAGGGGTTACATAGCGGATTAAGACAAAGCGAAGATATAAGGTAGGTATACGATACAACAGGGGGTTACATAGCGGATTAAGACAAAGCGAAGATATAAGGTAGGTATACGATACAACAGGGGGTTACATAGTGGATTAAGACAAAGCGAAGATATACGGTAGGTATACGATACAACAGGGGTTACATAGCGGATTAAGTCAAAGCGAAGATATAAGGTAGGTATACGATACAACAGGGGGTTACATAGCGGATTAAGACAAAGCGAAGATATAAGGTAGGTATACGATACAACAGGGGGTTACATAGCGGATTAAGACAAAGTGAAGATATAAGGTAGGTATACGATAAAACAGGGGGTTACATAGCGGATTAAGACAAAGTGAAGATATAAGGTAGGTATACGATACAACAGGGGGTTACGTAGCGGATTAAGTCAAAGCGAAGATATAAGGTAGGTATACGATACAACAGGGGTTACATAGAGGATTAAGACAAAGCGAAGATATAAGGTAGGTATACGATACAACAGGGGTTACATAGAGGATAAAGACAAAGCGAAGATATAAGGTAAGTATAGGATACAACAGGGGGTTACATAGCGGATTAAGACAAAGCAAAGATATAAGGTAGGTATACGATACAACAGGGGGTTACATAGCGGATTAAGACAAAGCGAAGATATCAGGTAGGTATAGATACAACAGGGGGTTACATAGCGGATTAAGACAAAGCGAAGATATAAGGTAGGTATACGATACAACAGGGGTTACATAGCGGATTAAGACAAAGCGAAGATATAAGGTAGGTATACGATACAACAGGGGTTACATAGCGGATTAAGTCAAAGCGAAGATATAAGGTAGGTGTACGATACAACAGGGGGTTACATAGCGGATTAAGACAAAGCGAAGATATAAGGTAGGTATACGATACAACAGGGGGTTACGTAGCGGATTAAGACAAAGCGATGATATAAGGTAGGTATACGATACAACAGGGGGTTACATAGCGGATTAAGACAAAGCGAAGATATCAGGTAGGTATAGATACAACAGGGGGTTACATAGCGGATTAAGACAAAGCGAAGATATAAGGTAGGTATACGATACAACAGGGGTTACATAGCGGATTAAGACAAAGCGAAGATATAAGGTAGGTATACGATACAACAGAGGGTTACATAGAGGATAAAGACAAAGCGAAGATATAAGGTAGGTATACGATACAACAGGGGTTACATAGCGGATTAAGAGAAAGCGAAGATATAAGGTAGGTATACGATACAACAGAGGGTTACATAGCGGACTTAGACAAAGCGAAGATATAAGGTAGGTATACGATACAACAGGGGTTACATAGCGGATTAAGACAAAGCGAAGAAATAAGGTAGGTATACGATACAACAGGGGGTTACATAGCGGATTAAGACAAAGCGAAGATATAAGGTAGGTATACGATACAACAGGGGGTTACATAGCGGATTAAGACAAAGCGAAGATATAAGGTAGGTATACGATACAACAGGGGTTACATAGCGGATTAAGTCAAAGCGAAGATATAAGGTAGGTATACGATACAACAGGGGGTTACATAGCGGATTAAGACAAAGCGAAGATATAAGGTAGGTATACGATACAACAGGGGGATACATAGCGGATTAAGACAAAGCGAAGATATAAGGTAGGTATACGATACAACAGGGGGTTACATAGCGGATTAAGACAAAGCGAAGATATAAGGTAGGTATACGATAAAACAGGGGGTTACATAGCGGATTAAGACAAAGTGAAGATATAAGGTAGGTATACGATACAACAGGGGGTTACGTAGCGGATTAAGACAAAGCGAAGATATAAGGTAGGTATACGATACGACAGGGGGTTACATAGCGGATTAAGTCAAAGCGAAGATATAAGGTAGGTATACGATACAACAGGGGGTTACATAGCGGATTAAGACAAAGCGAAGATATAAGGTAGGTATACGATACAACAGGGGGATACATAGCGGATTAAGACAAAGCGAAGATATAAGGTAGGTATACGATACAACAGGGGGTTACATAGCGGATTAAGACAAAGCGAAGATATAAGGTAGGTATACGATACAACAGGGGTTACATAGAGGATAAAGACAAAGCGAAGATATAAGGTAGGTGTACGATAAAACAGGGGTTACATAGCGGATTAAGACAAAGGGAAGATATAAGGTAGGTATACGATACAACAGGGGGTTACATAGCGGATTAAGACAAAGCGAAGATATAAGGTAGGTATACGATACAACAGGGGGTTACATAGCGGATTAAGACAAAGCGAAGATATAAGGTAGGTATACGATACAACAGGGGTTACATAGCGGATTAAGTCAAAGCGAAGATATAAGGTAGGTATACGATACAACAGGGGGTTACATAGCGGATTAAGACAAAGCGAAGATATAAGGTAGGTATACGATACAACAGGGGTTACATAGCGGATTAAGACAAAGCGAAGATATAAGGTAGGTATACGATACAACAGAGGGTTACATAGCGGACTTAGACAAAGCGAAGATATAAGGTAGGTATACGATACAACAGGGGTTACATAGCGGATTAAGACAAAGCGAAGATATAAGGTAGGTATACGATACAACAGGGGGTTACATAGCGGATTAAGACAAAGCGAAGATATAAGGTAGGTATACGATACAACAGGGGGTTACATAGCGGATTAAGACATAGCGAAGATATAAGGTAGGTATACGATACAACAGGGGTTACATAGCGGATTAAGTCAAAGCGAAGATATAAGGTAGGTATACGATACAACAGGGGGTTACATAGCGGATTAAGACAAAGCGAAGATATAAGGTAGGTATACGATACAACAGGGGGATACATAGCGGATTAAGACAAAGCGAAGATATAAGGTAGGTATACGATACAACAGGGGGTTACATAGCGGATTAAGACAAAGCGAAGATATAAGGTAGGTATACGATACAACAGGGGTTACATAGAGGATAAAGACAAAGCGAAGATATAAGGTAGGTGTACGATAAAACAGGGGGTTACATAGCGGATTAAGACAAAGTGAAGATATAAGGTAGGTATACGATAAAACAGGGGGTTACATAGCGGATTAAGACAAAGCGAAGATATAAGGTAGGTGTACGATAAAACAGGGGGTTACATAGCGGATTAAGACAAAGTGAAGATATAAGGTAGGTATACGATACAACAGGGGGTTACATAGCGGATTAAGACAAAGCGAAGATATAAGGTAGGTATACGATACAACAGGGGTTACATAGCGGATTAAGTCAAAGCGAAGATATAAGGTAGGTATACGATACAACAGGGGGTTACATAGCGGATTAAGACAAAGCGAAGATATAAGGTAGGTGTACGATAAAACAGGGGGTTACATAGCGGATTAAGACAAAGCGAAGATATAAGGTAGGTGTACAATACAACAGGGGTTACATAGCGGATTAAGACAAAGCGAAGATATAAGGTAGGTGTACGATACAACAGGGGTTACATAGCGGATTAAGTCAAAGCGAAGATATAAGGTAGGTATACGATACAACAGGGGGTTACATAGCGGATTAAGACAAAGCGAAGATATAAGGTAGGTATACGATACAACAGGGGGATACATAGCGGATTAAGACAAAGCGAAGATATAAGGTAGGTATACGATACAACAGGGGGTTACATAGCGGATTAAGACAAAGCGAAGATATAAGGTAGGTATACGATACAACAGGGGTTACATAGCGGATTAAGACAAAGCGAAGATATAAGGTAGGTATACGATACAACAGGGGTTACATAGCGGATTAAGACAAAGCGAAGATATAAGGTAGGTATACGATACAACAGGGGGTTACATAGCGGATTAAGACAAAGCGAAGATATAAGGTAGGTGTACGATAAAACAGGGGGTTACATAGCGGATTAAGACAAAGCGAAGATATAAGGTAGGTATACGATACAACAGGGGGTTACATAGCGGATTAAGACAAAGCGAAGATATAAGGTAGGTGTACGATAAAACAGGGGGTTACATAGCGGATTAAGACAAAGCGAAGATATCAGGTAGGTATACGATAAAACAGGGGGTTACATAGCGGATTAAGACAAAGCGAAGATATAAGGTAGGTATAGGATACAACAGAGGGTTACATAGAGGATAAAGACAAAGCGAAGATATAAGGTAGGTATACGATAAAACAGGGGGTTACATAGAGGATAAAGACAAAGCGAAGATATAAGGTAGGTATACGATACAACAGGGGTTACATAGCGGATTAAGACAAAGCGAAGATATAAGGTAGGTATACGATACAACAGAGGGTTACATAGCGGATTAAGACAAAGCGAAGATATAAGGTAGGTATACGATACAACAGAGAGTTACATAGCGGATTAAGACAAAGCGAAGATATAAGGTAGGTATACGATACAACAGGGGTTACATAGCGGATTAAGACAAAGCGAAGATATAAGGTAGGTATACGATAAAACAGGGGGTTACATAGCGGATTAAGACAAAGCGAAGATATAAGGTAGGTATACGATACAACAGGGGTTACATAGCGGATTAAGACAAAGCGAAGATATAAGGTAGGTATAGATACAACAGGGGGTTACATAGCGGATTAAGACAAAGCGAAGATATAAGGTAGGTATAGATACAACAGGGGTTACATAGCGGATTAAGACAAAGCGAAGATATAAGGTAGGTATAGATACAACAGAGGGTTACATAGCGGATTAAGACAAAGCGAAGATATAAGGTAGGTATACGATACAACAGGGGGTTACATAGAGGATTAAGACAAAGTGAAGATATAAGGTAGGTATACGATACAACAGGGGTTACATAGCGGATTAAGACAAAGCGAAGATATAAGGTAGGTATAGATACAACAGGGGTTACATAGAGGATTAAGACAAAGCGAAGATATAAGGTAGGTATACGATACAACAGGGGTTATATGGAAGGTTGGAGCGAGGAATAGAGTAAGATATACCGTACAGTGAGAAATAGGGAAATGGTGAGTACAAAGAATGATAGGTTAAGGCGCGTTGTTGCACTTATATATATAACAACATAACAATAAAAAGAAATATTGTACGACACACATTAATAAATGACAAAACATCAAACAAGATAGGCAGTTGAATCATCTTTGAAAAAGCCTGAAATCTACTATTTAATGGCGGTTGGGTATTTATGGTAAGACGGTCTCTTTGTAGGGTTCCACGCTGGATAGACAATTGAATTAATTTTGATGTGATCATACTTAGAAGGTGGTACAAATATAACTTGGATTCTTCAGAAGTTGTTGTCTGAACATTACCAAAATTTGATGTACATTGTGACGGGTTTTAGGACTTTACCTATGTTTCCCTCTATGACATAAGATACCTCGCCCGATAGGCAAATGGATTCTTTTAGAAAATAGCCCTTTGCATACACAATCGTTTATTTCGCAGCAAAAACTGATAAAACGAATATTGAATATAAGGAATAAGTAACCGACTTCACACCGCCTTGAAAAGGAAACAACCACGACGTAACATCATAAAAAGCTGAAAATCACAAAGGGTACAACTTCACCATCTTATTGATACAAAGTTTTAATGAGCAAGCTCTAACAGTTTTGGAGATATGCTCCGGAAAGGAAATGCTAATGGACGGACAGGGGGATGACTATATCCCACGCTGTCACACACCAGTGATATCATAAAATGAGCGTCGCCCACCTGTTCTCGATGCGCCAGGAAAATATGATTATAACGCGCCACATTGTAACCGTTGTAACTTCAGGCTACCGAGAAGTGAAATGTCTGTTAGTTAAACCACACACAAAAATACACAATGTTATGTCGGCTGCCACTTAAGATTAGAAATTAGATTGAAAATGTTCCAAGAAATTATAAACTTGAGGAATATTAACTGCTACCGTATGTAGAAGGACGAGCTGTGAGAGTACAATCCACACCGTCTCCAGGTTGTAACTTCATATCAACCAGGAAGTAAAATTAAAGGTAGTCAGGCAGGTTAACTGAAGCGGATTTGAATATAAGAGATATGGAGATTATTCATAGATGTGAATGAGAGCACTTCAAAATATACACATGGAAAACAATTAAGCACCCCCTCGGCATTTTCAACTTTTATTGGTAAAAACTATGCCATTGATTAGTCGATAGGATTCTGTCACCTTTATAAAGAAAACTAATGCTTATTAATGTCAGTATGTCTTATTGTAATGATAGTATTACAAAGTCTTGACCTCTTAAGAACAAGTGATAAATGCAATGAGACACTTTTGCAGGATAAATGGTATTCATCCATACTTCATTTAAATATTGTAGTCTAAATGTGTCTCTGGCTTGCAATATAACCACTAATATAAAGTTTTGTCCCCAGACAGTATCAATCCAATCATGTTTCTCTAATTATTGTTTTTATCAAAGATAAAGTTAATTGCATCATATTGTTTTTCCTATCATGTTACGTGTAAAGACATAAACAAATACAAACAGAGCATAATTTAAAACCCTTAAACTTCGAAAACCTATAAGAACATGAAAAAGGACATTTTTTGAGGTTTGAGAAATGTATGTGTTTGATCGATTTGCACCACTGCAATATGTCCAGCGACATAAAATGTACACGAATCTTTTATATCATTCAACAAAATAGAACAATTCAGTTTCAGGAGAGCATATCTTGCACGGATACGTGGAGGTTATAAACCTAGAGAGCATATCTTGCACGGATACGTGGAGGTTATAAACCTAGAGAGCATATCTTGCACGGATACGTGGAGGTTATAAACCTAGAGAACTTATCTTGCACGGATACGTGGAGGTTATAAACCTAGAGAGCATATCTTGCACGGATACGTGGAGGTTATAAACCTAGTGTGTTTCCGTGTCATTGATTTCATATATATATGGAAAACAACTTGTCAATCTTGGAAACTGAAGCACAATCGGTTTACGTACGATAGCCGATAGTCAGAATAGCTGCATAGGCCCTTGTGCTATTTTCGTCAAAACACAATATAACCCTTGACAATGCTTCGATAACCATGGCATTTTTAAAGAATGAATGTTTGATAACTATTGGATTGCGTTTTTATTTGATTCTAAAATGCCCGTTAACTCACCAATGACACGGGTAACCCACCCATTCGGCGAGCCACGCTTCATGTTGCTGAACTACACTGATAACGGTCAACTAAACTTCGCACAGGACCAGCTGCCACCAGAATCTACACTCCTCTATCAAGACAATCTTCAGGGAACAACTGTTGAGAATATTGATGATAAGTTTACTTGCTCAATATCAATATAATGGATGTAGTACAGTAGACTATTTTATATCAAAGTATGAAAACTATAATCAATTCAACTCTGTACAATCCAGGCAAGCATTAAGTGGTCAGGAAAACTGAAGCTAAGGAATAAATAAAAGCGAGCAATGAATAAATCATTGTTCAGACAAAGTTAAGAAAAGTTTGTATGAAATTAATCAAAGTCAGTTGGAAGTGGGTCAGCCTTGATAATCCAGCGATGTCTTTCCCATAAATCTACAAATCTCACGTTCAAGTTCTTGCCCCTTTTTCTGATCATTGTTGATTAGGTATAAAGTTAAGTTTTCATATATAAATGTGCACATGAGTAGAATACACTGTAAGAATAATCAACGAGTTGCGAGGAATTACGGGTTATCTGACTTGAGTTAATTATTGTGATAAACTCCGAGCTTAAGCGAGAAGTTTGACACAATAATTCACGATGGACAGATAATCCGTACTTCCGAGCATCGAGTTGGTTATTCTTTTTCTTACCCCAGACAATTTTGATGCGTAAAAACGGGAGAAAAAGCGAAACATTCAAAAATTTTGCTCACTACTTCAGGATGGGCGGCTCTAAGTAGTTCGCAACTCACGATCTAACTTGAAATAGTTTTTTATATTGATGTCACATTATATCAAAATTATTGTCTCATATCCACTGGTAATGATGACGTCACAATTGCTAAGTATGACGTCATAATGTCAGCGGGCCGGCCGCGACAGTCATGTTGGCGACTATTCTGCAGCAATATTCTGCAGCAAGTTTGTTACAATCGATTAAACACGCACTGTTAACATCACATACTCATGGCCACACTTACTTAAATCTAAATGTTTAAGGACAAGTATAAAATAAATAAGTATAAATAATTCAGTAAGTTGTATTTTAAGAAATAAAACAATAAATAGAGATTATTAACCGAGTGTGTTTCCGTATCATTAATATCATATAATAGGAATAAAATTTGTATTATGCGAGCCTTTGGCGAGCATAATACATATATTTTTATTCCTATTATATGATATTAATGATACGGAAACACACGAGGTTAATAATTTCTTTATCATATAATGTCATTTTGAAAGAAAAGGATTTAAACGAAAATATGATACCTTCTAAAAATATGTTTGACCTAGATTTCGCGGAGTAATTGCTTTCACAATAAACCAAGGTGAAGGTCATATTGTCGGCGATGTACAGTTGTGAACAGTCTAGAAATATTCCTTCATGAAATTATTTTTTTCACAGTGATAGAAACGTCTCCTTCAATCTATGAACATTTTCAGTCTGATTTCTAATGCACGAGTAAACATTGTATTTTTTAATAACACAAAATGTGTAAGAACCAGTTGTCAACGTCGCTACAACAGGGGAGGTAACTCTAACTGCATTTTGAAAAGCTGCATTGTCATTGATGTTACGCCAGTTTAGTTATGGTATCCTTAGACTAAACGTCGACTATTTGCAAAGGTGAGGTTGTTGCGTTTGTAACTACGCTACTAGATAATCTGTACTATCACTAGAATATGATTTGTTTATGCTGATAAGTTGGTAACCGACACGACCAAAGCGATCTAGGCCTATGTTATGAACGAAAATTGAAGCACCCATTTTTTCGATAGCCGATATTGTCACAGTAGCCACTTAACGGCCCCGAAACCAGAAACCTGAGTTTCGGGGCCGTTAAGTGGCTATTGTCACAGTAGCTGCATATCGTTTTATTTTTAAACGCACAATGAAGACAACTTGAAATGCTTCGATAACCAAGCTATTTCTAAAATACGAATGCGTGATAAGTTTTGACAGATTTTGTTTACGATATTTTATTCGATAAAAAACCCACAAAACCTGAAAACTCCCGACGACGTTATCAATGTTTAGAGACCGGTTTAGGACTCGCATGACATGCATTGAGTTTTGAGAAAATAGTTCGGGTTTTGACCTCATTTGCATTGTTATCAGGGATCTGATAACATGATTACAAGATGGGTTTATTGCACAGATAACACTGCCCATTATATGATAAACCTGATTATCAACTCGTATTTTTTATTCTACTATGAAACTTGTGAATGTTCTAGTGTAGTAAAAAGGAATCCCGTGACACTCACAACAGCTGTCTATTAACACACAAACTGTACAGGGAACATACAAGCTCAAACAGAGAAATCCTCTGGGACACAAACTATGAATATAGTTTAGTTATGAATATAGCTTAGTTATGAATATAGTTTAGGTGTGAATATAGTTTAGTTATGAATATAGTTTAGTTATGAATATAGTTTAGTTATGAATATAGTTTAGTTATGAATAAAGTTTAGTTATGAATATAGTTTAGTTATGGATATAGTTTAGTTATGAATATAGTTTAGTTATGAATATAGTTTAGTTATGAATATAGTTTAGGTGTGAATATAGTTTAGTTATGAACATAGTTTAGTTATGAATATAGTTTAGGTGTGAATATAGTTTAGTTATGAATATAGTTTAGTTATGAATATAGTTTAGTTATGAATATAGTTTAGGTATGAATAAAGTTTAGTTATGAATATAGTTTAGTTATGAATATAGTTTAGGTATGAATAAAGTTTAGTTATGAATATAGTTTAGTTATGAATATAGTTTAGTTATGAACATAGTTTAGTTATGAATAAAGTTTAGTTATGAATATAGTTTAGTTATGAATATAGTTTAGTTATGAATATAGTTTAGTTATGAATATAGTTTAGGTATGAATAAAGTTTAGTTATGAATATAGTTTAGTTATGAATATAGTTTAGGTATGAATAAAGTTTAGTTATGAATATAGTTTAGTTATGAATATAGTTTAGTTATGAATACAGTTTAGTTATGAATATAGTTTAGGTATGAATATAGTTTAGTTATGAATATAGTTTAGTTATGAATATAGTTTAGTTATGAATATAGTTTAATTATGAATATAGTTTAGTTTTGAATATAGTTTAGTTATGGATATAGTTTAGTTATGAATATAGTTTAGTTATGAATATAGTTTAGTTATGAATATAGTTTAGTTATGAATATAGTTTAGTGATGAATATAGTTTAGGTATGAATGAAGTTTAGTTATGAATATAGTTTAGTTATGAATATAGTTTAGTTATGAATATAGTTTAGTTATGAATATAGATTAGGTATGAATATAGTTTAGTTATGATTATAGTTTAGTTATGGATATAGTTTAGTTATGAATATAGTTTAATTATGAATATAGTTTAGTTTTGAATATAGTTTAGTTATGAATATAGTTTAGTTATGAATATAGTTTAGTGATGAATATAGTTTAGGTATGAATGAAGTTTAGTTATGAATATAGTTTAGTTATGAATATAGTTTAGTTATGAATATAGTTTAGGTATGAATGAAGTTTAGTTATGAATATAGTTTAGTTATGAATATAGTTTAGTTATGAATATAGTTTAGTTATGAATATAGATTAGGTATGAATATAGTTTAGTTATGAATATAGTTTAGTTTTGAATATAGTTTAGTTATGGATATAGTTTAGTTATGAATATAGTTTAGTTATGAATATAGTTTAGTTATGAATATAGTTTAGTTATGAATATAGTTTAGTGATGAATATAGTTTAGGTATGAATGAAGTTTAGTTATGAATATAGTTTAGTTATGAATATAGTTTAGTTATGAATATAGTTTAGTTATGAATATAGATTAGGTATGAATATAGTTTAGTTATGAATATAGTTTAGTTATGAATATAGTTTAATTATGAATATAGTTTAGTTTTGAATATAGTTTAGTTATGAATATAGTTTAGGTGTGAATATAGTTTAGGTGTGAATATAGTTTAGTTATGAATATAGTTTAGTTATGAATATAGTTTAGTTATTAATATAGTTTAGGTATGAATAAAGTTTAGTTATGAATATAGTTTAGTTATGAATATAGTTTAGGTATGAATAAAGTTTAGTTATGAATATAGTTTAGTTATGAATATAGTTTAGTTATGAATATAGTTTAGTTATGAATATAGTTTAGTTATGAATATAGTTTAGGTATGAATAAAGTTTAGTTATGAATATAGTTTAGTTATGAATATAGTTTAGGTATGAATAAAGTTTAGTTATGAATATAGTTTAGTTATGAATATAGTTTAGTTATGAATATAGTTTAGTTATGAATATAGTTTAGGTATGAATATAGTTTAGTTATGAATATAGTTTAGTTATGAATATAGTTTAGTTATGAATATAGTTTAGTTATGAATATAGTTTAGTTTTGAATATAGTTTAGTTATGAATATAGGTCAGTTATGAATAAAGTTTAGTTATGAATATAGTTTAGTTATGAATATAGTTTAGTTATGAATATAGTTTAGTTATGAATATAGTTTAGGTATGAATATAGTTTAGTTATGAATATAGTTTAGTTATGAATATAGTTTAGTTATGAATATAGTTTAATTATGAACATAGTTTAGTTTTGAATATAGTTTAGTTATGGATATAGTTTAGTTATGAATATAGTTTAGTGATGAATATAGTTTAGTTATGAATATAGTTTAGTTATGAATATAGTTTAGGTATGAATAAAGTTTAGTTATGAATATAGTTTAGTTATGAATATAGTTTAGTTAATGATATAGTTTAGTGATGAATATAGTTTAGGTATGAATATAGTTTAGTTATGAATATAGTTTAGTTATGGATATAGTTTAGTTATGAATATAGTTTAATTAAGAATATAGTTTAGTTTTGAATATAGTTTAGTTATGAATATAGTTTAATTATGAATATAGCTAAGTTTTGAATATGGTTTAGTTATGAATATAGTTTAGTTATGAATATAGTTTAGTTTTGAATATAGCATACTGAATATAGTTATTGAATTCAGTTAAATTAAGGAAAAATATGCACAAGAGCAATTAATTGAATTTCACTGAAAACCATTTTCAACTGCTGCTTTTAAATATCAACTAGTGATACCTTAAGGTAAATATCATCATGTTTTATGTAGCAAGAGAATCACGTGAGACTCACAACTGGTGTCTATGTCACATGAACTGTACACCCTCTCCATGCATGGTGTATTCTGGGCCAAGCAGCCATTCAACTTGCTGTTTGCATAAGTTATGAAAACAGGTTTGTGTTGATAGGTATAGAAAATCTTGAAAAGCTATGCAACTCTGTGCGGAAAAGAAGAACATTCTACTTCCTGTTTGGTCAGAAATAAATATGGCGACAGTCTGTTTACTCCTGGCTTGTACTGTAATACACCTTGCTACAGGTAGGTTAGTTGTGTAGTCTGTATACTCCTGGCTTGTACTGTAATACACCTAGCTACAGGTAGGTTAGTTATGTAGTTTGTATACTCCTGGCTTGTACTGTAATACACCTTGCTACAGGTAGGTTAGTTGTGTAGTTTGTATACTCCTGGCTTGTACTGTAATACACCTTGCTACAGGTAGGTTAGTTGTGTTGTTTGTATACTCCTGGCTTGTACTGTAATACACCTTGCTACAGGTAGGTTAGTTGTGTTGTTTGTATACTCCTGGCTTGTACTGTAATACACCTTGCTACAGATAGGTTAGTTGTGTAGTTTGTATACTCCTGGCTTGTACTGTAATACACCTTGCTACAGGTAGGTTAGTTGTGTAGTCTGTATACTCCTGGCTTGTACTGTAATACACCTTGCTACAGATAGGTTAGTTGTGTAGTCTGTATACTCCTGGCTTGTACTGTAATACACCTAGCTACAGGTAGGTTAGTTATGTAGTTTGTATACTCCTGGCTTGTACTGTAATACACCTTGCTACAGGTAGGTTAGTTGTGTAGTTTGTATACTCCTGGCTTGTACTGTAATACACCTTGCTACAGGTAGGTTAGTTGTGTTGTTTGTATACTCCTGGCTTGTACTGTAATACACCTTGCTACAGGTAGGTTAGTTGTGTTGTTTGTATACTCCTGGCTTGTACTGTAATACACCTTGCTACAGATAGGTTAGTTGTGTAGTTTGTATACTCCTGGCTTGTACTGTAATACACCTTGCTACAGGTAGGTTAGTTGTGTAGTCTGTATACTCCTGGCTTGTACTGTAATACACCTTGCTACAGATAGGTTAGTTGTGTAGTCTGTATACTCCTGGCTTGTACTGTAATACACCTTGCTACAGGTAGGTTAGTTGTGTAGTTTGTATACTCCTGGCTTGTACTGTAATACACCTAGCTACAGGTAGGTTAGTTATGTAGTCTGTATACTCCTGGCTTGTACTGTAATACACCTTGCTACAGATAGGTTAGTTGTGTTGTTTGTATACTCCTGGCTTGTACTGTAATACACCTTGCTACAGATAGGTTAGTTGTGTAGTCTGTATACTCCTGGCTTGTATTGTAATACACCTTGCTACAGATAGGTTAGTTGTGTAGTTTGTATACTCCTGGCTTGTACTGTAATACACCTTGCTACAGGTAGGTTAGTTGTGTAGTCTGTATACTCCTGGCTTGTACTGTAATACACCTTGCTACAGGTAGGTTAGTTGTGTAGTCTGTATACTCCTGGCTTGTACTGTAATACACCTTGCTACAGGTAGGTTAGTTGTGTAGTCTGTATACTCCTGGCTTGTACTGTAATACACCTTGCTACAGGTAGGTTAGTTGTGTAGTCTGTATACTCCTGGCTTGTACTGTAATACACCTTGCTACAGATAGGTTAGTTGTGTAGTCTGTATACTCCTGGCTTGTACTGTAATACACCTTGCTACAGGTAGGTTAGTCGTGTAGTGTGTATACTCCCGGCTTGTACTGTAATACACCTTGCTACAGGTAGGTTATTTGTGTAGTCTGTATACTCCTGGCTTGTATTGTAATAGACCTTGCTACAGGTAGGTTAGTTGTGTAGTCTGTATACTCCTGGCTTGTACTGTAATACACCTTGCTACAGGTAGGTTAGTTGTGTAGTCTGTATTCTCCTGGCTTGTACTGTTATACACCTTGCTACAGGTAGGTTAGTTGTGTAGTCTGTATACTCCTGGCTTGTACTGTAATACACCTTGCTACAGGTAGGTTAGTTGTGTAGTCTGTATACTCATGGCTTGTACTGTAATACACCTTGCTACAGGTAGGTTAGTTGTGTAGTCTGTATACTCCTGGCTTGTACTGTAATACACCTTGCTACAGGTAGGTTAGTTGTGTAGTCTGTATACTCCTGGCTTGTACTGTAATACACCTTGCTACCGGTAGGTTAGTTGTGTAGTTTGTATACTCCTGGCTTGTACTGTAATACACCTTGCTACAGGTAGGTTAGTTGTGTAGTCTGTATACTCCTGGCTTGTACTGTAATACACCTTGCTACAGGTAGGTTAGATGTGTAGTCTGTATACTCCTGGCTTGTACTGTAATACACCTTGCTACAGGTAGGTTAGTTGTGTAGTCTGTATACTCCTGGCTTGTTCTGTAATACACCTTGCTACAGGTAGGTTTGTTGTGTAGTCTCTATACTCCTGGCTTGTTCTGTAATACACCTTGCTACAGGTAGGTTAGTTGTGTAGTCTCTATACTCCTGGCTTGTTCTGTAATACACCTTGCTACAGGTAGGTTTGTTGTGTAGTGTACTGTACTATTCTGAATACATATATGTATTTAGGAGATAATCAGCGGCATATAACGAAGTATATTATAGTCGAACGTGTGATTATCTTCATTCCACCATTACAACGATTTTATAAATTGAACTATATTATTTCGCATTGACTCGTTGTGCTGTGTCATGATGCCTGTACACGATTTCATGGAGCGACATTCATACGGTATTGGCGTATTTGGAAATCTCGAAAGACGTTACGTACGGTTAGTGGCAAATAGCATGTTCGCACCAACGTAATTTATCTTATACTTACATGTTTACTAGCAATTACAAAAATAATTTTCACGAATTAAGTAAAGGTCCATTTGTTGTGATATTTATCATATGCTAGGAAATCATCTCAGCTACAATACAGCAATTACCATTAATCTCTACGTTGATTAGTTATTGAATGACACTAAGTCAATCATCACATGTATGATAGCAATGTCTTATTGACGGCCATGTTAAACACAATCGGCATGTTCCATATATGTTATTGAATAACATCTATTTTGCCAAATAATTATCGGGCAATTGAATGGAATGTATGTATCTGTAACCCTGATGATTTCTGATAGGTGAGTAGTTATTTCATCATGAAACAACAAATGATTAATTCGTAAGAACATATTCTCCCAATGGGAATTAGCAGCGAGTTATCTTCCCCTGCCAAAATAGATGGCGCGTCGAATACATTGGTCTTTACTTCCGGGTCATCTACTTGCATTACTGCGAATATATGAACTGGAGGAAGCGCGATAAAAACAACTGTGAAGATGTCAGAGTACTGAACGATGACATTGGGACATGATGACTGCCATAGTTCCTTGCTGGAAAAGGGTGGTGATTAAAAACAATTATATTTACGGAAATTATACTATCGTAGCAAGGCTTGCGAACAGTGAAATGTTTCGAGAGGGCAGTTCATTCTTGTATCTTATATTGAAATATATGAAAATGATATGATGGAGCAAAAACCTAAACCCCCTGGCCGCCTACCACTTCGTGGCGGGGATAATAACGATTGTGTCATATAAACCTAAAGTAAGTAAATCTGTAAGCTAATTTGTCTGTAAACAGAGGTTTAACAGAAAAAAACTTTAAAAAGTTGTAACTTACCAAAAATTCATGATTTTAGTGTGCTGTTTCTTGAACAGATTGATAAATCTTCAATTGCAGAACTATATTCGGTGTTAATACAATTCATATCAAGTATCTACACAACGGATATATAGTAAAAAGGCCTATCATGTGATTTTATTTCTTACCTCAATCAACTCAAATCAACTAGGTGGTGAAAGATATCTGATTATTGACTAAGATGATAACATATTCATGGGTCAACTTTTCAAACATTAGTACGATTTTTTTTAATTTAACAAAATCTATTATTTGGTGTTTTTTCTTTGCATGTTTTTTCTTGATTCAAAATTTGACAGTATTCCAGTTTCTGTATGATAACATGCAGGAATATTACAGCTGCCTTCTTTGAGGTATTTATCCATGCATACAAAATGTGAATTTTAAAAACATTTCAAACAGTTAAATTTGGTGTTGCTCATTTAAAACCTTCGTGACTTGTCTTCCAGTCTCAATCGATATATAATTGAGCTGCCATTTCTTAAATATTTTTTATGATAGCCATCATGCAGATAACCATCTGTTTTGGTCAAGATCAAAATTCTGGCTTTAAAATCTATTTTGTAAATAATTGAATGGTAAATGGTAATGATTCAAATACATACTTACCACTATTATATTTAATTATAATTTAATTCCCTTATTGCATATAAACTTGAGATGAAGTCTTATAAACATCTGCTTGAACATAGTTGAATCTTACCTTTCATGAGCTGTAAAATATTCCCTTCTCTTTTTACAGCTACAAATATTAACTTCAACATGGCAATGCTCATGGAAAAAAAGCGAACGTTTGCGTGGACAAAACTGGTTTCAGACGGGTTGTTTTCGTAGAAACATAAATCAAACGGAGAGTTTGCATCATTACATTAAAGGAAAATTGCATTTTGTTTGCAGAGATACGAAACTTTATGTTCAGTTTTCGATATTACTTTTCTAATCTTCAAGTTCTTATTGTTATGTTGTGTTGTAAATTCAAATACCGGTAGATAGATAGTAAGAAAGGTTTCCTGGGTTCGGTCCTATCGGGGTAATTTATGTGGAAGCGAATTCAAGAGGACTTTCCTAATTGAATATGAATGTGATAAGTACATGTTGTTTTCTTAATTCAAACGTCTTCGCGTTAAAATGTTAACAGTTTGAGAAAGAATAGAAAGCTTTACTCAAAACGAATAATATTGTGAAGTGAAGCGAATCGTTCGAGCGGGGGAAACATTCTCTGCTGTGTCATGATAAACTACTAATTAATATTGTATTATTTCTAAATATCCTAGTTCTCTATCGGCCAATAATCTATTTCTTAACCTTACCAACAAATTAGCATGAACAGTCTATTTTGCACTGGAATATTATCAGATCCTGATCCTCTGTCCTATCGCCTTCAGGATCAACGATTTTGCTTTGAATTGAAAAAAAACTGTATGTATTCTTGAATATCTTCAGATTGACATTTATTCATGATCAGACAACAATGCCTGGAAATGTTGCATTTTCTTTTAAGTCAAAGCATAAATTATTATCAAACAGCGTTTTTGGTGAATATTTTCCAAACTTATATCTATGTAGCGTTGTTGTCATTGCTGTAGCTTCTTTATCAAGTTGTCATCTAAAAAACATTAAAAACGTTACCCCAAATAACTTGTTTCAACTGGGTTGTGTTATAACTATGTATAAATAACATTAAATCTATTAACTCGAAATTCCCAAAATGCTCAATTTAATCGAATAGGGCTGTGCCTTCTATAAACGGCTTATTAGGATTAAATTGTCGCTTTTCCCGTAAACTAAAATGTATCTCTTAAATACCATTGATAAATCGGGGGAAGAAAATAGTATATCATTCTGTATAAATCGTCCGTTATCAATCAACGTTAACCTCTTTAATCATTGACCGTAAATTAATTCCCTTCAACTCAAGCTATTATTGCATTCCCCCAAATAATATTGGTGAATTGTGGAAATGTCATTTATCATCCAAAACTGTGTTTCACAGGAGATATCGCTTGTGGAAGATCAAGCCATATCTCCTAGGAGATATCCTTTGACAGTAGATTTTTAACAAGCCTCGGATATTTGTTACTTTTATCAACTTGTGTTGATATATTTGATATCAGAAGACACTTGGGTGAGATTCTCTATATATTCCCAATGTCAAATGCCCAATTTATTGCTCCAATTATATATTAAAACATTGCATCAAAACCGTTATACACCAATCTGATCATTCGGGTATTTTGAGTTCTTTTAGAAAACTATACACATTTATAATCAAAACAATCAAAAATAAGAATGTCATAACGTGACGCAAATACTCATCTTACAACGTCAAAATTTCATAGTTCTTGTTGTAAAACTATGAATGCGGAATTAAACGAGGACTAATACATACGACGCGCCACTTAGACGCTCTCAAAGGGGAAGTAACTCCCCACTTTCTCCCATTGCAAATTTACATGAAAGTCTAATGGCATTATGTCAGAACGAACAGATGTTTGGCCACAGATTGTACAGTTGGACACGACATTTATCCAAATGCTCCAAAGGGAGCTTACTCTATTCAGTAGATATTAGAAGACCGCGACCGTTGTCAGCGTTTTGAATATGTGCTGTATATATTCACAAACTTCACGTCAGTAGAATTAAATTTATGTTGTAAATAAACTTGAGGTAAGTTTATTCCGTACTCTGAATCATAGCTGTATGGTATTCTGTCCGGATAAACTTGTTCGCGGCCGTTTTTGCCAAATGTTATGTTACTGAATGACGAATCTGCAGGTCATCTGAACGGTTGTAAGTTTCGTGTATTTTTGCCGGTTTTGATAGTATTCAACCGATTATTGAATTAGTTTGTGGAAAGTTAGATTATATTTGATAAAAACTGTGCATAAATCATAACCAGTGGTTATTTTTTGAAATATTACAAATTATAGGCCCTCTGATTTTTCACAGTAGCTAATCGGAAACGGGTATTTTATGGTAGAATTATTTGTAAAGTAGTTTTTACAGAGACAAACTTATAGATAACTCTATAGTCAAGATTTCAAGATCGTTGGATCTTTCGTTTAAACAACGCAAAGAGATTTTAAGAGCATAGTTTTTAAAAAAAAGTTTGAGAACTGAGGTGATATGTATTGACTGTTGTATTGACATGTGTGAAAATTTCGTTATAAACATTAAAATCATGGTTGCATACACCAACAGTGAGTTATATTTCTAAGAAGACTTTATCAAATGGCCAAATCATTTAATGTTAAAATTAACATTTTCTACACAAAGATATATGTAACCACACACAAAAGCAACAAAAACCTACATTCAAATAACGAAAAGGAATGGAAAGATCAAATGTTTAGGTAAATGCATTAACTAATGTATTTACATTTGTGATTGACACTTTCCAACATACTTTATTGACCAAACCAAATCAGAAAATGTGCAAGGAGTCTAACCTAATGTTGACGAGAGATAAACCAGCCTACGAAAATCCAGAATATTAATTCATTGAAACTTTCAAAGTATTTAAAAAAACTTTTTTCTTGTACAAAGAACATGCACATGCTTTCTTCACCAACCAGCATCAACTTCGAACTTTGTGGTGATGGCAACCTTCCAAACCTTTGTGAATTGATGTATTGTTTAACTGCAATTATGAATAATAGATGATGTATATCTTATTTAAATCAAAGTGTTTAGGAGTTCTGTTTTTACTTTGAGTTCACTTTACTTTAATTCAATTACAATTTACATAGTTGTTTCGTCTAAAAGTAAAAGTTTGTAACTTCACAGTCACAAAGGTGTTGCTTGAAATTTTTCGGGGACATTTTCACACATCAAATTTCAAATTTTTGCTCAAATGAATTCAAACTTTACTCATATAAACAATAATGTGATAGTCATTCACATTATTCCAGCGTCCCTAGTGAACGTGGCTGTGGGAAAACCTGCCTCAATGAGCTCCAAGAAGTCTGGTTACACTGCTAGTACAGCTGTGGACGGGAACACTGATGCTGGAGGATTTAGTACAAATCAAATCATCGACACGGGTTTTGGACATCCCTTCGCCTGGTGGAAGGTGGATCTAGAGAGAGAGGTACAGGACGCTACAGTGAGGATCTACTTCAGGACAGACTGTGAGTAGAACTTTTAATCGTGTGATGGAAGAGTGATGGAAAACGCGGGATTTTAATGAAACTTCTTGGGCAGTCGTCCAACCTGATTGTTTTTAAATCAACAATGTTTATGGCAGACCATACGACTAACGATCTTGATATGTTTATTTAGATTTACTGAGGTAATTAATACAATAATGTCCCAATCAGCTTTGATGCAATGTATCCCTATAATTAATCAGCCTTGATACAATGGCTCTCTATTACCAATTAGCTTTAAGACAATGTATCGCTATTTAATGGTTGTATAAGTACTAGACAAATATCATTGACATCAGCCTAACAATGAAATCATATCCATAGTAGCTAAATGTAAATGGTAGTGAACAAATTAAAGAGATCGTGCATTTCTTCAAACGCTAATATGTAATCAACTTGTTTCTCGTTATAATAATATACGCACACAACTACAAAGGGCAAATTGCTGGGTGTTTGTAAACATTGTAAAACCAGGAAATGATCACAGCAAAGCTTTAAAAGATGATGAGTTAAGTTAGTGTATAAGGGGCATTTACTTATCACATGTGCGTCATCTTCAACGCCGTTTCGAAAATTAAAACACAGTCTATCCTCAATACCTTTTATCATATCAGCAAGTTTCCAACTTCACGGATCCATATTTTGCTTGAAATTTTTCGTCAATTCAGAGCCTCATTCCCGATAGTCTTACAAGTAAAAACATAATTTCTTCCACTGTTTTCACTAAAAGTTTCTTCTCCGATCTAACTTTTGTGTTGAAAAGGTGTTGTATGTTAATTTTATTTAAATGTCCAAGGAGTCTAAAATATAGGTTCGTTTCTTTTTTATTACTGCCATTTCATCCGCACATAGAAATATCTGATCATCTCTCTGTCATGTGGTTCAAACGATCCCATAGCCGGGGTCACACTGACCCATTGGGAGCGTCCAACCTACGTCACCTGCGATTGCTTAGTTGTGGGCGTACTTTACCAAACCGAGGAAGAATCGGATAACCCTTTGCTTGACTGCTTTAATAGATGGGTTGACTGTAGTACCTCTTATCCCTGCACCGTAGTTAAGCGCAGACAATACCGTAGAATGAAAAACTTTGCTGTAAACTCTAAAAGGAATTCCACCAAGGCAGTTATATTTCGATATTAATATATTAGTATAGTCCAATTGTTCCGTCATGAAAACACCGAGTTATTGTATGAATCAGTCAATGCAAGGTCTTTATCCCCATAGTTAAATATAGTATTAGTCCTTTCCCCTAAAATGCATGGTATTAGATTTGTCCTCGTTTATATCCATTCTGTTTTCTTTGCACCAGGTATCAAGATCACATAGTAAGTTGTTTAAGTCCTTGTCACTTTCACCGAGGGGAACAACTTCGTCAGTACAGGCCAGAATACTGATGTTATCTTCACCAACTCTCAGGGACCTTATTTTCACAATCAGGTCATTGATGTACAAATTGAATAAAAATTGTGACAGGAGAAAGCCTTGCTTTAACCTCTTGTAACTGAAAACTAGTCTGTCTTCTTTCCATTGAGCCGAACACTGCACTGGACATTGCGATAGTCTTTTTTGATAAACTTGCACATCGTATTGTTTTCCATTGTTTGGTCTTTTTACAGCTCTAACCACGTCTTATATACTAATGTCATCATTAAGTGGAGTGACGTCATTTATCCCACTTGTGACGTCATCTGTCCTTCTCCAAGGGGTATCATCATTTCGATTTCAAAGTGCTTGATGGTCATTTAATTTTCCGTCTATCTGAAAAGATTTTTTCATCTCTACTAAACGTTCCATCCTCCTGTAAAACCTCCATTGGAATACACTTTCGTCTTGCATTTACCAACACGACGTGTTTTTATCAAAATTCACCTGCATTTTCATCATATAGATTGTCCAAGTCTTTGTGAATATTAGACACGTGAGTTTTTTTTGCCCGCTGAACACTTCTATCAAACTTCTTTCTTCTAAACATATACACTAAACCCTACAAGAAACTATTAATTTTTAGAATTCAAATATATTCTTCATTTACTTTAGCTAAATGTTAAGTTTTATGGAAACAGGTCGCCAAAACGTAACATTTCAGTTGTTTATCTACGAAATTGATTATTTAGGTGATTTTCATGACTTTTTATTAAAAAAAGACTTTTTTCTTTGATCATTGTTTTGCACATTCATTATTGAAAGTGACTTAGCAAGCGATCAATTCACATGTGAGCCAGGTCATATAAAACCAATTTTAAAATGCCTAGATTGACCCCAGAACAGCGCGGCTGGGCCTTGGGTATGAAGGACATGGATGCTTCAAATGTTCTTATTGCAAGAACATTCGGCTGATTCGAAAAACCATCGAAAATTTGATGAAACGGTATAGGGACACGGGAACAACATTAGAAAGATCGCGTAGAGGTAGACCACGTGTGACGTCACGTCGGGAAGACCGATACTTAAGAACTCTCCATCCCCGAAATCGATTCCTGACAGTTGCAGAATCGGCGTCTACGGCTCTCGGGAGGGTGCTTAGTCAATCAACCGTCAGAAGGGAGCAGAGCAGCAGGGATTCGGGCCCGTCGACCTTATTGTGGCCCAACGTTGACACGTCAACATCGACATAACCGATTATTCTGGACAAGACGTGTACGAAGGTGGCAGCTTCGTGATTGGCAAAATGTTATGTTCACCGATGAAAGTAGGTTATGTTTATATAAGCACGATGGCAGAGCCTGCGTTTATCGCCGTCAGGGTGAAAGAAACGCTCCAAATTGTGTTGCACACGTGGGGGAAAGTGTGATGGTTTGGGGCGGTATCCGAGGAGAAAACAATTCACCATTGGGGATCGTTATGGGTAACATGACTGTGCAAAGATACATTGATCAAGTTCGTCGTCCTGTTGTGTTGCCATTTCTTCAGAATCACCCGGGAACTTTGTTTCAACATGATAACGCGCCTGCACATTCAGCAAGAGCAGTGTCAACATTCCTGGACAACAATAACGTCAACATCTTGCCGTGCCCGTCACGTTCTCCTGATCTCTCTCCAATTGAACACATGTGGAACTGCCTTGGGAGGCGAATCTGAAATAGAGCAAGCCCTCCGGTCAACCTGAGGCAGCTGGAACAAGCCCTCCAGGATGAATGGGGGAACATCCCCAACGCCACTGTCAGCCGTCTCACGACATCAATGAGACGTCGAGTCTTTGCCTGCATAACAGCTGAAAGTGGACATACAAAGTATTCATGACTGTGAACTCCATTTTCCATAAATTCATGAACATATGATCAGAAACTTCTATTTCTAAAAAATGGAAATTAACATTTCACATTAGTGTCATCAAGAAAAGCCTTTAAAAGGGCATGCTTGGTGCCACATAGGCAGATGAAGGAGATTGTGATTTACAACACTGGATAACAGCACTAATATTAACACAAGTTTTAATCAAAGTTAACTTCACAAAATTAATTTTATCAACACAAATTGCTGAAAGTTATGAATATTTTTTACATTCACCAACGATTGTTGGCATATTTCATATCAAAATACACGAGGGTGACAATCTATTTATCATCAAAATCTCAGAGAAAAAATGTAAATCTCTGAACACAACAACACTAGATTTTCAAGACAGTGATGTCATTGCATAGTGAGGTCACTATGTTTATGATGTTGTGGCATTCATGATTGTGATGTATAGTTGAAGTAAAATCACTGTACGTGTTGCCATGTAGCGTTGACAATGACAGGAAATTGTGCAAAACTTACTGCCAAAACGATATCTCCTTGTCCTGCTTGTTAATTAGTATAGTAGTATAACAGATAATTATTATTATAAAGAAAATACCTTCCGATGATCTGACGGGATTTCAACCCAGGTCCGCTGAGCAAACGTTTGGAACCAGCGATGTAGGTCATATTCTAAATATAGCACGAGTCAATTTCAGTACAGTGATAATAAATACATGTTTTCAACGTAAACATTTAGTGACATCGTTTAGTATGAGTTGTCACGTGGTCGTAATTGATCTACCTATTTGTAAACATAAGTCTTATTTTGATGTCCCCACCGTACTTACACAAACATTACTTTCAATTCGCCAGGCGAGCCTAGCGTGAGATTAAATCGCGTTGGTTATAAAAAGTGGATTCTGGGATTATTGAATGCGCAATAATTAATTCTTTATCTGGAACAAATGCAGACTCTTCTTCAAATGAAGATGTTTTTGATTGAGTCTGTTAACATTTATCAGCATCTTTAAAAGAAAACATTGTTTCTCTTTTACTATAACATTTAAAGCGAAATCATATTCCACAGTTTAATGTGCCAAATATTTTGTATTACCCACATGGTGACGTAATGCATTTTTTGCTACATCTCTGTTGATTGGTCTTTTGATTTGGATACAACACATGTGATTGGCGCGGCTTCCCTTTGAAAATATCAAGAGTAATATAGAGAGAATACAGAAAAGTTTTAGAAAAATCAAATCATAATACTTGGTGCCCTTTGGGGCACCAAGCAATAATACGTTTCCTGGCTGTAAGATAAACGAGTTATTGCAAAACAAATGAAGTTAGATGATGTGCAAATGATTCAGTATTAGATAATATTACCCATATGGGCGAGGATACACGAGTGGATATTTTTTTGATATCCGCACATGTGCTTTTAAGTGATTCTCAACGTTGATTGGTCGGTTCCTAAGAGAATGAAAGACGATTGGTCGACGGGACTATTTTCACGTTTCATTGATAAATTGAACGTGTCGAACGTATGTCGATTAGGTTAAAAATAAAATCGTAGAACGGTGAATATTACTGTACATCATATAACTTACAGGTTGATATTTTAACGCAGTATTATTTGAAACTATTCTTCTACGTGTTAAATTTCATTGTGATCTCAAGATTGTGCTTTTTCCAAAGGTACAATAAGCGCTGTCTGTTTGTAAACAAACATGGCTGCCATCGAAAATTCATGAAATCTATCCAAGCACAAGAATTTCACTGATCCATTAGTAATTATTTACACCTAAAAACCATAGGGACTTAAATTCAATACATACATTCATGAAAGCAATAACTTTTACAACTCAACATACTCAGTAGTTGATCAGCCCTCACTGACCCTCTTGGAACAATCCTACCGTGATCACAGGCCGATTAGAGTTATCGTTCTTGACACTTGCTACGTGAATGAAAGTAACGTCGAAAGAAACAAATATTGTTCAAACTTCAGATTATTTGATTATCCTGACATACAGACTTGTTTTGATGCATTCTTTGTAAGTTTCTCTTAAAGATATCGCCACTTTTATAAATTATAGTTTTAAAAAATTGACAGCTTTTTGACATTTTCGTTATAACATTGTGCCGTCAACAACACATCGCAGTGGTAGTACGGCGTGACGACCGGCTGATTCAAATACTTATTATCTTTATCAAATAATGTTGTTTGTTAAGAGTTTTATGTGTGTTAATTTGTTCAAGGTTGAAAAGTGTATTATATCATTCAGGGACAATATTTTCGTCATTTTCGTATTGTTTTGAAACTGAACTAGATTCAGATGCGTTGTTGACTAATTCACTCTGGAGATGTTCGGTTGGACACGCGTATGAATACTGATCAGCTGATTGTATCACTTACTACAGCATTACTACGATTTCTCAATCGCATTTTTTCAGTCGTTTTTTAATTATATTTCATTACAAATGGGTAATATATAGAATAACCAACTCGGTACGAGTGATTACGGGATATCTGCCCTCGTCAAAATAATGTTCAGTCGCTCGCCAAGGCTCGTGACTGTGAACATTATTTCGACTCGGGCAGATATCCCGTAATCACTCGTACCTCGTTGGTTATTCCCTAAATATGTTGTAAGGATAGAAAACCGTGTCTTGTTATTTTTCAATGAAGATTTGAATGAGTGGATAGTTTCTTTTGGGGTTAGTGTACTCATGTTTCGGACTAGCTTTCCTCGCACCTTTACACTTACACCAAGCCTTCTCCGCCTCACACATATCGTTCCAAGAGCTCTTCATTCCACCAGGCTTGCCATTTCCCGCGTTACGTGTTACCATTGCGTGAATTATCCAAAAATATTCTTTTCATCTGTAGTAATTTGTGCATTTCAGTTGACGATATCAGATTACGGTAGTTTATTTATTCAACCGGCAATTTGTATTGATGAAAATGTTAGACCCTGATTAAAAACGAAGTTGTGCGTATAATGCTACAGCATGTAGATGATCTCGCTTTGCGCAATGTTGTCATAAGACTGCACGTGAGAACCCGGAAGTATTTTCGTCATAAACAATTGCTCACGTGTGAATCGCTATATCTTCGTGCACAGTTGTTTGTTGTTATTGAATATTACTTTAGTAGCACAGCAGAAGGATGTTATTATACAATACTATGTTTTATACATTTAGATCATTTTTTTAAAAATGCCTTTGACTTCAATTTGTAACAGAATAAAAAAACGTTTTTCTTAGTTATTTCATTTAGTGATGGATAAGTTACAATTCTCAATGAAAGGCATGTATTGGATGATGACTGATGTCTTGTTTAAAACATTATTTTAATAGGGCATTTCACTGACAATCTTAATGTTTTCACTCTTGTACATAGAAGAGATGTTTTTCACAACAATACCCGATACATGGCCCAACAGAATGAAGATTTATTAAATGAACTTTATTCAAAATAATTATCAGATAGAGCCAAAAAAGTATTCCTAATTTCAACAGGTTATGATTTACCAATCGGAGAAAAAAGGGACGTTAAGGAATACAATTGCTATTTTATGTTATGTTACCTAATTAGCTGAAGTCATAAAATAGCCAGGTGTTGATAATTGTGCATTTTATAACCTACCTGCTATAGTCATCATTTGATAGGTCTTAATTAGGAAACAGACAGGAAATACGATAGACTGTAAAGTAATTGTGTAATAAGTGAGTATCTGATCTAAAGAAAGTAAATAACACCTGCAGACCAATGTAATTTTTTATTCAACATTTTTACACAACGTTCAAATCTAAATGTGAGCATTGTAAATTCGGATTAATACCATAAATCAGTCAAAAACTGTGTGCTATGTTTTATATTTTACTAATCTCTTTTTTCTCAGCATGCCAAACTGTTCATTCAGTGAAAATGCGAGCTCGAAACAGAAAATCGGTGTAGTGATCGGAACACGTGAGTTCGTTGTAGATTGTCACATTGCTCTGTTTGACCTAACACAGCGGGTCAATTTGGCGTGAAACGATCAATGTGATGGGAATTTGTCTACGGAGACTTCATCAGGAGATATTCCAGGACAGTTGACAGCAACACAATGATATGACATACTGTTAATCGCTTGGAAAACGCAGAACTACGGATTTCGCCAATCATTTTCCATATAAGCGGACGAACGCTTCACCTACTGCCACGTCACTTCCGGTATCCCCTTCCCGTGGCCTCTCAGCCTTGTTTTGGTTTGTCGCTGGACGGCGACAAGCAGACGCCTTGTTACGCAATGTTTACTTAGCTGTAGCTTCATTGAGAAACTATGTATCGTTGCTGTTTTGGTCTAATATTAATGTTATATAGTGATTTGACAAATATCTTATGAAAAAATATATTAAAAAAAGGTTATACAGCGCCTATTTAAGGGTTTTCTTATCCAAATCACACTTTTCAAAATCCCTTTATATATGTTCTAGTTGATCCGAATATTCATATGAATTACAGAAATGACCTGGCACATTATCAGTTATCACTTTATCATACGACTGTCCGCTATCCTCACCCGTGCTGACTGTTTTCGCCAAGTCCATGTTCCACGTGATTAGAGAGTGGAGAATCTCACTTGCATCAAAAACACCAACACTATTTTCTCTGTTTTCGTTTGTTGCACCCAGAAAAGTTCCCCAAAAATACTTTTGCTATGCCCCATATTGTTTGACATATCTAAAGCCATGAGAAATAGGAAAATGAATTGTAAGAAGAATGAGGAAAAACTTAAAGTTGTTTTCTCTTAACTGCAGAGGATTAAAAAAAACTCTTTAAAAGAAAACAAGTTTTTAGATATTTAAATAAAAAAATGCAATTAAAACCTACTTTCAGGATGTGCAAGAACGATTGATAAAGTATCAGTTGGGCTTATCAGGAATGATATTTCAATCACGTCAAGAGCAACGCTTTAGGAACTGCTATTCTTTTTAACAGCAATTTGAATTCAACTTTATACACCAGGACATTGACAAAGATAATGGAAATTATATGTTATTAAATGTTGTACGGCTAAAATGAGACAAACTTATCGTATTTACATTGTGTGTAGACATTTGATTTATGTAGTTGATAATTATAGTTCCATTTTGGTTTTAAGCACGCTAGAGACGGTAGAATGTTTGTTAGTTTTCTAGCATAGATGTATTCCTTAGTTAGGATAAAGGGAAATTAAGAACATCGTTTCTTTTTACACTGAATCCAAGAAGGATTGTCTCTGCCTTTAGGTTCAAATGGGTGTCTGTTTCATTTTGATCCATTTTAGTAGATCTTGCCAGATCGTTTTTACAAATTTACATTCATAAAAAAGATGGATAATCGATTCTGCTTCAACATTGCAGAATTAACACTAAACCCCAAAAGAAACTATCCATTTTTAGAATTCAAATATATTTTTAATTTACTTTAGCTAAATGTTAAAGGGGCAGTAGCACGTTTTTTGATGATTTTATATTTTAAATATTTCACTCATAATTGTAAGTTAATGCTAAATGTATTATATTGACAGTGTCAACAATCTCATTACACAAGCCAATCATCCACAGTCAGAGGACAAAGTATGATGATTCACCTAAAATCCATTGGCGGCCATTTTTTGTGAACACCTTTAATTCATTTTGTGTAAGAAAAGGGAGTCGCATTGCTAAACTTTACGTTATATAGTTGAATTATTACTGCTTCATTTAGTTTAAATACATTGTCTTTCAATTGGAACCATTTATTTTCATTTTCCTGACATCACCTTATATTCCCCCTGAAAACGTGCTACTGCCCCTTTAAGTTTTATGGAAACAGGTCGGCAAAACGTAACATTTTGTTCATTTCAGAAATTGATTAGGTACGTGATTTTCATGACTTTTGTTGAAAACTGAGAAAACACGTTTTTCTTTGATCATTGTTTCGCACATTCATTATTGAAAGTGAGTTAGCCAGCGATCAATTCACATGTGAGCCAGGTCATATAAAACCAATTTTAAAAGGCCTAGATTGACCCCAAAACAGCGCGGCAGGGCCTTGGGTATGAAGGACATGGGTGCTTCACTGTTCTTATTGCAAGAACATTCAGCTGTCATCGGAAAACCATCGAAAATTTGATGAAACGCTATAGGGACACGGGAACATTATTAGATAGATCGCGTACAGGTAGACCACGTGTGACTTCACGTCTGGAAGACCGATACTTAAGAACTCTCCATCTCCGAAATCGATTCCTGACAGTTGCAGAATCGGCGTCTACGGCTCTCGGGAGGGTGCTTAGTTAATCAACCATCAGAAGGAGGTTAAGAGCAGCAGGGATTCGGGCCAGTCGACCTTATTGTGGCCCAACGTTGACACGTCAACATCGACATAACCGATTAATCTGGACAAGACGTGTACGAAGGTGGCAGCTTCGTGATAAGCGAAATGTTATGTTCACCGATGAAAGTAGGTTTTGTTTATATAAGCATGATGGCAGAGCCCGCGTTTATCGCCGTCAGGGTGAAAGAAACGCTCCAAATTGTGTTGCAGAGGTCCAGGCACACGGTGGGGGAAAGTGTGATGGTTTGGGGCGGTATCCGAGGAGAGTCGCCATTGGTGATCCTTATGGGTAACATGACTGCGCAAAGATACATTGATCAAGTTCTTCGTCCTGTTGTGTTGCCATTTCTTCAGAATCACCCGGGAACTTTGTTTCAACATGATAACGAGCCTGCACATTCAGCAAGAGAAGTGTCAACATTCCTGGACAACAATAACGTCAACGTCTTGCCGTGGTCGTCACGTTCTCCTGATCTCTCGCCAATTGAACACATGTGGGACTGCCTAGGGAGGCGAATCAGGAATAGAGCAAACCCTTCAGTCAACCTGAGGCAGCTGGAACAAGCCCTACAGGATGAATGGGGGAACATCCCTAACGCCACCGTCAGACGTCTCACGACATCAATGAGACGTCGAGTGTTTGCCTGCATAACAGCTGAAGGTGGACATACGAAGTATTGATGACTATGGACTCCATTTTCCATAAATTCATTAACATATGATCAGAAACTTCGATTTCTAAAAAAGGGAAATTAACATTTCACACCAGTGTTAATAAAACGTTTCCTGGCTGTAAGATAAACGAGTTATTGCAAAACAAATGAAGTTAGATGATGTGCAAACGATTCAGTATTAGTTAAAATGTTGTTAGGATAGAAAACCGTGTCTTGTTATTTTTCAATGAAAATTTGAATGAGTGGATAGTTTCTTTTGGGGTTTAGTGTACATTGTGGTGATTCTATGACGTTATATCTATGTAAATCTCTATTTGTCGTGAGGATTCTATGGAGAATTCGATACTGGAATGTTATAATTTGAAATAAGAGGTATTACGATTTATTATTCATGGACAAGGAAAATAACGTTTAATAGTGAAAAAGCTCTGGAAAAGAAACTTAATGATTTTGAAACCCAACTTGACTTTGAAATAGAACATAGTGAAAAGGAAGAAAGTTTAAGAATATAAGTGAAGTGAAATACGATTTGGAGGATATAGCTAGACAAAAGACGAAATGTTTGTATGTTAGATCCAAAGCTAAATGGAGAGAAGAGGGGAGAAAACCTACAACATATTTCTTACAATTAGAAAGTAGACATTATATAATCATAAATAAATCAATAAGAGAACTGGAAACAGAAGATGGCAGAACATTAAAAGACCACACTAAAATACTTGAAGAAACTAAAATATTTTACAAAAAAATATACATAAGTGAAAACAAGTACACAAATAAAACTAGAGATATTTATTTACGCAAATACAATATTTGTCTAAGGCGGCAGCTTCAACTTTGGAAAAAAAAAACATGTGAAGAACATTTTTCGGCTCTAAAAAAATGAAAAATATGATATTAAAAAGTCCCGGACCAAATGGGTTTTCAAGTGAATATCCTTAATTATTCTGGAGAGGGCAGTATTTCAGTATTGTTTTAGACATAATAAAGATAGTCACAGTCCCCTGATGATGCGAGGAAGCGGGAGAAGCTTTACTGCAATGGCTTATGATATCTAACGAGGAAGCTGTCACTTGTCTTACATTTCCATGACATCGAGGAGTCGGTTGGTAGGCCTCTGTTTGAAAACTATTATTGGTTTCCCACGCCGGTTGTCATGATATCGGGGTCATGTCAGGCCTACACTTTTAGCTACTTAGTGATTGACTACTAGAGACATTTTTCGTATTTTAGCACAGACAGTTACTATATAGGAAACTTATTGATAAGTTCCATATTTTGCCTGGAGAATACACATAACTTTGAGTTATTAGTGTTGTTATAATTTCAATAATCGTTGGTGGAAATGTAAATAAAGCTATACAATTGTGTTATATATCTACAAACTGTAACAAAGGAGATTAAAACATTGGTATAGCTTGAACTTTTCAGCCATGCACGAGCAGCAATACGAGAGGTTCATGAGTCTACGTCATCTACCTGAAATATACATTTACATTCTTTTGCTAATAGCGAAAGAGAAGCCAACTTCACAACGTTACATTATATACAGGCGAAGTTTATAGTTATTGTTTAAGAAATCAATTTTATACATTATCAACACTTTTAATCATGATTTTCAACTCTTTTAAACTTCATTATATCTTTACAGATAAGTGGAGACGTAACGGAGTGGAACTGTACACGTCCACAAGTCCGTTCTCCTCCTATCCTGGAGGTCAGCTGTGTGAAACTGTTACCGGGGATCCGAGTGGAAGTGATATACCTGATGTTTACAGTGTCACATGTCCCGGTAGATGGCGCTATCTCCTACTCTACACCGACACAGACAACAAAGACAATGGACAGTCAACGGGACCATCTCTCGACTTTGGAGAAGTGGAAGTCCTCTTTGCTGAATGTAAATCTTTATTTATACTCATCACGGAAATCTAAACAAAATGTTTAACCCGTTTGCCCTTTTTACGTGATATGATAAAAGTATAAAACAATCAGAAAATTACATTATAACAGAAATCTTTGAATGACTTTAAGGTTAAGTCAAATAGTGTAATATTTGGCATGAAGAACCAGCACAATCATGTGAATGGACACTCAGTTCATCTTTATAACAGTTATGTTTTAACCTCTAGTGTTAAATGTGTTCTAATGGATTTTCTAACATTTATTTATCACTACAAAAGACAGTGTAGTTATATCAGTTTGAAGTTTCGATGACCTCAACATGGACACAAGCAACAACAACCACGTTTCAGATAAATTGCATATGTATATTAGTTCAATCACATCACTTGGAATAGTTTGCAAAATGCCTAGCATTTCATTTATCATAATTTATCTATCTATTATATCGTTTGATGAACATTGTGATAATCTTGATAAAATTGATTGAAAGCTGATATCACTTTGAAAATTTCCGAATTTTTTTAAAGAGTTAACATTATGTATAATTGATTGAATACTTACATCTAGAAATTATAATCCTTATTTTTTAATGTTGTAGCGAATATAAAAACTTCACTTAGTGAATCATATTTCTATTTATCCAATATTATTTGTGGACTCTATAGAGATGCTTGTACCAAACCCTGAAAACCTGAAAAACATCGAAGCTGTCCTAATATCCAGCGTGTTCTGATAGACACTAAAACCTGTATAACACGTTTCCAAGATGCAAATCTTGATGAAAGCCAATTAGGGGAGTCGACAATGTCGACGAGTAATGACGCGCCTTTAATTATTGTTTCTGTTTATCCAGCATGTTCTGATGGACTCTATGGAGATGCTTGTACCAAACCCTGCAACTCAAGACATTGTCTCACCATGCCAACAACTTGTGATAAAGATGGGAGGTGTCCTAATGGTTGTCAGAATGGATGGACCGGACTTGATTGTACAGGTGTCTATCGTTGTTTCTTTGTATATGGTCTAAACAAGGGTTCATTAACAATCCTTATAGGCAGTCAGATTGTGACCAGGTCCAAAATTGTATTGGATTAACGTGCGTACTTTTGCCACACAAATGTGAGCGAAAAACACTGTTTTATATATATTTTAGGAACTCGAAATGATGCTTAATATTGACTATAATGCTACGTTTTAAGTCGGACTAAATTGATTGCTTAGGTGCTCCGATGGCAGCTAATAAGCTATTTTCATTGTTTATACCTTCATTTACCTGTTTAATAGAATTGAACATAAGACGGCCAATGCACATCGTTGAATACAGTGGATGTTTTCTTTTACATTTTACTCTCTTACTTCAATAGTGTTGGTCAAAACTGTACATGTAACTGTACAACTGTACATGTAACTTATGGATTCCAGTTAAAATGTAAAGTTTTATAAGTATTCAAAAAATATTTCGGATTCTCAATGATATTCTTTCTTATATCCTGCAATGAAATCTAGTTTTGCGTTTTCTCAAAGAAATTCAATTCTTAAATAAAACTTATATTTTAGATATTTGATTAAATCTGCAGTTCTGTATGACATCGTTTGGTCGATATAATAATGACTTAGAAGGAATTTCATCGCTTTCAGACGAGGGAACATGTAATTCACCAATCACACTCGGGGTCACATTATGTCCTGACTTCGACGCCTTCAGCGATTTGAGACCGTGATACCTTCTGTTCACCTTTCAATAACAGCGTGTCAACTGATACATTGTATAAAATAGAATCTAATAATTCGATACTCTAAATACTGCGTTGATAAATGTGTTATTAGTAGTATAAATACATTTATGATAGAAAAAAGAAATGCTCTGTAGTCCATAATATCATTTAGAAAACAATGAATCACTTGTTTTGAATTGTTTTTGATATGTTATTTGCAAATATCACAAGAATCGTACAACTTCGTATGCTATTCCGTGATCATTAACGACCATGTGAGTTCCTGTGCGATGTGAAGTCAATATTCATAATATTTGATAATATTACATAGATTTTTATGGAATATAGAAATAATAATTTCAAGGTAGGATTATTGTTCATTGTTGTTAGGAAAACAACTACGGTTTGAACTGTGACAAACCGTGCAGTGACCGGAAGTGCAAAGCGCCCTCTACCTCGTCATGTGACCGTCTGACCGGAAGATGTCCTGATGGCTGTGAAGCTGGCTGGAGGCAAGAAGACTGTACTCAGGGTTAGTGTAATGTAGTCGATAAGACTCAATAATGTATTGAACATCGCCGTTAACACAATATAGTGTGATTTACGCAGTTGTACTGACATCATATTTTAGTATTAAATGTAGGTTAAATGTGATGTTAAAATGAAGAGAGAAAGCAAAAGCGCCCCCTAATATATAATAATAATAGCTTTCTTATAACGCGCATATATCCTTGGAGGGATATTCGGTGCCGCGGATGAACAAGCGCTTCACGCGACCATATAGGTCCGTACTTTCCCCTTGTTCCAGTACCAATTTGTACCGCTGGGTGAACTGAGTGCAATGTGGAGGAAGTGTCATGCCCAGGGACACAACGCAGGATAAGACCCAAGTCACAAATGTTTGGTGTCTCCACCGGGATTCGAACCTGGTTCTCTGGCGTGTAAAGGCAAGTATGCTAACCACTACCCCATTGTACCCCAGTGCGTGTTTTCTGGACACATCAACATGTTTTGAATGCAACTTGCATCATGTCTCCAAATCATATCAGACAAACTATTGTATGGCTAATGCTTTTTAACCTATCATTCTGGCATAAAGATATATCAACGAAAATGTATTTCGACAAAGGCAGAGCACTTTCCCCGAAGTTTGGAGCATACGAAAGGACACAGAAGTGTGATATGTCAAACAAATATCATAAGCCATTACCATACATTTGTTTTAATATGCCATGCAGCTCACAGATACCCTTTTGATTACTTAACAAATAATACAAACCTAGGCTCAGTATGCAAATAGGGACAAGGTATTTTTTATGTCGTGGACATATTTTTCGAAGTTCTTAACCAAATAATTACATGGTTACTAAGAACTTCTAAAAACTATGAAAGTCGTGACAATATATAACTCATTTACTATCAGAAAACAATAAAAACATGAAAGAAATAAAGAAATTGATTCGTTTGAAAGACAAATTTAACGTTTTACAAACATCTATTATCTGATATATATGGAAACTTCATTGATAATATAAATTTTTTTAAATCTGGAAATTTATAGAATAAAAAATTACAATGAAATTAATAACTCTGACACTAATATATTGACCATAAAGAAATATATAAGATCATTGGGGCAAAGCGTTTAGAAATAACGCTTAGACACTTTGTCCCGACAGCGCGCTTTGCCCTGATCTCCCCATCACTGGGAGTAAATGTTTGATTTGCAAATATTTGTTTATATGCAAACTAATTATCACATGAATATTAATAATATCTAAATTGAAAATATCTTTATAAATGTTTGACCAATTACTTTACATAGTTTCGTTATACTTGAAGAAACAATGAAATATTCATGTTTGTTACTCGATAAGAAATTCAATTTACATTTTTATGGTGTGAATCATGTACAATATGTCAATATTTCTGCCCCCAGCATGTTATCCCGGATCTTACGGAGCTTCCTGTGCATCTACCTGCTCTACCCGTCGTTGTCTCAGTGCTTCACCATCATGTGATCACGTGACCGGTCAGTGTGATGGTGGATGTCAGCCTGGCTACAAGGAACCTGACTGTGTAGATGGTGAGTGTTATGTCACGGCGTCTTCTATCAGGTAGCGTTAATCGAATAAACTTTAATCAGTGCAATAAACAGTTCATTATTTTAGTCTAGAATAAGATATTTAGATACTAATTT